>JAFIRS010000372.1:0-600000 GCA_018342105.1 Gonioctena quinquepunctata | reverse complement strand
AATATTAAGTTAGTGTACTCAGGCTCCCTGAATATAGGTAAAAGACTTTTCTAACGTGTTTTTGCCTCCTGAAAATGAATCCGGAAGAAAAATGCGGCGGTTTCATGCCGTTTCCGAATTAGAACACTTTTTCTTTTTACCTCATTTTCAAGCATTGTTTTCTCGCACAAAAATAATTCAAAATGCCTCCTTTCAAAAAGCTTAAACTACGAACACTAAATCACTCATTCACAGCACAATTTTGTACAAAATACAGCCGCTTCTATTGAAAAAGTCCTCCTTCTTCAACACTTACATCCTGACCTCTAACATCTGACTCAAATTGAGGTTAGGTTGTTGATGATGCGAGAGGCTAGGATGTACGTGTTGAACAAGGATTTTTTCGGTGGAACCGACTGTATTTTGTGCCAAATAGTGCCGAGAATGAGTGATATAATGTTCATAGTTTATGCTGTTTGAAAGAAGGAGACATTTTGAGTGATTTTTGTGCCAGAAAACGGTGCTTGAAAATGAGGTTATAAAAAAGTAAAAAGTGTTCTAACTCGGAAACGGTACGAGACCGCCGCATTTTTCTTCCGGATTCGTTTTCAGGAGGTAAAAAAGGTAGAAAAGTCTTTTATTCAGGGAGCATGAGTACACTAACTTAATATTACCATGAAATCTTTTGAGAATGACAGTAAGTAGAATTCCAATGTAGTTTTAGCGTACTGGTAAAAAGCCATGTATTATTGAGAAGTATAAGTGTTCCGTATTTGGTAATTTAACAAAAAAAATAATTTAGGAGTCAAAATAGTCAACAGTATCTCCAGATTTGAAATCCCCCTTTTCTAGCAACTCCAACAATTTATTCACGGTTTGAGCAGGACTCAAGACTGTTGTGTCTTTGATCTCTTTGAAGGATTTTTTAACTTCTGCTGATTGAACATGTTCAATAATGTAGTCGAACATATCAGTATCAACAGGACCAGGGGAATAATTAAAGACAAAAATATTGGATTCTTCAGTGGCTAATACTTTGAAGAATATTTCTCGAGCAGCTTTCCCTGCCCCATACATAGCTAAGTTAGCAAATGGTTTGCGACCAACAAGTGATGTTATATTCACTACTACCAGCTGAGGAGCAATAGGTCTAATATGTTTGATAAAAACACTGTTTAGCATGGCAGCTGAAAATAAGTTCACATCAAAGTATTGACGCCATTCTGCAAGATCTGTCAAATCAGTTGTTTGCTTTGTTGTGCCTACATATCCAGCATTGTGGAAAATTACCCCAAATTCTATGCCCTTTGTATCTACAGTCGCAAGAACTTTTTGCATTATATTGGTGTACTCTTCAATCTTTGGTTTTGCTAAATCTGTTACAAAATGCTGTACAGTAATACCTTTATCTATCTCTGATATCTGAGCTTTGGTTTCCTCAAGATCTTTTTCAGATCGAGCAAGTAAAATGAGAATAGAATTTTGCTCTACCCTTCTAGATACCTCTACAGCAATGGTTCGTCCAATACCTCTAGAAGCTCCTGTTACGAAAATTAAAGCCTTTTTAGAAAAGTTCACAGAAGGCATTTTATCAAAATATTCTATAGAACTGCAATTGCAAATATGTCTTTGGTATGGAGTATTCACAACCTTTCACAGAATTCACTCTTTTCCAAGATGTTGGATATGGTTCCCAAACCCTTATCTGAAATCGAAAGGTTTGACAACGAAACTAAAAATGTAAAATTATAAAAATAACAAAATAAAATCACCTGAATATACGTCGAAAAATAGCCCAATATTGTTTCTACAATAAATGTCGGTGTTCCCTCTCATATGATCAAGGTCAAGGTCATACCCGATGTAGTGTTGACTGTTGACTACAAACCGTATGTGTGGGTTGTGGGTGCTGAGATCGACTGTCCGACTGAAGTGACCAACACGCAATCGCATAACCTCTATTGTAAATGTCAGTTATTTTTAGCGTTTTCCATTAGGCGGAACTAGCGGAATGCTTATGCACTCAGTGACTATCTTTTTCTGTTTTGATAGCGTTACGACGTTAGTACAACAAAACTTGCTACTTGTGGTCACAGCGACTACATTACAACTTTTTTATGTAAGATATTGCGATGTCAATAGGTTTGTTTTGTTTCGCAGTCAGAATGGTTCTGAATCGGTTCAAAGCAGTAGGACAGTCGTGGCATGGAAAACTTCGTGCGAGCCCTCTTCGAATATACGAGTGTACGACTGTTTTGAACGGTTCAGAATCGCTAGAACTGCGAACCAAAACAAGCCTTTTGAGACACTCGTAAACTATTCTATGATAGTACATACCGGAGTAATTACAACTTTTCGACACTAGAGGGACGACATCCATGTTTTTCGATTGATTGATAATAATCATCATTATGGTAGCCATATTGGAACAAAAATATTTAAAATAAAAAATATGGGACCCTGGGTGTTATCTTTCGTAATATGGTCTGCATATTTCAACAATTAATGATAAAAATTGCCAAAATATATTTTTTCCGAAATGAAAATAAATATTTATCTCCCTTCATTTTCGAGGCGCATGAATTTTAAGTGAGTAGAATTGGATTTTGATCGTAAAAATGGATTTGCTTGGTCACTAGAGTTTCAGAACTATTCTTTAAGACACATAAATGAAAATCATTTTTATCTCGATAACCATCACGGCCATTTGTTGTTAGTATATATAGTGGATATAAGACATTACCACAGAGTATCATGAACATGTAAAGGAAGGCTGACTTATATATTATATTAATATTATATAAAATCTTTTGATATGGTATACATATTGTAATACTATATTAGAAAGATTATGACCTTCATGCATAATGATATAATGGTTGGTTGGTTGAAAACTGACGAGTCAGAGACAGGGTTGGCACTTAGCTTCCCTTGACACTGCGACCAGCTGGGGTCTATTGTATCACTCTGTCGTCAGTGGTTCCTCATTCAAACAGGTTTGTGCCTTTAATTAGGTTGAGAAGTCTGTTGATAAGGTTCTTCGGATTCATGCCTGTTTCCGGGCTGATCTCTCCAAAGGTTCTGTGTCGCCTACTACTTAGGGCGTCACAGTCGAAGATAATATGAGAGGCTGTTTCCTCCTCTTCATCACACAGCCTACACTCCACGGTTTCCCTGCGTACTCCCATGGTGTTTAGGTGTTTTCTTAGGCCGCAGTGTCCAGTCAACAGACCTATTATTATACGAGCCTTCGTTCTGTTCAGGTTCAGAAGGTCAGCCGTCAGGGTCCGGTTTGGATGCCCTACCATGACTTTGCTGTGTATTTGCCCGACAGTTTGATCCCAATATTGTTGGTGTCTTCTTTTTATCCACTCGTCGATCAGGGTCCTGCATCGGTTTTTGCTAATCCCATGTGCAGGTTCTGGCCCTGTGAATAGCGTTTCAGATGCTTGTCTAGCTAGCTGGTCCGCTTTGACGTTGCCTTCAATGCCTCTATCATAGAGAAACTAAAAATAAAGAGAGTTGTCAAACCTGCAGTAAAAGTTGGCACCACGTTTAGACAGTGGCGACATATCTCGCAACTGGCCGAACTAAGTACAGTTGGTAAGACCGATTGAGATAAGGCGGGTTTTTCAAATGTGTTACTTTTATCTGATTGATATGGTATATATTTTATAAGTGATCGATATGCCATTCTTGTATTCCATATGAATGGTTGTATCGTATGAAATACAGGAATGGCAGATCGATCACTAATGAAATATATACAGTAATCGATTCGTAGAATCTGTTAGTTCGTTCGTGTTTAAAATAAAGTTTCAAAGTAAATCTTTATTTCATGATATCAAGAACAAAATTAAACATCTTATAACACAAGAATAATAAGTTGAACACTATAAAAACACATTTTATTGTATCTAGGACAAGGTACAACTACAGACAAAACAATAATAAAACTCCGAAAAACAACAAAATTAAAAATATTCTTCAGTTGCTTATCATTAAATCAACCAAAATAAAAACAAATTACATTTACAACAAACCTTCAATAATTTTGTTAATTTATTAGCACAAAGAAGACCATGTACTTCGTACTTCCTCAAATGGTAATAGGAAATGGAAACTGATGGATGGAAATAAGTACCAGTTTGTGAAAAAATTTCTGCAACTGATGGATGGAAATAAGTATCAGTTTGCGCAAAGCAGCTTATATTTTACCTTGTGAAAGAATATTTCGAGGAATTTCAGCGTCAACTCGAATAACAAAACATTCCATTTTCGATGTTGGGTTCATAATTCAAGTCCATGGTATAATTTCTATAATTAATTTTTCGATGACAATTAACAGTAGAATTATTCTGAAATTATTACGTGGTTTGTCATTTTCTGACAAATGTCGAAATTGGAAAATTATCATGTCGTCAGTCGTCTGACTCGTCTGTTGATTGCGAACAGCGCCTCCATGCGCGACTGGCCGTACCAAAAACTTGGTGGTCAAGATCGCCAATGTTTCAAACAGTCTCTTTATTTTTAATTTGTCTATGGCCTCTATGACCTGGCACCCACATCAAGGTGACCTTGTTGTGTTTTGCCAGCTCGATGAGGTTCTGGAGGCAGTCCCAGACCAGTTTGGACTTTATCTGTATAGAGTTGAGTGCTTTGATAGCACTTTGACAGTCAGATAGAATGTAGATGTGTTTTTTCCTATAACCACTTTCTAGATTCTTCTGAATGCATACTATGATAGCATGTGTTTCAGCTTGGAATATCGTGGAGCATTTGCCAAGTGGTATTATGTAATCCCTTCTTGGCCTTAGCCCATGTATTCCTGATATAGTGACTACACTAAGACCACAGAACGACCCTTTTGTGACTGGCTTATATAAGTCTATATTGGCAAGTCATTACCACTACTTTATAACGTCGATGTGACGTCGCAAGAGTGTGCCTTTTCGTCGTATTGGCATACATAGCGACGTCTTAGCATATTACAAGACATATAAGTCATGGACTTTTGCGAAAGGTCTAGTAGACGTCAGTACAACCGAATTATGACCTCTGTGTGCTACTTGAGCTTCCTCTTTATATTTTTCTATACGCTCCAGTTCTCTTGTAAGGCAGATTGGATTTTTGTTTTAGCATTTTAATCATTCATACGGAACTGAATATTCTACATACATAACACAATATACTGTAACGAACCTAGGCCGGACCTGTCGCCTCACGCGTTGCCATCGACAACGATGAGATCATCCCCGGAGATATTCGAGAACCATCCAGACGCTCTGCCGCGGAAAACAACGGTCAATATTGGAAACAATTGGAACACGCCGGTCGCCAACTGACAGAATTCGAAACATCGAGAATGCTGTATCGGAGATAAATAGGTAGCCCTCAAGATGGCACGGACAGTCTGAACGAGCCCATACGATCGAGCTATACAGTGGCGTAGTAATATAAATTAAGTTGTAGATTAAGTGTGAAATAAATTATTAAAACCAAGTTAAGTTTATTTACGTTACAATTGGTGTCGGAAGTGAGATTTTGAAAATAAACAAGTGATCGTGGAGTGGATAGTCAGAAAAATAAATTGATAGACCTTTTTGTACGCCCAAAATAGACAGTGGCCCGGTTTTCGCGAAGTGGACAATTGTGCGGGGAATATAAACTGATACACTCTTCGCGTGAAACAGACAATAGACTGGTGGCCCGTGGAAAAGAATTCGCGAAGTGAATTTTAACAAACTGATAAACTTTTCGTGTGAAACAGACTGATACCTCGTCAAAGACAAAATGTGTTCAAGAAAAGTGCGCCTTGCGGACTTGAAGGTAGCGGAATTGAAACAGGAATTGGAGGAAAGGGAACTGGAAACAACGGGTAAAAAGCAAGTACTCCAGGAAAGACTTGCAGAAGGACTTATACAAGAAGGTGAGGACCCCGAAACATTTTTATTCGAAGTTCCCGGAGGTGATTTAAGTTTGGTAATGAATAAACTCGAAGAAACTACTAAATCCGTGAAAGAAGAACTGCAACAAAATTCTAGAAATCTGGAAGAGAAGCTTTCTAGAAATCTGGAAGAGAAGCTTCAAGAAATTCAAGAAGCCTGGAAGATAAGCTCCTTGAAAACACAGAAGGCCTAAAAAAAGGTGTGGCGAATCGTCTAGAAAAAAGAATAGGAACCGTCGAGGCAGAGTGGACAAGATGAAGGAAATAATCAGCGATGAAATCAAAGACGGAATCGAGGCAGAAATGGACAAAATAAAGGAAACGATCAGTAAGCTGGAAAAACGAATTGATAGTGCGCCCTCCACAGAGATGGTTAACAAAAATGCAATGCTGGACTTGAGTTTGAACTTAGATAAAGTTCAAGAGGGTATACAAGATGTCAAGGTCATTTCTGAAATAGGGAAGCTTTCCATGAAGCCGCCTCAGTTCGACGGAAAAACTCCATGGGCAAATTACCGCCGGCAGTTTGAAGCAGCGGCCAAAGCAAACGGATGGAATGCAGGGGAAAGAGCTGTAGCACTGACACTTGCATTACGTGGAGAAGCGACAAATATTCTACAAACTCTCACCGCCCAAGAACAGGAGGACTATGATCAGCTGATTAAACATCTAGAATTACGATATGGCCACGCCCATTTGGAACACGTATACCACTCCCAACTGAAAAATCGCTGCCAGAAATCGGGCGAATCCTTACAAGAATTCGAAGCTGACATTGCACGCTTGGTTCGTCTCGCATATCCAGCCACACCGAAAAATGTAATGGAGCGATTAGCGGTTCAGGCATTCTTGGATGGACTCCGTGACCAAGAGACCAGACAAGCGTTGACACTAGCTCGTCCAACACATCTCGTAGACGCACTGGCACGCGCTTTGGAATTTGAGGCAGCCAAACAATCCTGCAAAAACCAAAGTAAAGTTCGAAGTATTGAGGAAGACTCACAGGAGCCTGCTAACTTGGAAGCTGCCATAAGAAAAGTGATGAAGGAAGTGTTGCCTGAGAAAAGACAGATAAGATGCCGAAATTGTGGCAAAATTGGACATATGCGTAGCAAATGTCCAACATTCATCGACTCCGATGCAGGAAAACTAAAAAAGGTCGACGAGAAGGGGCAATCGTCGGCATGTGTCCGGCAAGCCCCGGTTAACAACGCGTATGTCGCTATCCTTCAACGACAGAACAAAGGTGTCTTCGTAGACGGTCTCATCAATAACGAGCCTTGCACCATGCTGCTAGATACAGGTGCGACTAGGACAATTCTCGGGCCTTCCTTTGCCAGAACACCGGAACGGATTGAACCGACAACTTGGAAGCTACGCACAGCAACAGGGGAGCCAGCTACTGTATATGGCGAGCTACCGATTGAAATAATTTTGGGCAGCACTAAAGTGAAACATCAGGCACTTGTAGCGGACATCGAAGACGATGCAATCATCGGAATGGACATCATGAATTCCAGAGGGTTTGAATTGGATTTCAAAGACGGCGTCCTACGTGTCAACGGAGAAGAGCTGGTGCTTCATGGGAGAAGTGAGGGGTTGATCCGTGTGTTGTTGGCTGAAGATGTAAGCGTACCTGAGAGGGCTGAAACCATTCTGGAGGCTCGCCTGGACGGGAGTACGAGCAGTGGAAACGTGGTGATGTTCGAGCCCAAACTTCATGATGAGAAAATTGGACGAGGGATTGCACTAGGGAAGACCTTGTTGCGTGCTGACAAATTTGTGCCCGTAAGGGTCATGAATGTCAATTATTTTCCAGTGACCTTGAAGAAAGGAACAATATTGGGGCACTGTTCGTCAGTTTCCTCAGTGATCCGGAGTGTACGAGGTACGATTAGCCAACCCAACAACTTGCCCACAGAACTAGAAAAATTAGTTGCCATCTCTTCCAAAGATATAAAACCAGCTCAACAGCCCAAACTAAGAGATTTAGCTAAGAAGTACCAAGACATCTTCGATACCGGACAAGGAAAAGGAGGTCGAACTAATGTGGTCCAGCACAAGATTGATACTGGGGGTGCCCGACCGATCCGGCAATCAGCAAGAAGACTTCCTCTTGCCAAGAAGGAAGAGGCTGACAAAATAGTCAGCGATATGGGAAAAGAAGGAGTTATCGAACCATCTGACAGTCCCTGGTCCCTCCAGTCGTACTGGTGAAGAAAAAGGATGGATCGACACGCTTTTGTGTAGACTATCGCCAACTTAATAATGTCACGAAGAAGGACAGTTACCCTCTCCCGAGAATAGATGACACCCTAGACACGTTGGCTGGTTCCACGATTTTCTCGACCCTTGATCTGAAGAGTGGATATTGGCAAGTAGAACTGGCTCAGGAAGATCGAGAAAAGACTGCTTTTACCATCGGCTCAGGATTGTGGCAGTTCACCGTTATGCCATTCGAGCTCTGTAATGCTCCCGCCACATTCGAAAGATTGATGGAGACAGTGCTGAAGGGACTCTCATGGAACACGTGTCTAGTGTATCTCGACGACATAATTGTGGTCGGCAGATCGTTCGAGGACCACGTGAAAAACTTGGAGGAAGTTTTCCTGCGACTGAGGAACTCCGGATTGAAGCTGAGCCCTAAGAAATGCCATCTATTCCAAAAAGAAGTACGATACCTCGGCCACGTTGTCTCTGGAGAAGGAGTAGCAGTGGATGACCAGAAGATCAAAGCTGTTAAGGATTGGCCCATCCCAAAGACATTCACCAACTTCGAAGTTTCCTTGGTTTATGCACATACTATCGCCGATATGTGCTGGGATTCGCCAACATCGCTAAACCACTGACCAAGCTCACGGAAGGCCAAACAAAGTTCCAGTGGTCCGAAGAATGTCAAGACTCATTCAGGAAGCTGAAAGGAGCTTTGATCAACGCACCTATACTGAGCTATCCCTACCCAAAGGGAAATTCATTTTGGATACGGACGCCAGCAACGTGGGACTTGGAGCTGTCCTATCTCAGATCCAGGAGGAACAGGAGAAGGTCATTGGTTATTTCAGCAAGACGCTTAGCAAACCAGAGCGCAATTACTGTGTCACCAGGCGAGAGCTGTTAGCTGTTGTAAAGGGAGTGGAACACTTCTCCAAGTACGTGTATGGAAGAAGATTCCTGTTGAGAACTGACCATGCAGCTCTCAAATGGCTCTTACAGTTCAAAAATCCTGAGGGTCAAGTAGCACGTTGGATCGAGAGACTCCAAGAATTCGATTTCGAGATCGAACATCGAGCCGGAACTAGCCATAAGAATGCAGATGCCTTGTCGCGAAGACCATGTCCAGATGATTGCTCACATTGCCGACGAGCAGAAGAGAAAGAAGCAACACTTTGTAGAACCGCGGCAATGGATGACAACTGGAATGACAGCAAGATCCAGAAAGACCAAGAGAGACCCCGACCTTGGCTTAGTCGTCAGCTGGAAGAAGGGCAATCGAAGACCATCATGGCAGGAAGTCGCAGGTTACTCACCGGCTGTTAAGTCCTATTGGGCACAATGGAACTCTCTTATTCTGGACAATGGAATCCTGAAACGTGTGCTGGAGGCCGATATTGGTGGGGAAGACAGACGCCAAATAATTGTTCCCAGGAACAGAAGAGAGGAAGTGCTGCGGGAAATCCATGATGGAGTCGCCGGAGGACATCTGGGAGTGACGAAGACCCTGCAGAAAGTGAGGCAACGGTTTTACTGGGCCAATTGTCAAGCTGACGTCCAGGACTGGTGCAGGAAGTGCGCTGTATGCGCTGCTAGCAATGGACCTCGAATACGACCCAAGGCCCCGATGCGTCAGTACAACGTAGGCAGCCCGTTCGAGAGAATCGCCATTGACATCGCCGGCCCGTTTCCCGTATCCGACCACGGGAATAAATACATCCTTGTGGCAATGGACTACTTCAGTAAGTGGGCGGAAGCCTATGCCCTGCCCAACCAGGAAGCCATCACCGTCGCCGACGTCTTGGTGAAAGAGTGGATATGTCGATTCGGTATTCCAATGGAGCTGCACTCGGATCAAGGCAGAAATTTCGAATCCAACCTTTTCCAAGAAATATGTCTACTGCTGAACATCCGCAAGACAAGAACCACGGCCCTACATCCGCAGTCCGATGGAATGGTGGAACGGATGAACAGGACGATCAACCGCCACTTGTCCAAGGTTGTCTCTGACCATCAAAGAGACTGGGACCAGTATCTTCATTTGTTCCTGATGGCCTATCGATCCGCAGTACACGAGTCAACCGGTCAAACTCCTGCTAGTATTATAATGGGCCGAGAACTGCGACTGCCTTGTGACCTGAAGTTTGGGATACCGCCAGGACAAGACACTGCGGGAGAGGACTACGTCAGCAAACTTCGGCAGAGAATGGACGACATCCACGAACGAGTCCGGTTGAACATCCAGAGTGCCAGCGATAAAATGAAGAAGACCTATGACATCAAGGCCGACGCTGGAGGATTTAAGGTTGATGACCTGGTTTGGCTGTACAACCCCAAACGTCGTCGTGGACTATCACCAAAGTTGCGGAACTCGTGGGAAGGCCCGTATAAAATCGTGAAAAGGATAAACGACCTTGTGTACCGAATCCATAAGCCACCCGAGGGAAACCAAGGGTCGTCCATTTCAACAGGTTGGCCCCTTACGCTGGAAACCATGACCAAGTTCGCACCCTCAAGCCACCGGAGGATGATATGACGTTCGAGAAGTTTATGTCCTTGTATTCAAACGGGCAGAAAGTTCTACATGGGGTTACTAGAGAGGAGTCACGAGACCTGTTCGAGGTGCCTGCTGACTACGCACTAGCGCACTGTGTGGCAGAAGATCTTCAAATGTCCAGGGCATCGCCGCAGTGTTCTCCAAGAAATTTGGTCAACTCCAAACACTGCGGGAGCAGAATCCAGAAGTTGGTGGGGTGCTACAGTTGAAGAAAGGCCAGAGAAACATCTACTACCTAGTTACCAAGAGGCATTCCCAAGATAAACCGTCCTATGAAGATGTCTGGAAGAGTCTCACCAAACTAAGAGATACTATGGTGGACCAGAATCTGGTGGATCTAGCAATTCCAAAATTGTCCTGTGGGTTGGACTGGAGAGTCATAAGAAGTATGCTGGAGGCGATATTCAGATCCAGCGGCGTCAAGATTTTGGTTTGCTGTAACCCTCTTCCACGACCGATCATGAAGACCGTGGAGTGTTACTTCCATCGAACTTCACGGTGCAGATATGGGGAGTCATGCAGATATCGTCACACTCCAAGGATGAAATTTCGGGACGAAATGTCTTTAAGAAGGGGGCAATGTAACGAACCTAGGCCGGACCTGTCGCCTCACGCGTTGCCATCGACAACGATGAGATCATCCCCGGAGATATTCGAGAACCATCCAGACGCTCTGCCGCGGAAAACAACGGTCAATATTGGAAACAATTGGAACACGCCGGTCTCCAACTGACAGAATTCGAAACATCGAGAATGCTGTATCGGAGATAAATAGGCAACCCTCAAGTGGAGTCGGACAGTCTGAACGAGCCCATACGATCGAGCTATACAGTGGCGTAGTAATATAAATTAAGTTGTAGATTAAGTGTGAAATAAATTATTAAAACCAAGTTAAGTTTATTTACGTTACAATACCTATCCTACAAAAATAACATAATCAACAAAAATCATTTAAGCATAGATACATAATGTAATCATTACGACCAAAGTTCATCAGTTGATAAAACTACATTACATGAGTACAATATGTAGTCGTAGAAACGTTTCAAAAATCTATTCATTAGGACCACATATGTTCATTGTCATAATAACCTCACAGCAACTGCTCTTAAGTTCTACTTAACGACACATACAATTTATTTACATACAAACCACAGTACAACTTCATCTCGAGAATTCTTTATTGTACTCTCGTTATATCTACTACACGACGTCATAGCAACGCCTGAAGGTTATAAAACGCACATTAACTTTTTGGTTTTAAAACATACAAATACGTGGTCTTTAAGAACGGTATAAGAAGATTAAGAAGTCATTATGTTAATTTTATGACTCTATGCTACTTGGGAGAGAGGGGGAACCACATACCTCTTATTTTATGAGGTCTGTGGGGGGAACACACGAGAGGGCTCGATTGTCATCGTGTGCAGCAGTGTCATGACATGCAGCGGTTGAAAAGTTACGTTTGTTAGGTTAATAAGTGGGTATCTATAGTGTAGTTTATTCAATTTTGTTTATACTGTTTATACTTTTCAGTAGCGGAAGAAGACGCGAATGGCGGGGCGGAAGATTATGGTGAATGCTATCAAATTCATGATATGTCGTATCGCGTATCGCTTTATCAAATCATTTGGTACGCCTATGGCATATCTCGTAATAGCTTCGCTTCAGACATCTTCAAGAGGAACTGTTCATTAACTGGGGGAAGAACAAACATGCTGTCAAACAAACATGTTCAATAGGGGAGTGGTTGGATCATTTATTTTTATTTCCAAAGTTTATATTTTTCAGTTATATTAATAGGGAATTTTGTGTCTATATCTCGAGTGTTGGTGCCTGTCCCAATCTGATTCGTGCTTTCCTGCATTATCGACTGTCATCTGTCACGATGTCATTTGAACTTTGACGTAGAAGAACGCTACTTCTTTCTCTTGATGCTTGACTTCTGTTGTCGTCAATCGTTATTGTGTTGTGTATTCTCTTATTCAATATTTTTTTCACAAAATATTGTTTGTGCTACCAACTGTTCACATTTTTAGACAGAAAAACTCATTTGATATAAGAAATATATAAGCGCTTCATGACCAGAAGTAATTGACTTGATATATCAAATTGGCGGTTTTTCATAAAACCAAAGTCAAACAATTGCCATTGGAGAGGCAGAACTTTTGGAGATTTTTTTAAGTTGGCAACTTGTGCAGCACTCCCCTATTGCATGCATTTTTGCGACTATACATTAATAACGTTGCTGATTGAATCGTTGTTTGAAGTTATTCTAAAATCCTATAAAGTCACTTTCAGTTTAAAATTCTAAGTTTAATTTTATTTCGACAAATTGGAATGATTATATCGAAACAAATGTATAGACAAAATTTAAAGATTGCGGTAAAAGTCGTATTGGGCGATGACAGATCGCTTCTGTTGAATCGCCTCTATCGCATCGGTCCAGTGGACACCACGCCTAACAGAGAAGCACTCAGGGGCAAAGAGTAGAACAATAATCTTTGACTCAGGTGCTGGATCAGCTTCTGCATTAATTTTCGGATCCTGACGGATGAATCTTCTGACATGAAGTGTTTGAAATTATTATTCTAGAGCTTCTACGATAAGCGGAAATTGATATTTTCTATGGGTTGGTTCTATTTATCACCGATTTATTTCGTTTAATTTGCTGAAACTACCCAGCAACTTATATAGCATAGTTCTTTCTCTCTCTGACTCTGACCATGTACCTATTTTCCGTCCTTTATGCGTCAGAAACGTTTCGCTTGAAAAACGTTACACTCAATTTCGAACTTGAAATTTCACTTCAATAATTATGTACATCACGATATAAGACCCAAAGTTAGTTATATATAGAAACAACGTTTTATATTCACATCAACATTAGAGGTTGAAGGAAAAATAATTGAGATAGGGGCAGTTACATACGTTTTAACTGGAGATTCTTTCGTTTCCTTTCTCTCCATATGAATGTTAGGAGAGATTGTTCTCAAATGACAGTATCTACCAGAATTTGGAAAAAAAAGCATACATTTTTGTCGTGAATTGGTATTTTTTTCTTAATTCAAAACGGATATTTCCGCCGATATCCCGATTTTTTTTTCGCACGATTTCATTACTTGATCCCCCCCTCCCCCGGGTGGTCAAGTAATGAAATCGTGCAAAAAAAAAATCGGGATATCGACGGAAATATCCGTTTTGAATTAAAAAAAAAATAACAAGCTTTCTACCGTTTCCCAGTCAGGCGATACGAATGTTTAATTTTTCTCCTGCGTGTTAGACGACCGCTCACCCGGGCTTTGACTAAGACGACCCGCTTGCTTTTGGTGCAGGACCGCTCAATTGACTGGGGTCAAATATCCCACTTGGTCAATTGACCGGTAAATTGACTATTTAATTGACTGATCAAATTGACTTCGTACAGCCCTAAAAATGTTTTATTTCAAAATAACCCCGTTCTCCCGAGGCCCGTGCCGGTCAAGTTATGATTTATTATTAATTCATATTTTTGGTAATTTTTTCTTAATTTTTTTAGAATTGTTAAAAATAAAAAAATTTGTACTCTCATTGGCAAGTGTTAAAATTAAATAATTAACTACTTATGTGCTTTGAAAAAGTTGATTATGATCACATAATCAGGAATAATTCAATAGCTAGTTGTTATCATCATGGTTTCAAATCTTAATTCACGTTGACAACAAAACAAGCCTATTCTACAAATACAAACCAAATGCCTCGAAATCTTGTGTTAGCTATGGGCCTGGCCGATCGGCCATATAACATCTGAGGATTTCTATTACAATGATTATTTTATTTTGAAACATTGGCGAAACTGGTCTTGTTATACCAGTTGCAGTTTGCCAGCATGTGTTGTTTTTACGGTAAACATGGATCCGTGGATGTTTTGTCAAAGTCAAACAATTCTAGAAAATACGATCACAAAATTTGAAGATAATTTTTCACCAGTTCCCAACAATAAACTACCCGACTCTGAACAATATCTTGCCATTTTAGGTAAGTTAGTACATCAATATGACTATGTTTTTTTTAACTTACTTTTCAGAAAAAAAACTACATAGGATCAAAAACGACACCAATATTCTAGCTCAATTGGGTGCAAAAAAAGAAGCTTGCATGCAACAACTTCTTTCTGGTATTGACAAAGCAGACGAAGAAATTCTGAATCTTGATGAGCCTGTTCCCAACTCTCAAATTCTCAGAACTATTGCCCCTCACAAACAAGCCTTGAGCCAAGGAGAAATTGTAGAATTAGTCAAGTACGATCAGTTAAAGGAGGAAGAAAATGATTTGAAAGTTAAGGAAGACCCTTCGTGCCCCAATAATTAAAATAGGTAGGATTTGTTTCAATCTCAACCTGATTGTTTATCAGAAATGCCTTGTGATCCACGCTAACGTCTAACCTAGATCAACTCTTGGTAAATGTATAGTTAGTCCACAGATGCTCCCTGAAAATAGATGAAATACTTTTATTATGTGTTTTTGTCTACTGAACACGAGTCCGGAAGAAAAAAACGGCGGTTTCATATGATTTCCAAGTTATATACTCTTTTTTGTTATAGAACATAATTTTCAAGCACTGTTTTCTCGCACAAAAATCAATCAAAGTGCCTCCTGCCATCAAACAGCATAAACTACGAACTCTATATCACTAATTCTCAGCGCAATTTGGCACAAAATACAGACGGTTCTACCGAAAAAAAACTCTTTAAACACGTATATCCTAGCCTCTTGCCTATCCTCACATCATCAACAACAACCTAACATAACCTCAATCTGTGTCAGATGTTAAAGCCCAGGATGTACGTGTTGAAGGAGGAGTTTTTCTATAGAACTGGCTGTATTTTGTACGAAATTGTGCCGTGAATGAGTGATTTAGTGTTCGTAGTATATGCTTTTTGAAAGGAGGCATTTTGAATGATTTTTGTGCGAAAAAATGGTGCTTGAAAAAGAAAAAAGTGCTCTAACTTGGAAAGGTATGAGACCTCTGCGTTTTTCTTCCGAATTCGTGTTAGACAAAAACACGTGAGAAAAGTATTTCAGCTATTTTCAGGGAGCATGAGTGGACTAACTATACATTTACCGAACTCTTTCAGTCTCTTTGCAAATTCTTTGCTAATCTACATATCCAAAATTCAATTATGTACAACTTTGCTCTCAAACTGTGATTCTTCCAATCATTATTTGAAGTAAAAAATCCGATAGTATGTTCAATCGGAAGAGGTAGATTTCATGAATTATAAATGAATGGATGGCGTTTTCACCTGACATATATGGCTTGATCTTTTGTCACAGATTATCTGCTTTCCTATTATTCTATTTTAGAAAAAGAAAGATTATTAAGTTATGTGTGTCGCAGAGAAATAAACGGTAAATGTAAACCTATACTACTGTTGCTCCCTGAGCTCTAAGATAGCGGACGCGATTCAGGTTTATGGTCCGATTCGATTCAAAATTGGTATGTGGGGGTTTTCAGGGTCGGAGATTATGATTTCTTTATGAAAATTCACAAATATAAGATGGTGGACAAGTTTTGTAATTATGGCCCGATTCGATTCAAAATTGGTATGTGGGGGTTTTTGGGGTCGGAGATTATGAATTTAGTTGAAGATTATTTTAACAAAAATCCATAGATTAAAGCGTACTTAGGTACTAAAAAGTACAAAATAAAGCAATTAATAAAAAACCTTTTTAAAGACAAGCTTTTATTCAAATGCACTAAAAAGTAAAATAATTGCTTTGGATGTGTGACGTAGGTTATTCCGTAAGTTATAGATTCAAAAGCTTGTTGCGCAAAGTTTTCAGTTCGAAAAAAAAGCGACAAGCTTTTGAATCAATAACTCATGAAATAACCTACGTTACACATCCAAAGCAATTATTTTACTTTTTAGTGCATTTGAATAAAAGCTTGTCTTTAAAAAGGTTTTTTATTAATTATTTTATTTATTGTACTATTTATATTAAGTGTTTGTGTTTTAAAAATACATTTTTTTAAATTATATACTATGAATTGTGTACTTTGAAATTTTAAAATTATTATGTAACTTTTCATTATCAATCAATCTAGGACTGCTCATTTTATTCTAACATCCTATTGACTTGTCACAAATAAACTGTAATGTGATTAAATAAATATATCTACTGAACATATTCTTTCAGATCCACGATAACCATGCGTCCATTGATGTTTTTGCTGAAATTAGCTTGGGATTGTAGATATCGCCTTCCGCTTCTTATAACAGTAGGTTTCATGGTATTAGATGTTAGAATGCAACTAGATATTAATGTTCAGACAAGAAGAGTACCCAGACCTCGACCGCCTCCACCTCCCAGGATGATGGATGACAACGTACACGATGACGAAAATATTCGTGATGATACATCAGATGGTGAGTAATAATATACTGAAGTTATTTTTTATTGGCTGGGTTGAAATCGATTTTGACACAATCCTGGAGTCCATGTCAAAAAACTTCATTCCGTAAAATTCCACTCAGTGTTAAAAATAAGAAAAAGAACATATGAATAGAATGAATCGTGGTATAGTGTCCCCTGATGGTTAGTCAAATTTCTTCTTCGGTTATGAAACAGCACTAAGTAGATAAACAAAATCAGAATTTGAGAAACATTTTTCCCTAACTACTTTTGAATGAAAAAAACAATAAAAAATTGAAAATTGAAAAAAAAGTTTAAATTCAGCAACAATATTTCAATGTTTGCTCTATATTGCCCGACATAATGTAATGACTATATTGGAATGGAATATGACTTCCTAATTTTGTAATTTTAATATATGAGCATTATATCTGGAATGTTTTTTTGGCAGAGCTTGCTCCCCTTTCAACTTGGTAGAGCTGAACACCTGTTTATATTCCTACATAGTTGAAAAATGTCCCTGATTAGCAATACTGATTAGGATTGATTATTTGAATGGCAATATTTCATCTTCAGTAACCATATAACTCACCACCCTGTATATTGACAGCCTATGATGAAAAATGTTCATCTTATATCACTTAATATCATACTGATTAAAAAAAAAAAAACTTGTTTTGTGTCTAACAAATTTGGGAAATCGATTTATAAGCATTCTGTTACTTATTTCAAGTTACCAGAGATACATAATTCAAAATAAGTGAGATGAAAGGTATGAAGTTTTTTTTGACAAATTTCAATATCCCATATGAAGTATTATAGTTTCTACAAAATTTTTTTTTTTAAAGACATGATATATTTATTTAAATATCATATTTGACAGGTCTGTATGATGTAATAATATCCAAATCAAGAGCTCTTCAACTCTCAATTCTCACTAGAAGATTCAGTAATTTTTTTCATACAGTGAGCGTGAGTGTTGGATTTTTACATATTGTTACAGGCAATAAGTAGTAGAGTATTTTAAATAGAACCCCAGATTCGTACATATATATACAGGGTGTAATCTAACACACACCCGTGAATGGCGAGTGTATAATGCCATTTTATAGCAAATTACAGTGGTTAAAAATCCGAAAAAAATATTTGAAAACATGTTTTGTTCTTTGTCAAATTCGACAAAATTTTGGGAAGCGCCGCTCGCCTAACCTCAGCTGTCCTGGGCAGAGCTGTAAGTAAACGCTTTTGCCGAATGCAATAAACATTTAAATAATGTGGAATGTTGAATTGATTGTGTGGTAGAAAAATCTAAAAATTTTCATTTCAGGCTGTTTGGGATAGATATTCAATTTCAAAGTGATGAAAACAAACGAACCTTGTTATATCCAATTTCCAAACTGGTAGATAAAGTCAGAACTAGTAGATGTCAACGCAGCTTTGGCTTATTAAATCCCACTCATCAAATCACAATTATCAAAAAAGACACAGTATTGTTTATTGTTTTCAAACTAATTCCCGACATCATTGTGAACTAAGTAGTGTTAGCTAAACATCAATACTCTCAACTATCGCTAGTTTCTGAATGATGGCTGTTTTGAGGTTATGTCATGTAGTTTTAACAAAAAGTGTGATTTTTCCACAAAGTACCAGAATGTTCTGTTGTGTGCTAATTTTCCGGATGTTTTCTTTTCAAATGATCTCTCATGTGGATGTTTTTCCACTATTTTTGTATTTGTGGTTACAAATCGTACAAGTGACAAATTGACTATCTGCCTCATGTTTTTTAAACCATATCCACACTTTTGATTTATCCTTATCCGTTGATTAATCATTAAATGTTTCTAGAAGAATTCAATGAATGCTTTCCTGTAAAAAAGATCAAATCAAATGTAATGAAAAGTAAACCAATTGATGATCCCCAAGGGAAAGAGTGCAAAAACCACCTTGATATTCTTTTCACAATTAGTTAAACAGATAAGCGCTATGAACAATATATACCAACCAAAAAAGAATATCACAAAAAAATTATACAAAATAGATCCAAAAAATATCAAAATGAAATCGAAAGTTCTGATGATAAGTCAAAAACGATGTGGAATATTGTGATGGACATTAGAGGTTCTAGTAAATCTGACACATGTATTGAAATAGCAGGCAAAGCAGAAAATATTGCTGAGGAGTATAGCAATTTTTCAACAGATACCGTGGAAAGCTTGAAGGAAAAAATAGATAAACAAAACACCCATGTAAATAGAATTAGATATAACGGTAAGTCTATGTTCATAGAACCAGTAACTGAAAAAGTAGTAGAAATTGTAAAAAAAATTAAGAATAAAATGAGCAGTGGAGATGATCAAATCCCAACTAGAATAATAAAATTAATTATAATGTATGTATCAAAAGTTCTCGCTTACATTTTGAATAATTTGTTTCAATACGGTATTTTTCCTGAAAAATTGAAAATTGCAGTAGTGAAACCAATTTACAAAAAGGTGATCCCAACGAAATTTGCAATTACAGACCTATAAGCCTTTTACCATCCTTTTCAAAATTATTCGAAACAGCAATGTGCAATCGGCTCATGAATTTCTGGGTAACGAATAAGTTATTGAATAATGCCCAGCATGGATATCAAAAAGGAAAATCTACAATGACAGCAGAATTCCAGTTCGTTTAACACATACTGAGGCATTGGAACAACAATAGCAATAGGACTTTTCCTAGATCTTTCAAAAGCGTATGACTGCTTAGACCATGAAATACTACTGGACAAACTAGAGTAAGCCTTTGGAGTGGGTCAAATCTTATCTCTTCAATAGAAAACAAAAAGTCTCGATACAAAAGAAAAATTAAACTGCCACATCACAACTATCTGTCATCAACATTGGAGTGCCCCAGGGATGATACAAACATCATGATTGAGGAAAAACCGTTTCCAACTTTGTTAGTACTCCAATTTAATATTCAAAAAAATAAACAACTGGTTCTCAGAAAACAAACAGTTTGTAAATGAAGGAAAAACTAATGTAGTTCTTTTTACAACTGAAAACTCTTGTCAGGAAGTGCCTAGTCATATTACATTAAATGATCAAAGTTTAGAAATTTCTCATAGTACAAAGTTATTAGGAATCAATATAGTCCGTTACCTGAGTTGGAATGTCCATGTTGATGAATTAGCTAGCAAATTTAGTAAAGTGTGTTATGCGATACGAATACTATCCAATTATTTGAATCTATTTATTCTCAAAGTGGTGTACCATGCAAACTTCGAAACATTGTCTAAGGTATGGTATATTGTTCTATGTTAGCAGTAGTTGTCCACTTATGATTTTTAACCGACGAAACCAAAAAGGAGGAGGTTCTCTATTCGACCCGTATATTTTATGTTTTTCCATCATATTTTTTCATGTATGATCATGCATAACTTTTTACTGAGGCGTCCGATTCCGATAATTCATTTTTCAGTGGTTAGGGTGTACTTCGACTTTGGTCCCATTTGAATTTAAAAGATGAAATCCATCCCTAAGGGTAGCGAAATGAAGGATATTGTTCACTCACCCTCTGAATTCTGGTCCGTTAACCGATTCTATCAGGCATTACTTTGTACTGGGTTCTTCGATTTGGATGATTCTTTTTTTAATAGATAGGGTATACCTTATATTTGGATTTCGAAAGGAATTAGCCACCCTTACGGGTAGAAAAATAGGGGATAATTGATTTTTCACTAGTGAACATTAGCACACACATACGTAGTTGACAATGACAGATCGCTACTGACATTATTCTTGTTCCCTAAAAATCAGTATATTTTATGAGAGGATGGAATGATATACAAAGTAATGAAATAAACTAACTAGAACAACGAAAATAATTTATATTACAACAAATAGTAAAAGTAGATAATCATATTATTTAACTGGTAATAGTTGAAGTAAGGTGGGTAAGTAAGTATTTTGGAAGTAATAAAAAAACAAGTAGGTAGTAATTGGTAGATTTTAGCCACAAAAAATTGAAAAATAAAAACTTTTTAACAAAAAATTAAACCGACGAAATATGGAACTGAAAAGTAAAAAATAAAAACTTTTTAACAAAAAATTAAACCGACGAAAAAATCAACTGAAAAGCAAAAATAAAATAAACCTTAGTCTAAATGATAATTGAGCTCCTAAACTAATGTAAGTAACTGATTTTGAGTCGGCCCAAACAAACTAGCAATTGAATTAGGTGAGCGTAAAATGATGGCAGCGAGATGCACGGCTGCGTTTTGATGACTTCTTTCATAGATAATGATCTTTGATAATTGTTTGTTTGGCGCCGACTCAAAATCAGTTACTTACATTAGTTTAGGAGCTCAATTATCATTTAGACTAAGAAGGTTTATTTAATTTTTTCGTCGGTTTAATTTTTTGTTAAAAAGTTTTTATTCTTGTACCTATGTGAGTGTATGGAACTCAGTATGTGTGAACAATCTTTTTTATACATATTTATATCAGTATCTTTGTAATGGTTTAGTCACAATGTGTTGACACCCGTTTGTCTTAATCACCTTTTACAGGTTTTAAGTTTGTATTTGGTTGTTTTTTCAAATAAAGATTATTATTATTATTAAATTGATCCAATTATTGCTTTGGATCTGTGGTTGGGGTCCAGAGGTAGAAGTGAAAGTAGACGAAACGGAGAAGAAACAATACAAAGTACCTGACTAATAGGGAACACGCATGATTTTATTTTAATTTTTCTTTGCCTCAGTTCGGTCCTCAGAAATATCATTTTTTGAAAATAATTTCTCAAATCCCAATTTTTTTTTGAAATTTTCAAGTTTAGAAGTGCCTCTTGAAGAGCCTTTAAGTACGAAAAATTCTTCTCTAGCAGTGCTAGTAGTTCGGTAGGGATTCCCTAACTCACATTAAAGTACATGTAAAAATAAACATAAAAAAATGTTTTTGACAGAAGACGACGTTCCAGGAGCTACATTCAAATTTGCAAATGTGAAGGATAATAATGTAGCAACATTAAAACGGTGGCTTGCTCGTCAAATACTTAAAATTTCCGTTAAAAAACATGAATTAATTACAGTGAATATGATTCAAGAGGTCTTTAGGCACCGTTTTCGCGCACGAAAATCACTCACAATGCCTCCTCCTTTTTACCAGCTTAAACCACAAATACCAAATCACTCATTTTGGGTACAACTTTGCACAAAATGTAGCCGGTTTTATCGAAGAGATACTTCTTCAACATTTATACCTAACATAACTTTTCACATTTACTAAATTTCATCAGTCAAACGTAAAAAGTTAGTATTTTTTCGATAAAACCGGCTATATTTTGTGCAAAGTTGTACCGAAAATGAGTGATATAGTGTTTGTAGATTAAGCTGGTAAAAAGAATGAGGCATTGTGAGTGATATTTGTGCGCGAAAACGGTGCCTAAGAATGACCTCTTGAAGAAGGAGAAAGTCAATATATCTCGGAAACGGTATGAGACCGCCGCGTTTTTCTTTGAGGGAGCATGAGCACGATCCCTTAAGATTTAGTTAACTTAGCTTACTAATCGTTGCAGAAACTGGATCAGGATTTTTTTTCTTCAGTTGGACCTTTACCACCAATAAAATGTTTGGAGCAAACATATGAAATTCATTTTTTCTTTTGTTAAATCCACTCTCTTTGAGGCATGGATCCATTTATTACATCTAACCTCATCAATGTGAGGTTTTACAAATGGTATAAAAAACACGTTTTCCTCTGGATATCGATTATCCGAAGTACAGTTCGCAAAACTACAATGTTTTGTGGCATTGTGGTATTTATAAAATATATTTTTATTTACTTAATTATTTTAAATAATTCAACTGTATCACTTAAATAACAAGGTTTGAAGGTTTGATGTTGGTCCCTACCACAAGTGCTGCCTCTCGTGACAAATTTTCCACACCATTATCAGAAAAAGGCTCATTCAAACTTGGTTTGACCTTCACTTGAATAACTTTCCCCAAACACTAGCCCCAATTATGGTTGTTTCAGGAATATTGATAGTCAATACAATTTCTTACAAAAATGGGGTTTTCAATTTATTATAAAAATTCAACATTTTTTCAATTTCTAATTTTGTTGAGCTTTCTAGGTGATCATTTTTCTGTGCAAATCAAAATATTCTGGTAAAGTCGTTTTCCCTATTGGAATTGGAGCTTCCTTTTGTGTGCAGAGCAAACATACCGATATTTCTAAAACGTGCAATGCTATTGGTTCAAAAGTGTCATCTGTCAAATTCCACCAATCGTAAACCTGGGATTGAAACCTCATACCCTGGCCAGGGTACAATTCACCCTCGAAAATAATGTTGACTGTAGATGTAAGACATATTTTGTGCCCGGAATGCAATGAGTTCCGTTTTCGTGCACGATCCCTAATACCCCCGTAGTTATGATAATATCATCGAAAACTATCGATAGTACCGATAGTAAAATACTATCTATAGACTATCGATGTTTAGCCTACACTACTAACTGGCAATAGTGTTCACGTGATATGAATGACGAATATGGCCGATGATTGAAAACAATACTGTGTCTTTCGTATTTATACAACTGATTATTGATGATTGTGATTTGATAAGAGCCAAAGCTGCGTTGACATCTTCTAGTTCCGACTTTATATACCCATTTGGATATAACGAGGTTTGTTTGTTTTCATCACTTTGATATTAAATATCTATCGCAAACAGCCTGAAATGAACATTTTTAAGATTCTTCTACCACACAATCAATTCAACATTCCACATTATTTAAATGTTTTTTGCAGCCGGCAATTGCGTTTACTTACAGCTCTGACCAGGACAGCTGAGGTTAGGTGAGCGGCACATCCCAAAATTTGACAAAGAACACATGTTTTCAATTTTTTTTTTCGGATTTTTAACTACTTCATTATAACGGCATTATACATTCACGGGTGTGCAAGAGGTTAGATTAATATTAATGTAATATATATATATATATATATATATATATATATATATATATATAATAAATGTACTTTATTGAATCAATTTGATCCAAAAGGCTATCGACCGAGGTCCTTCTGCCCATGGTTACAATTTTTCAATAACATTGTATAGTATTTAAGAAAAAGTAAAACAAAGTAAAAATATTAAAAAAAAACACAAATAAAAATATACAAAAGTCAAATGAGCATTCGATGAAAGTTGGATTCACTTCTTGTTTGTTTCCTAGGGTTGAGTACGAGATAGTTCCAGTATTTTCTCAAACGTTGACTGGTGTGGATGCCTGATCATGGTTTGGATGTTGGGTTCCCTGTTGAGGCAGTATCTTCTAATAATATCTATATTGCCTTGTTTTAGGCTGAATTTTTTAGCAAGGTCTTGTATCCTCTCGTCTATTGGTGGGATGTTCAAAGTTTGGTATAACAGGCGGTTAGGAGGGTTGTGAAGAGAGTTGTTGGTGTCGTATTTTAGATATTTTTCTACGATGTTGTTTCAGCTACTTTAAGTTTGTTGATGGCTTGTTTCTTGCAGTTTAAAAGCAATGTGTGTCCATAGTCTATCATGGGTCTGCATAAGATTTTGTATATGTGGCTTGCTGTATTCATGTCAATGCCCCTTTTTCTGTATGTCAAACTACTGAAGTGTTTGGCACGTGATATCATATTCTTCTTCTTGATTTCAATATGTGCATTAAAGTTCATATGTTGATCGAAAGTGATACCCAAGTATTTGATACTTGGTTAAGGTTTGAGGATATGCTGGTTTATGGTAAGAGTTGGAGAGGAGTTGTTGAGCCGGTGATTGAATATGATGAATTGTGATTTTGTGGGGTTGGGTAGGAGTCGCCATTTTTCGAACCATTGGTTAGTCTTTAGGGTTAAATTTTGAAGGTTGGACATGGTTTGTTCAATAGTTCTGTCATGTGCTATTAGAGCCGTAAATATATATATATATATATATATATATATATATATATATATATATATTACATTAAAAACCGAATATAACAATATCGTTTATAACGACAGATCGGTTATAACAACCGAATGGCAAGGTCCCGGCCGAATCTATATAAACTAATAAGTACACATACCGCCTATAACGACATCGGATACAGCGACATATCGCTTAAAACGACGAAACTTCCATCGATATTCATTGGCTATAACGACCAACCGTTTACCTATTCCAGCAAAACAAAACATTACGAACAATTTTCACCTTTATACTAATAATATGAAGGAATATTTTGTTATAGAACCTCTTTCCCGCTCTTTGCCATTTGACCTTGCATGTTTTACGACTTATTCAGTGCGATAGTTGACCGCGTGAATTACAGGTTGATTTTAAAACTTTTGGTTTAGATCGTGTTTACGAGTTATTATGTCGCAAAAAAGAAATAAGAAAGTGTTTAATATTGAAGAAAAATTACCTATTATATGGGGATTAGAAAATGGCGAGTCAAATAGTGAAATTGCAAAGGAATGTGGAGTCTCACACTCTACGATATCAACGATTTGGAAGGATAGAGATAAAATAAAAGCTCTTTTCGAGAACAACTCTTTGAAAATTAAACGATCGAGGGCATCTGAACATAAAGTTATTTGAAAACAAGTTCATATGCATAACCTATCCCCATACTACAAACAGACATAATATATACATACATACTTGTGTATATTGCTTATAACAACTATCGGACATAACATCCGAAGTATACGGTCCCTTCAATGTCGTTATATCCGGTTTTTACTGTATGTTTTTACTGTATGTATATATATATATATATGTATATGTATGTATGTATGTATATATATGTATGTGTTTTTACTGTATGTATATATATATATATATATAGTTATGTTATGAAAAACCAGTTATATATTTTAAAAAGAAAAAACCCATGAAAAGAATAATTAATAAATAGCTATTAGTTTCAAGAGATTGTTTTTACATAATTTTGAAGTTCTATTTCCTTTATTAAGCCTCTGTATGATATGAATAGATAAAAATGTCCAAATACTATAACCCAATCAATTTCATACACTGTCAGAATGATTACAACCCATAATTCTTCAAAAGACAACAAAAAGTCTAGATTTACAAAATTTTCCTGAATAAAATGTGATCTACAAATTTATAAATTTGAAACATACAGTATATGAAATTGTAGCTAACTAAAAGTAGCCAATGGTAGAACAGCAAACTTCTTGATGACAATAGCCAATCAGGGAACAGTATGGTCACATGTAGAATTTGAAATTGTGAGAGAATAAGACCGGGAAAGTGTCAGAGGCAATTATTATTGAAATTTGTACATTGTTAATAAGAATGGAAAAATAGTTTTATGTATAAGTTATGACAAATAAACTTAAACAGTAAAAATGTGACAATTTAGTGCGCGAATTCAAAAATTCGAATCAGAGGGAAGGAAAAAAAAAATGGTATCCAGGTGACAACTAAGATGCCTAAAAACCCTGGTGTATTCACTGATTCGATTTTGTTTAGAATTTTTGAGGGACAACAAATGAAAAACGTTAAATTCTGCTTAGAACTTCATTAGTAGATGGCGCGGTTAAGGAATGTTTGTTCTTTGTGTCACGCAAAATGTCAAATTTCAAACCTATGAAATTTTCTTTTTCTGTCAACATTACTTCATGCAAAAAATTGTGAATTGCTCGTTTACAAAGATTATAGTGCTACGAACAAGATCGCGCTCAGAACAGTTGGCGCGAAAATGAGATGAAATCCTCGAAACTTACTACAATGTTTACATCTGTCTGTCAAAAATCAGATTTTTCTTGAGGTCTACCTGGCGATTTTTTCAAAGTGATTTCTTCTCAAATGGCCTTTTTCGGATCATGGAAACTTCCACGAAGGAATGAGAAAAGGTAGGAGAGTGGACTGATGTCTCTAGATGATGAATTAACTTGAAAATTGAGGGGATTGGAAAATGTCCCCAATGACATTGTTCCATTCAACTTTCCGATACAAACTATTACCAAGCCATTCACTGCCCATCTCTGCCGGACTATCACCTCTCTAACAACCTTCTGACATGAACAAAATCAGAGAGTTCATTGTAGATATCATAAAATCTGTTGATGAAGTTGAGAAATCGATGAATCCTGGTGTGCGACAGTCTAGGCTGCTTCCAGCTATCTTAGAATGACTTCGCCGGTAAAGGTGAGCCCTACTAACAAAGATGAGGGGAGAAAAAAATAATATAAATGCTTTTCTTTTATTTTTCAGTAACACCCCACATGAGATACTCGGAGAAGGAGGGCGATCTAAACTAAGCAGTTATTCGGAAGAACAAGGCCCACTCCCAAGATCGATAAGGCTAATGACTATGATTAGGATGATTATCACTTTTTAATAAACACATGAATTTCAAAAGTAAGCGTGGACTTTTCATTCTATGAAGATATATTGATTTTGGCTAGTGAATTCCGAATTGTCCCAGAGGGTCTTTGGAAGAAAATATCCACTATATTTAGAATTTTCCAATACTTTTAGTCAGAAGACTGTCATCTCATGGGAAAAATTTTAAAAAAAAAAAAAAAAAAAAAAAATTTTGACTTTATTAAGATAATTACAATCACAAGTTGAAAAAAATTATTCCAATGAGCAAAGGTTCAGAGAAGATTCAAATTAATTTATACATATAAGAGTTATTTTACTAGTAGAGTAATAATATTAGATTTTAGCTTCAGAAAGTTAGGGGACTGCGGGAACTTTTTACTGTACATTAGTGATGATGTAAGGAACAACATATAAAAATTTACCAACCGTAAAGTATGTGCTTAAAAATTATTTAACAAATCAGTTGCCAAATTACATTGTATACTGAATATTAAAAAAAAAATGAATAAATAATGGTGCCACTCGCAAAAATGGAAAAATTTACATCAAAAAGGTAGATAAAATTTTTCTTTAAAATAAAAACTGTAAGCTGCAGAATTTTTTCGCTAACGTGCGAAAAAAATGTGAGGCGGCGACTCTGAAATGCAGCGCTGGAGGAGCACGTCGCCACGAGCGCTCTACACTAAATTCCTTATAACTTTTGATCTAATTGATTGAATTAAGATAACAAAAATTTTACTGAAAGAAGAAAAATGCAGCTAACGAGAACTCATGTTGATAAAAGTGAAAAAAATATGTATAGGAATAGTACGTAAATGAAATTACGTCATAGCGGAATCCTGTCTAAAGTCTAATTTTTTTTTATTTTCAAGATAGACATCTGAAATTTTCACAGATTACTCTCAAGATGACAATTTATTTCGAAAAATACAGAGCTTAAAATATTGAATATTTTAAAAACATTACAAATTTGAATTTTGAGGCCATGCTTCAAAAACTCTAGTTTAAAATGTGATATTGAAACTTTTATATATGGGATATAACGAAATTTGTTGAGTGGAGGCCACATTTTTCAACCGAATGAAACAAAAATACTTCTCATGAATACCTTGGCTAATTTCGAATATGGTCCAATAGTCTCAAAATGGCAGCTGTTGAAAAACTTCGCAATATTTCATTTCCATACCCAATATCAAATAAGTTGCCAAATTACATTGTATACTGAATATTAAAAAAAAATGAATACATAATGGTGCCACTCGCAAAAATGGAAAAATTTACATCAAAAAGGTAGATAAAATTTTTCTTTAAAATAAAAACTGTAAGCTGCAGAATTTTTTCGCTAACGTGCGAAAAAAATGTGAGGCGGCGACTCTGAAATGCAGCGCTGGAGGAGCACGTCGCCACGAGCGCTCTACACTAAATTCCTTATAACTTTTGATCTAATTGATTAAATTAAGATAACAAAAATTTTACTGAAAGAAGAAAAATGCAGCTAACGAGAACTCATGTTGATAAAAGTGAAAAAAATATGTATAGGAATAGTACGTAAATGAAATTACGTCATAGCGGAATCCTGTCTAAAGTCTAATTTTTTTTTATTTTCAAGATAGACATCTGAAATTTTCACAGATTACTCTCAACATTACAATTTATTTTGAAAAATACAGAGCTCAAAATATTGAATATTTTAAAAACATTACAAATTTGAATTTTGAGGCCATGCTTCAAAAACTCTAGTTTAAAATGTGATATTGAAACTTTTATATATGGGATATAACGAAATTTGTTGAGTGGAGGCCACATTTTTCAACCGAATGAAACAAAAATACTTCTCATGAATACCTCGGCTAATTTCGAAAATGGTCCAATAGTCTCAAAATGGCAGCAGTTGAAAAACTTCGCAATATTTCATTTCCATACCCAATATCAGCCAACTATAAGTCGTTTGATAGAGCTTCACTATCTCACAAATTTTAACCGATTTTTTTTTCTCTTAGATGTACACATAAATAACAAATAGGTAGCTGTAAATTATCATTCATGAAATCTACCTTTACGACTGGCCACGCCATCGTTTTTTCAATGTCATATTCTGGTTCAGCGACCTAAAAACCCCTATAGCATCAATTTGGGTAAAATTTTCCTAACAAAATTGTTTTTCATTGTTTAAACAATTAATAAACAAGCAGTGCACGAATATAAGTTTATAACTTTTTTCTGCAAGCAATTTCTAAGTAATATCAGAAGGTTTTAGGAAAATCCATGGAGTCCTCCAGGATTCCAAAATAATGCATGATTTTAAGCTATTTTTACTCCGCTATATGAAGGTAATTTGAGTTCTTGCGATAAGATAGTCGTGTTGTCTGCCAAAATAGTGAACCCCTCTTAATTTGTCAAAAAGCTGAGAGGTTCTTTCACTCGGATAGGATTTGAACCAATTGAAGCTTCGTCCTTTGAAGCTGTAGATATGAAGCTTACGTAACAGTCAAAAGCTTGAGATATGTCGCAAAACACTTTCTTCAGACTAGAATATAGATTTTTCAGAAAGCGAAAGAGATAGCATCCCATACTTTTATTGGTTTGAAAGCTTAATTAAGTAACTATATGTAATTTACAGCACTTCATAAAATCATTATCCGCTCCATCATAAGATTTTTATCACGAGCAAACAGGGACAGAAATACATAAGTACCAACTCGGTGGAGCTGTATCAATAGAAAATTAACCATACAAAATAAATTGGTACGGTTCATAATTAGAATTATTTCGGAACCCTCTCGAAAATTCTATATAACACTCAGGGTTATTATATATATAATACTGACAATATATTATAACCCTGATAACACTGACATAAGTACATGGAATAGTTTGTTCTAAAAAATGTTACATCGATCGATCTACCTCAAAATATTTCACAACGAATTGGCATAACCTTAAAGGCGACAAAAGCACAATCACAGAACGGATCAGAGGCACAAATCACAAAAACACCCTGTGTGGTCTGTAATTGCAGTTTACTAAATTATGACAAGAAACGACGTCGGCGCCATCTGAAACTCTAGATAACTCCCTTTATCAAGTGGGCTGGTGTCCCCCAGTTTGTCCCAATATTTTACAGGTATAAGTGAATACACCATGTTTTTAGACATCTTAGTGACAACAAACAAAGCCACAGGGAGATCGAAAATAAATTTAAAACGAATGCCACGTTATATTTTGGGAGAAAGAAATATTGAATAATTTCAACATTATAAGCGGAAAACCAACATTACCTTATTTGTACACCATATACAAGTATCCAAAGCTGATTGCTGAATTTGTATGGTCCTTTCTATTTGGTATTGGAGTTCCTGATAGCATTGGAGTGAAAGGGAATCCAAATCCTGGCGCGTATTGAACAGCGACAGTTCCAGACAGGTATAAACCTTCCATAGTGCACATTCCGAACTGAACAATTTCACTAATAACGCATATTCCATCGGAAGAACTTTATTTCAATTGATTTCGAACTATAAAGAAATTTTAACTTTCAAGGTAAAAGTGAGGTTGTGTATATTTTACCAATGAACTTTTCTCATGATTATCCATGAATATTTGTAGATTCACCTTAGAGTAAGTTATTTTTCGTAGGCCAGGTAAAATTAAGTTTTCCTGAATAAAGGAAATAATTGCTTTTTGATACTTTGTCGTTTGTTTTCCACAATGATCAACAATCATACTTATGACCATTGAATAAATTGAAATTTGACATATCAAGCAGTGGCTAGTGGCTCAATTGCCTGAACCGGCTATCTGAGACAAGAGGCGTATCAACTGTGCTTAGCTGTGGTAAGGAAGTGATAACAATTGGCAGCAACGTGACGAGAGAACAGTGACGTTAGCTAGCAATTATTATTGCAAAATATATTATACTGGGCGAAAATACTTATCTATATTATAACAATTTGGCTCACAACGAATAAGAGCGAAAAACTATTAGCAATTTTCATTATATAACAACAACAATTATTTTTGCAAATATCAATACATAGCAAGATATATATATATATATATATATATATATATATATATATATATATATATATATTAGTAACATCATTCTTAGGTTTTGGCTTCTTGAATAATTAGGTGGTTTTTTTAAATTTATATATTTTTCAATTTTTTTACTTATATAATTACATTGATATGGATTGGTTGTTTGGTAATCTGCAAGGGAATACATTGTTAATATGATATTTAATTAATTATAACCTGCAAGTACGTACCATGCCAAACATTTTATTAAAACATAACATTTTCTACCGTTTAATGATTGTGTGGTAGTGTTTTGTTTTACGGCAGTTTAAGGTTTTTTTCGGGTTTTGTAATTTATTTTTTAGTCCTTTGATGGCTGTATAATTATACCTAATATAGCGAGTGGATATTCTATGTATGTGTGAAAGGTCAAATGTTGGCGAAACGGAGAGGACGGATGTGAGTGTTCGTGAGTTGGGGTTTTGGTTTGTCCAGTGTTAGTTGGTTTGCGCATGGGTGTTGATGTTTTCCTCTGTTGTGTTTTGGGTTTTGTTTGGGGGAGATAGGTGTAGTTTTATTCAATTTTTATTTGGTGTGATTGACTATAAAATTGTACGATATATTTGGCTTAAATTGTTTGTCTCTTCTGTCGTTCATTGTATTGTTGTTTTTTTATGTATATCATTTCTTTGATTATTCTTTTGTTTAGGTTTGGTTCAAAAGCTAAAATTTTGGTGTTTGTGAAATTGGGGTTGTGATTATCTTCTAAAATGTGTTTGTTTAGCGCAGTGCTTGATTTTATCATATATTTATGGCCTTTTAGTCTGTTTTCCAAAAGTTGTGACGTCATTCCAATGTACTCTTTGTGGCAGTCATTACACGGAATGCTATATATAAGGTTTGATTTTTTTAAAAGGGGGTCTTTACTTTTTAATGGGGTGTAAAATTGTTTTAATGTGTTGTGTGCTTTGTAACTAACATCGAGATTGTTTGTTTATAATGTTTTTTATGTTTTCTGACCAATCCATATCAATGTAATTATATAAGTAAAAAAATTGGAAAAGCTCCCAACAAGGAGTGAAACGTCTTGTTCAAAATTTTTTTTTTTTTAAAAACGACCTAATTATTCAAGAATCCAAAAACCTAAGAATGATGTAACTAACATATCAAACAGGATTCAGGAACTACCCAAACCAATATATATATATATATATATATATAAACAGTGGGGAATAACGGGGATCTTCAGTCAGCACAAGTGTTGAACTATGAAAAACTCTTTAATACGTTGGACCGAGCTTTCGTTTCAATTTTGAAACTTCTTCAGGGTCCTAAAATATATAAATTACATTATTGGGAAAAAAATACTTAAAATGAAGGAAGTACTTACAGTAATCTGAGTGTTTGATTAATGAACATTAACTTCAAAAAAAAAACGTAAAATATGTAATAATTGTCGGAATGGTGTTATATCTTTGACGTTTCGAGTGACATTGAAGGATTTGAAATGACAAACTATGATTAATCGTCACTTGTGCTGACTGAAGATCCCCGTTAATCCCCACTGTTCATACCAATTTTCAGTCGTTATTTCTAAATTTATTTATATATATATATATATATATATATAGACCAACTCAGCTTCCGTTTCATACTCGGCCTACCAAGCATCCACGTGTTTATACAAAGCAAACAGTTAATAGCCCACTCAGCCTCCGCCACTATCTCAGGCTAGTTAGCCTCCTCTGTATATGTTACATACGTTTTTGGGAGTTTATGTAACTTGGCCTCCTTTTGCAGCTATTGTGTATTTACTGGGCCTCCTGACACTGTTGCCAATTTCTCAGTCAATATTCAATTCCACAGCATGATAACAAATCACACGGCCTGTTGAAAAGTTTATCCGGTAGTTGAAAGTTTGAATTTTGCTTCATACTCTGAAATGAAATTTATTTCAGTAGTATCGTATAACGAGAATATATAATCTACCTTCGATCATTCTGAAAATATTCAAGGAATAGTGGCTTAGAAGAGTTCCTAAAAATTATACTAGACAATAAGTATTCCATGATGAAAGCAGTAAACTATATCGGGTATATTTTGTGCTTATTAGTCTTCATTAATAGTAAAAATTCTCGATTCAAATTATAACATTCCACGATCTTCCACTACGGTTCACCACTCTTAATTTATTTTTTATCGAAATTTACCAAAAATCCAGTTGGTATCTATACGTCAGTAAAATTCCAGGAGAGTTCTTGAAACTGACAGATCCAAAGCTCTATACTGGTCACTGTTTTCGCCGGTCTTTGGTCACTTTACTGGTAAAAGAAAGTACAAACTTAAGTACTATCAAAAGACACAGGCGATGGAAATTTCAAATACTAAATTCAATTGGGGATTCGCTGGATAATTAGTAAAATATTGCCAAAAGCCTTCTTTTGAAGGCTCTCGAGTGATTGTAGCGATCCACTGCGAATGGCGCCTCTCGAACAAAAATGTATTTTCGCTCTCAATACATACCTAATATTTGAACTCATAGTCAAACTGCAATGCTCATATCATACACTTCCTCATTAAATAGTGCGATCCATTAAAACCTCAGACTATACCATTGAAGGTTGATTCTGAGTATCAATGAATAAATTATTTAGATTTGGAGAGATTTCCATGACTTTAACTTCAAAACTAACGGTATTTTCATTTTCACCCCTTCGGGGATGAAGTATCAAAAAACCTTCATAGTGGTTACTCATGTCATCATAGTCTAGTAGAGAAGTGAGTTTCCTGCGAAAAATAGTTCCAAGCCTTCTGAATATATGAGCGATGACTCATTCGATTCGGGATGTCATTCTGACGAAAATGTGCTAGTTTTTTAACACAAAACAAAAACATCCTTAGTTTTTTGGTAGTAACTCAAGAACTCTTGATGATACATGAAATAAAAAAACAGATTCTTGAAGACGAGACTATTTACTATGAAAAATTTTGTCACGGAAATCTATATCAATTATTTATAATTTTGATTCAACGTTGAAAATAGGCTACGCGCGGGCGTTACGGCAGGTACAGCACCTCTTGAGAGAGCAATTCAAATACAATATTTTTATACTATCAAATATAAATTTAAAAATTCAAAAAAATCAAAGTATCAGCTGAACACCTGAAAGAATATAATTTCATTATTTTGTTTTCCTTGAATTTTGATAATCGGAGGCTACTGTTAATTAAGTAGTTTTGTGGAAATCACCGTTTTTATAAAAACCGATTAATTGTTTAGAGAATGACTCCATATTTTTTTTTGCTTTCTGGAGCACATTTTACATGTGTACTCAATGATATCATGCAGAAATTGATAAAAAATTGATTATTTTGTTAATTATAAATTTCTAAAAATTACAAAATATGAGATATCGAATAAACATTGTATTTTTTTGATATTCCACATTATTATCAGTTTTATGTCTGACAAAGACATTTCACAAAGTTTATTATATTCATTTTAAAATTGTTTTTTTTTCATTTTCTCATTATTTGAATAATATATTTAGAATTTTTTTTCTTCCAAAATGCGGAATTGGTTATTCTCCACCTAATAGGAAAAAATTTTTTTTTTTTTATTAATAATTCTTTATTTAATTAACAATTAGTTATAAACAAACTTTGATTGGCGTTGATTTTTTTTGAGTAGTACAAAAAATAACAAGAACAACCATATACAACAAACTGTGTGTTTTTCTCATATTTTGTTATCTTTAGAAATTTATAATTACCAAACTAAGTAACTTTTAAACAATTTTATAGCGTGATATAATCGAGTACACTGTAAAATGTGCTTCAGGAAGCAAGAAATCATGAAGTCATTCTGTGAACAATTATTCGGTTTTTAATGAAATCGGCGGTTCCAAAAAAACTACTCAAATAACAATAGCCTTACATTATCAAAATTGAATGAAAAAAAATTCCCAAAATTACATTTTTCTAATGATACATAATACAATAATTTTTTAGAATTTTTAAATTTATATTTAGTAATATAAAAAATATGTTATGTGAATTGCTCTATCGAGAGGTGCTGTAGTTCAGCGTAACGCCCACGCGAAGCCCAGTTTTAATTCATCGTTGAATTAAAATTATTAATAATTGGGATAGAGTTGCGAGAGTAACTTTATCACAGGAAATCTATCTTTTTTTTTAATTTTCCCGATAGTCGATAGTTTTTGAGCTTTTTCCAAAAAACTAGAACCGTTTTTTGTTAAAAAAATCGAAAAATACGATTTTTTTAGAATGTCATCCCGAATCGATTGAGTTTGATACACGGATTTTTCCTAAACAACATATGTTATAAAAGGAAAAAAATATTATCCCATAGCGCATGGTTTGGAAAATATTTTTATTTGTGGAAATATCGGTTGAGGATTCAGTAATATATATTGATATTACTTATCATTTCATTATGAAAAAAAAAAACTTCTCGATACCTACTTTCAATTTCGAAAATGTGTTTTTAATGGTACCCCAGTTTATTTGGATCTATTTTCCTTAGTTTCCTTCCAAGAAGAATTGAATATATTATTCATTGAGCATAATGATTACTATTCAATTTCATTATTTCCTATTCTTTCAAATCCTCAATAACACAGTGAATAATTTTCTTCGGTAATATAAATGAATAATTTTGAGTAGTTTTCAAGATCTGTGAAAGAATGTTCCTCTTCCATTCGATTTTCTGTACCATTTAGAACTCTCACTTATAAGGTTTTATTCCTAAAATATATTATTGTATTGTTATATTATTATCAACTAGCATTTTTCCATATGTTTTCATCTAGCTTATGGCTCAGGCTATTCCTTGATTTCGTTTCCCGTTATCTCGTTTGGGTGGCATAATTGATTTGACAGCGAAAGTAATGCTTTGTGACGACTATTACAAATTCACCAATCCCTTTCCACCCCTGTAGATATGGCAATTTGAATGAAGTTTAACACGATTTATTTATTCGTGACAGAGAGCCAAAACACCAATTTTCATTATTCTAACTCAAAAACTCACGGAACCCTAATAAACATTTTCAGCCCCCATTTCGCCCCTTTAGTAGTTGAATTTCTAAAAACACTGGAAAACAAATGTCTTCATATGTAAAAAGACCTCAAATATCCATTTTCATGATCCTAACTTAAAATGTTTCACCCCCCATTTGACCCCTTTAGGGTTTGGATTGCTGAAGACACTGAAATACCAATTTTTATGAACCCAAGTCGAAAACTAAGGGTACTCCAGTACAAACTTTCGAACCCCATTTAACCCTTTTACCCCTTTAGGGGTTGAATTTCCAATAATCTGAAAATATGTGTTTCGTTATTTGAGAAGAAAAGGCCAAAAATAGCAGTTTCCATGACTCTAACAAAAAACTAACGGTATTGTGATTTTCACCCCTTTAGGGATGAAGTATTGAAAAAAACTTGGTTATATACTCATGTCATCATAGGAATACGCTATCAAAATTTCAGCTCTTTGTGTTGAGTTATTTGGTCTGGGCGTTGAAGTTAGTGAATCAGTCAGTCAGGACATGTAATTATATATGTATAGATTATTTCAATTCATTAGTGTCTATATGTATATGTTCTGTTGACTATTTTTTGTTGGTATATTTCTGAAACAATGGGCTACTGATTTTATAACATAACTTGTGTCACACACCCAAAAAATTCCATCCTTTTTTTGTACATTTGAACAGTAGCATGTTCTGATTAAAATTGAATTCATTTGAGTCGTTTACCTGAAAATTTTTCATGATTTATCTGTAATCTTGAACCTTGGAATACCCCAGATTCCTACATTCAGTTAATAATAATCCATTCTAAGCAACCTCATTCAGTAACTTTCGTGGTACACAATATAATAACCGAAACTGAATAATACAAATCAAATACAAGACACATTACGAGAATATAGATTTTCTGATATGTGGAAAACAATGCAAGCGTTTTTTCAGGTTCACAAAATACTCAACTCACACGAGAATATATTCAAGTAGGGATTCTATATGAAGATTGTTTTCATTCAATGAAAGAAAGAATTTTTTTTGCTTGAGAAGATAGCTGAAAGTTTGGTGTCCTTTTGTTGAATCTTGCATGAGAAATTGTTTGAGTGATTTGTGTATTACATTGTCAAAGTACCTTTCCTGAAATGGTGAAATATCGCTAATATTTCAGTGGACTCAATAAATCTTGACGTAATCGCAGTAATATAAATTGCGGAATCAATGAGAAAAGTATTTACCAGGCTGATTCTCAAATATTTGGGAGGCAATTGCAGCTTCCACAATTTATTTCGTTAGTGCTGAAAGAATACATGTTTCTTGATGACAATCTAAAATGAATGATATTTGTGTGCATCCCTGTGTTGCCAAATTGGGGAAGCCCAGTGACCTTCGAAGTATACGCTTCAAACACTAAAACATAAACAAAGTATATAAGCAGCGCACTTCAGCGCAGGGACTGCACTAAATTTTAAATGGCTATCAAAAAATCGGCAACTTGGACTCCTCCATATTTTTATGGCAAAGTGTTTGTTACTATGTTACATATCCTATGCGACATTTTTAAAAGGTGGTTACGGCGTCCGATATCGGAGCTCGGTGACATCGAGTCTCAGTGAACCTCAAAATTAACAAGGCGAGGCCATTATACCGTATATATATAATAGTATTTATTGAATATAAATTTTATACAAAATTTCAAAAATAATTACTGAATTATTATAATTTAATGAAAAGCCTCATTTACTGTGACTGATAACAAGTGAAAATTACTATTTTTTTATGTACTTCAGATTGAATTTAAATGAAACCTTGATGATAATGGGTAAATTGAATTTTAACCTTTGTAAAATACACAATTCATTTTTTATATTTGCATGAAAATGTTAACTTACATGTATATGATAATTCATGAAGAAGAGAAATGTTTTGATTTTCAAGACTGCTTACTGTAATATTTAGATAATTCTGACAAACTCCCTAATATAGGATGAACAAATAAATAATCAAATACATAATGATGATGATAGAAGATTGAATATTTCAGGGGGGCTTATAACAATTAAAATATATTTTTTTTATGAATTATTCAAAGAGGTCAAGAGGGAAACAGAAGTGCCCTGAAACGTTACCAAAGAAAGTATATTTTTCATTATTTTTTTGTTGTGCATTACTTGGTAGAATATTTTTTACAGTATGTTACAAGTTGAAAGCTTCAAGTAATGTTTCAGGGCAAATTTACTAATTTTACATTTCAGAATAAAAATGTATGATTACTTCCAGGGGAAATGAAACCCAAAAAAAAACATGATTAAATTTCTGTTCGTCAAACAGGAAGTGAATTCATTCTCCAACTAAATTTGTCACATAACCTTAATTCAACTTATGAAAATTTACCGTAAATTCAACCAATCTATAAATAACCTCATTAAGGATGGTCAAATTATCCAAAAACAAAATTATCACAAAAAAGTCGTAAAAGATACAGGTCGTATTTAAAATAAAATAACTAATAAAAAATCTTTTTAAAGACAAGCCGTGTACTAAAACGTATAAAATAAGTTTAAGTTATCGCTGACAATGATTTAATTATTTTTTGTTTTTTTATTTGGTTTCAAAAAGCTTGTCGCGCAAATTGTTCATAAAAGTAGGTACCAATTAATTTCATTGGACAATGGTTGGTTGGTAAGTAACAACTTGTCGAAGTATTAATTTTATTACAATTCGCACTACAAGCTTTTTGAAACTAAATAATTTAACAAAAAAATGATTAAATCATTGTCAGCGATGACTTGAACTTATTTTATACGTTTTAGTACACGGCTTAAATAAATGCTAGTCTTTAAAAATGTTTTTCATTAGTTATTTTATGTTGCTTTTCAGTTAGTTCACCTTGACATGTTCATTTCTAATAGAGCATCGTTATTACAAGGTATCTTTCCTGTAAGTTTTCAGCTGAAAGAAATCATGATCTCCGACTTCAAAAACTCCCATACACCAATTTTGAATAGAATCTGACCATAATCTCAAAACTCGTCCTCCATCCTGAAATCAACATCTTGAATTTATAGATTTTGACAAAAAACTCATAATCTCCAAACCTGAAAACCCCCACGTACCAATTTTGAATAAAATATTACCATAATCAGAAAACTCGTCCTCCATCTTGAATTTATTAATTTCGAAAAAAAATTATCTCCGACCCCGAAAACCCCCACATATCAATTTTGAATCGAATCGGACCATAATCACAAAACTCGTCCGCCATCTTGAATTTATGAATTTTGGCAAAAAATTCATAATCTCCGACCTTGAAAACCATCACATAATTCGGATCATAATTACAAATCTCGTCCGCCATTTTGTTTTTTTTTTCTTACAAAAATTCCATAATGCATCGTCACCGGAATTATGAACACCTGCCAAATTTCAAATTAATCGGACTAGAAGTCGGCCAAAAACTCACTTGCAAGATTTGACCCAAACTAACGAATGAACGAACTAACTAACAAGTGAAACTAAATAAAAGCTTGTGAAAATTAGGTTGCTGGTGGCCCAGAGAGTATAAAATGTCAGTTTTAAAATGTGAGACCACCTAATCAAGGATAACTTGATATCCAAAAGAAAATATATTTCGAAATAACAAGAAAATTATTTAGAAAAAAATAAAATGTTCAGTATCACTTGCCATAATGCATATGGGGGCATAGTTTGAATGTTGACTTTATTTATTATAGTTTAATCATTTGGTTGCTTATACACCAAAACCCAAATTGGGAGTAATTTAGAAAAATGGCATTTTCTGAATTTTACAGTACGGTCCTGAATGCGGCCCTGCTCTTGGAGTTCTTTGATTTTGATCACATACTTAAGGCTTGCATTCGTTTTGATGCTACTTGTCTTAAAATTGAATTATAGTTTTATTATTCTTTCAACAAATTCGCTTAAATTCAAATGGCAAAAAAATCCTCTAGCATCACTAGTTACACCTACTTATTACTTGGAAAATGCCAATTTGGTAATGAAAAATCACGAATGAATGCCTAATCAATAAATTGAAAATAATCTGTTGAGAGATGGTCAAATTAACTTACAAAAATCGAATGTGTCTTGGGTACAAATTTCCAGAATACTCTCTCAGTTTTTGAATGGGGTGAATAGACTATTGACAAAATATTGAAATGAGATTTTAAAAAAACGCACACCCTTTTAAGTTTGTTTTGCATTTTCAGATTCTTGGTCGACCGTCGATGAAGATTATGTGTCAGAAACAGATGTAACTGAAGACTTTTGAGACTGTTGATTGGAGTGATATAATTATTAGGAGTATGTTTTATTTATTTAGAAAAATAAAGAACTCTAGATGCAGTAAACAGTAAAGGAGTTGATACAAACGTTTCATATTTTTTTAATCAAATATTTACTTACCACTTTGTTATGAATAAGAATAAAATAAACAATATCTGGTCTTTTTATTTTTGTTTTTTTCACAGAATCCAACTAGGTAATAAATATAAATTTAAAAAATAAATGTAAACTTCAAATGCACAATTACTACAGAATTTTCAGATTCACTAGTAATTTCACAATACAAATAAAAATGTTAATGAACATAATTTACACATTAGAACCTCGATTATCCAAGTTTCGTTCATCTGAACTTTCGCATTTCAGCAAAGGCCTCTTGAAATTCTGCAGTACATCAAACAATTAGAGGCTTGTGCATCTAATGCTGGAGGGAAGTTTAAAATTCATTGATATAAATACTCAAAAGTATATGTATAATCCAAATTTGATTGATTATCCAAGGCACCTTTCATCAGGTTAGTTTGAATAATTAAGGTTCTACTGAACTAAAAACAATTTAAAAACATGTTCTGAGAAGATGGCAGTAAAGCTGGTGTAGTGGCAATCCATGTTCCTGAAATAAATATCAACTTCTTAGTAACTAATCTAAGTTTTAAAATAGTTGTAAATCAAATAATATTTTATTTGTTATAATATATTTTGAACAAAAACAACAATAGGTGACCAATGAAAGATATAACAAATAGTATATGAATCAGTTTATGATACATTGATTATTACTATTATTATAAAGACTAGCCCACAGGAACTATAAAATCTAATAGGAACATAAATATCAGACTAATTTATGAACATAGATATCATAGCTTAGTTTAAATAAATAATAGTTTGAAAAAACTAAAAAACACGCTTTTATAGAAAACCAGACTAAAAAAATTGAAAATAAGAAAAACAATTATTTTATTTAAAAAAAGCGTGGGGTGCATGGTATCGCCTCTGCCAACAATTACCTGTGATCTGAGACATTTCTTACTTTACTGCCCTAGGTGTATAATGTACTATATAATTATTGATACCGTGCATCCCACGCTTTTTTTAAATAAATTTTTTTTTTCTTATTTTCTATTTTTTTAGTCTGGTTTTCTATAAAAGCGTGTTTTTTAGTTTTTTTAAACTATTATTTATTTTCAACTTTTGAGTTTAGTTTTCTATTAATGCGTGTTTTTAGTTTTTCAAACTATTATTATAATTATTATTTTTTTACTATTCTCCAATATTGAATAGAATCGGACCATAATTACAAAACTCGCAGACATTTTGGAGCCGCCATCTGAATCCTTCAAAACCTGCCAGTAAGAGTGGCTGAATTAGAACAAAACAATGATGGGAAATCCTAAATTTGGCCTCACTATATCAAAATATTAATATTTCCACCCTTATTTATAACACAATCACGAATAAACTAGAAAATAAAAATTCCTTATGGGCTTTTAACATGTATTTGTATTTTGATGGAAAGGATCGTAAGCTCCGCCCATCGTGTCTGATCACAACTGAGGTAGTCCATTCTGGCTGTACTCCAGCCCCCAACTCAATCTTCTTTTTTGTGAGTTCCAATTTTTTTTGTATCCCATTCATTTCTTCCTGAGAGGAGAACCTCAAAATCGTCACTGTAAATAAATTTTAACGTCAAATCACTTTTGTGTTGAAGCTAAAATTATATCTAGTCTATATATTATTTGGACATGACATTGAAAACACAATAAAAATAATTGTAAAATCATGAATGAGTATTATATGATACTAATGTTTAGAGCTTAAAGGGTACTTTGGATATATTCATTCATATGGATAAGATCGTTAAAAGTTTAAATGTATCAGAATAAAATTCTTCCAAGCTATATTTTTTTTACAATTTTATATCTCTTGTACTATCTCAAGTGATTAAAACATCCTACAACCACTGTAAATAAAATGAATCCTCCGCTAAAGTGTTATTTATGCAAATAGAGTAATTAATGGGAAGGAGCAGTATTGAAACTATTTGAATGTTTTTTAATTAAGTATACTGTTTCAAAATGAAAATGGCAATAACAGTGTCCAATTTATGGGACACAATGATTTCAGGATCATGTGCCTTTGCTTTAGACAAATATCTAACACCCCGTTTTTTGTATTATTCAGATGTATTGTATGAGACTGTTGTGCATACTCCCCAAAATGGAATATCGTAACTCAAGTCTTGACTCTATCAAGACATAATAAGCTATTTTTGCTACTAGTGCCCAAGTTCTTTTGCCCCACAGCAAAATATAGAAAGCTAATTTCTTATTGAAATTGCTTGACAAATTTCGATTTCTTGTCAATAAAAACATTCAAGAATTCGGTGTTAGCATGGCTCTCAATATAATCATTATCTTATTCTAAAGGATACTATGTTGGTTTATGTGGTATAGTGAGTAGTGTTGTTTTTAGAACATGTATGTACAATGTATTAGTTTTTATGACTAAATAAACGGATATATATATATATATATATATATATATATATATATATATATATATATATATATATATATATATATATATATATATATATATATATTCAAAACAAGGCGATTTGAATCATACTATTTTTTAATTGCCTTAAAGGCGGTAAGGATTTTTTCGTGCTGGGCATTAGCATTTTTGTCCTGCCATAAAAAGGTTGTGTCTGCAAAACTGTAAACTTTCCTGATTTGTCTACCGGGTGACACAGGATATCGGGCCACCCCTGTAACTTCTGCATTCGTGAACGGATTTTTCTGAAATTTGGTACAGTTATATAAGCAACCATTTCGTATTTGATCACATTACAGTCCAATATGGCGGACTTCCGGTTTTTCTGGAAATGCCAGTATCTTTGTTTTTTCAAATGGAACACCCTGTATATTTTTACATATTCAAGTTCAACAGGTCGAACCAAGTCCAAACCTTATGTCAAAATGTAATTTTTTCAAAACAATTGAAATTAAAATTGATTTTTTATTTTACCTCGTGGATAAATGAGATTTGGTCGAAGCTATTCACAATGAGTCGCAAATAACAGAAAAACTTAATTTTTTCTGAAAAATTATTTTATGTGTCACTTACTGCTTAATCAATTCATCACATCACATTTTGATCAAAATTCATTTTTTTCAAATGGAACCCCTATGGGCCATCTACCTGTCTCTCTAGAACATTCATTAAGGAAAAAAATTACATCATTTTTGTATTTCGGCGCAGTAACAAATTGTATACATTCAAAAATCTACAACTAGTTCATGAGTTTCCTTGCAGTTCGAATGATTTTTCAACTTAGTAAGCTGAGGAAAACAACATTTCTGAATCTTGTCAACTAATTGTGTTTCGCTGTCATCTTTCATCTCAACTCTCGAAAATTAGTTGACTTCCAAGAATTAGTTTAGTAGAAATGTAAAATCAAAATTATATGTTCACAAGAAGTGAACAGGTTGATATGTTATTAATTTACAGAGAATGTCTTTAAAACAGTGTCGCCGCTTGTCAGTTATACCATCGAGCGATACCCACACAGAAAAGAACCCAACAATGGAGAAGATGATCAGTAAGTGAGGAGGCAGAAATGAACGTTTGCTTATGTTGATTTTGATTCAACCGCCCGGGAATTGGAATACCAATGCAATGTAAGTCAGAAAATGCTAGAAGAATTTTTAAAAACACCATTATTGTGCTTATAAGTATAACTTACACAATTAGTTGACAAGATTCAGAAATGTTGTTTTCCACAGCTAAGTTGAAAAATTATTCGAACTGCAAGGAAACTCATGAACTAGTTGTAGATAAAATTTATACAATTTGTTACTGCACCGAAATACAAAAATGATGTCATTTTTTTTCTAGAGACAGGCAGGTGGCCCATAGGGGTTCCATTTGAAAAAAAATAATTTTTGATCAAAATCTGATGTGACTGAATTGATTAACCAGTAAGTGACACAAAAAATAATTTTTCAGAAAAAAGTAAGTTTTTCTGATTTTGCGACTCATTGTGAATAGCTTCGACCAAATCTCATTTATCCACAAGGTAAAGAATTTTAATTTCAATTGTTTTAAAAAAATTACATTTGACATAAGGTTTGGACTTGTTTCGACCTGTTGAACTTGAATATGTAAAAATATACAGGGTGTTCTATTTGAAAAAACAAAGTTACTGGCATTTCCAGAAAAAAGTTGGACTGTAATGTGATCAAATCCGAAATGGTTGCTTATATAACTGTACCAAATTTCAGAAAAATCCATTTACGAATGCAGAAGTTACAGGGGTGGCCCGATATCCTGTGTCACCCGGTATATAGAGAGGTCGTTGATATATAACAAAAAAAGAGTGGGGCGCAAAATAGAAGTACACGTCAATTAACAGGTGCGCAATCAACAAAGTTGAAGTTTTTACTATTTGATAAGATTTGAATAAGATTCCATTCATTTTGTATACTACACCTCTGAAGCCTTAGTGGTGAAGCTTTGCCAAAAGAATCTGGTAATCAACATTGTCAAAAACTTTTAACAGCTTCACTCCTATTGATATTTGTATATAAGTCTCGAAGAGGAATGAGAAGATCACCACTGGTGGTTTTTTTTTCATCTTGAAAGCCATACTGATTTGTGGAATTTTTTTCAATTATTTTAGTAGAGTAGGTATAAGATATAAAATGGACTTGAAGTTTTTGGGATCGTCATGATTTCCACCTTATAACATTAGATGTTTTAGGAAATCTGGAATAAACACCTCTCTGAAATGAATCATTTATCAATGAGGCCAATACAACGAGCATGATCCGGGCTTTTTCATTTTTTATAGAAATATCTTCTATTCCACGGGTTATTTTTAATTTTGTTGATTTTATCACTTCTTTCAATTCCAAAGTATCAGTCTCACAAAGTGAGAATAATTGAGGAATGGCGAGATTTATTAAAGTAGTCCATGAATTAATTCTCCTGGGTTAGTGTACCAGCAATAGTAAGTGTTCAGTTCATTTGGAGAAAGAAAAATTTTAGATTTATTTTTTATAGTGATTTTCCTTTGTAATTTTGATCAGAGTTCTATAAATCCTTCAATACTTACTAAAATATTTGTGAAAAAATATCGCATTTGTGTTTTGAGTTTAGGTTATTGGAAGATATTTTTACTCTCATTGTTAACCATGTTTTTTTCTTTCATTTGTTCTTGAGTTGAGTGAGCCCATGGAAAGTTTTGAATGATTTTTTCCAAATGAAAGTTAGTCCTGAATATGCATGTTCAGATGAAAAAATAATGGTATTTTTTTTTAGAGACTTCATTTATATCGAATATAAATCATAATTGATTATTAAATTTCCAGTTTTAACTGGAGAAATATAAAATTAATTTTCTTGTTGTGGATAAGACATAATTCAAATTGTTTTCTTTCAAGAGATCATTCAAATTAGCTACGTTTACAAAATGCAAGCTTTTCATTAAGCAGTTCTTGATGAGTATCTATGTATGCCATGTAGGAATATATTTCTATTATAGGAATATATTTTCTATTACAGTCTAATTTTCAAATTTCAATTTTTCACGTTACATCCAGAGTTCTGTTAGCAAAACTATAACAGGAAATTTATTGATTTGTTTGAAAATATGAACAGGATGTTCATAAAATCAGATGTAGAATCATCTGCAACTGAAAGTTAAACTTTAGTCACTATTCTTCTCAAGGGAGGATCCCGGATTTCGTTCAGGGGAAGGCTTTTTTGGGGGATAATCATCTTTCAGAAAATCTGTTGTAGAAAATACAGATGAATTTGAATAGTGCTGTCTTTAGAAATATTTAATTTGAGTAATGTAGGAAGTTAGATATAAAATTATTATAATAGTTATTAAATCTTAAATAGCAAACTCCCAAACTCTTCTAATGGCCAGTCTTTGTTGGTATCAATAGGAATATGCATAAGAGGGGAAGACAGGATATAGTAGGTATATCCATTTTCAGTTGAATAATTCATCTTTGACTCAAAATATGGATTTAGTTCAAAATCGTACATATTATATAGTTGAATTATGAAGAATAAAGTAGACAAATTAGTGAAAACTATTCCTGGGTAAAACGATACTTTGCTGGTCACTTATAGCATAAATTACCGTAAATTACTACAGATTATACTTTGTCGGGTTTGGGGTATAGATATTAGAAGTGGTGTGTGTCTGAGCAGAGACAGCCATGGATGGTGAAATGCAAGAAAAATGTTGTGCAGTAGTGAAAAGTACCATCCACATAAAATTTCTGGCAGCAAATCTGCTAAAATTTGTACAACAACCAATGAAAGTGTTTAATACTAATCATTCATTATTTAATGGGCCACATAGGTTCAAAATAGCAGGTAGATTTTGTTACGAGTTTTAAATATTAAATATAAAAATAAAAACTTGTAAACTCGATCTTCTAGAAAGTTTGGAGATCAATATTAAACAAAAGTCAGAATACTTGCTTAGATTAATTTAAATAATTTATATTTGTTTCATCGAATATTAAACAGTAGAAGTGAATGTCTTTTGATTGCTTTTTTTGATGTGATTTTCGAATGATATTGGGATCCCATAAATGTCCTTTTTATGCACTCTTTATAATTATGGTTTGATACCATTATTGTGATTAAAATTTTTATTGAGTAGCTTCATTGAATAGGAATACCCGATATAAAAAATATAAAGACTTTAGTTTTTGTAAAACACTTTTAACAAAATATTAAACCGACGAAATATGGAACTGAAAAGAAAAAATAAAATAAACCTTCTTAGTCTCAATAACAAAACTCCTAAACTAATGTGAGTAACTAATTTTGAGTCGGCCAAACAAACAAGCAAATGAATTAGGTAAAACGTAAAATGATGGCTCGGTTGGTGACATTCTGATAATGTTTTTGAGTAATTTAATGATCTTCGTTGATTGTTTGTTTTGGCCGACTCAAAATTGGTTACTTACATGTTAGAACATATGAACTAAGAATTATTAATTTACTTTTCATTTCATATTCGCTGTTAATTTTTGTTAAAAATTTTAAATTTTATGTGGCTGGAATCTACTAATTACTACCTACTCGTTTTTGATTACTTCAAAATACTTACCCACCTTACTTCAATATTACAGTTAAATAATATGATTATCTTTTTACTATTTGTTGTAATATAAATTATTTTTGTTGTTCTAGTTAGTTTTTTCATTACTTTGTATATCATTATAGTCCACCCAATATCAATTGCAGAAGCTGTTTCTATAGGAAGCAAATAAAACTCGCAGCTGAAGTATATGGAAGAAACAGATTGAAAAATAATGTGTACTACTCAGTAAACATTCTTCGTCGGCGAAGGGAAGATCAAAAGAGCCGATAGTCAGCGTGGACTTGGTGACTTCTGTCACCGATTCGTCTGGGCCAATCAAAACGGACAACAATGCTTGGGGGTGTGTCTATACAAGGGGAGGTCATAAATCACGCGTTATATTTGTGTTTTAATAGCTCTGAAATATTAAAAACCAGTAGCGTCTGTGGTCTTGGTGTGTACGCGAAAATACGTTTTAGGATATAATAACCTACATCAAACAATGAAAGAAATTATTTTTCTTCTTAATTATTTGTATAAATAAAAGTTGTCTTTAATTTTTTTCATTTTCATAATTTATGAATATTTAAAATCTTAAAATATCTCAATAAAATTAGTTATCTCCTTACTCTGCTCACAGGATTTCGCCTCAAGACTTTTTTTATGCTTCTGCAATTGATATTGGGAAAACTATACATCCTCTCATAGAATATAATGATTATGCGGATGTAGGGGGAACAAAATAATGAGTAACAATCTGTTTGTCAACTACATATGTGCCAATGTTCACAAGTGAAAAATCAATTATCCCTATTTTTCTACCCGTAAGGGTGGATAATTCCATTCGAAATCCAAATATGATAAATTATGAAGTATACCCTATCTAATAAAAAAAAAATCATCCAAATCGAAGAACCCAGTACAAAGTTATGCCTGATAGAATGGGTTAATGGACCAGAATTCAGAGGGTGAGTGATCAATATCCTTCATTTTGCTACCCTTAGGGGTGGATTTCATCTTTTAAATTCAATGGGATTAACTTCGAAGTACACCCTATCCACTGAAAAAAAGAATCATCGGAATCGGACGTCTCAGTAAAAAGTTATGCGTGGTCATACATAGAAAAATAAAATAAAAAAATGCAGTCCGAATAGAGATCCTCCTCCTTTTTGTTTCAGAGGTTAATAAATGAAAATGGCATGAGGGAGTATAAACATACACATAAATAAATATAGTTATAATTCGGTTTTCAAACAAAAAAACAGTTTAAATAATTGAATGAAAATCAATGTTAATCAAAGTCACACCACAGTTAAACACACTCTCTATGATTTTGAAATGATTCTATATATATATACAATTTATTTTTGAAAAGTTGCACTATTTTTTTACTTCTGAAAATTGTGACCTGCTTATCCTGGAACTATTATAGGTTTAAACAGAATATTGGTTTTTGGCTTTTTACAACATTAACATTGCAAAATTAAAAACCTAAAAGGCTCACCTTTGTGGCAGTTACATTGATTTGGGCCTTCCTCGAGACTCAAATATTCTTTTATTGTTAATTGTTGTCTCCTATTATATCTTCTAGAGGGCGATTCTGTTCCACCTTCGAAAGTTGTACATTTGTATCCAAAGGGTCATATTTCTGCGAACTCTGTGAATGTAAAGTCACTGTATATAAAAAACCCTGGCACAATGGAATTAAATTAAATTGGTAAGTACAATGGGTTATGTACAGATCTTAGAGATGAAATGGACGAAAATCATTTTTCTTATATCATTTGCATTTGTGTTTAATTTTGAATATTTCATCGGTAAACATTTATTTGGAAAAATTGTTGTAAAAATTTAAAAAATTAATTAAAAAATCCTACAGTAATATTCTTTACAATTTTTTTTATGATTATTAAAAAGGGGATGATTAAATTTAATGGAAATGTTTCCATATTTTGGGTTTTCTATCCCCCTAGAAGTAAAAAATGTTAATTATCTGTTCCAAGAAGCGCAAATTACAAAATTTGCCCCAATATGTTAATACGTTTTTGGATAAAAATAAACTTAGAAGATTTTCTTAATTTATTTTTATCCAGAATATAAATATAGTTTGGTCGAGTCCACATCTTTTAGCAACAATTAGCAACTCATTAATTATTGATAATGAAGCATTAGTGAACTTTTGTTTAGTTAGCCTTAACTCAATACTACAGCAGGGCTTTTCAAACCATCTACTATGTCAAGCTTAAGATAAAGATTCTCAGATAGCAATATTTATATATATATATATATATATATATATATATATATATATATATATATGTGTGTGTTGTGTGTGTATGTGTGGAAAGTATTTGCTGACTAGTTAGATACAAAACTAGGGATATTGAGGTAATCAGCAATGAAACAGTAAACTCTTTAAGGTTTATCCAAGCTTTTGATATTTATTTCCATCATCAGGGAGACTACAATAGATGAAAAAAAAACAATAGTAATACATATTACAACTTTTGTTGAGGTTGGTTTCAATGATTTTTTAAACATATTCATCTAACATAGGGATACAATAAAAAAAAAAACGTAGATCAGGGAATAAAACGAAAGTTCAAAGTTACTACAACCATTAGCATTGTTTAAAATTATATAAATATAAATGTGTACTCTATGTGGTGTGACAAAGGAAACTTGACAGGTTAGGGAAATGAATCTCGAATTATATTTAAGTTCCCGACACCGGACGGTGTCACTTGGAAAATAGTTACAGTGGTGCCAATTATTAGATTAGTACCAACTGATTTATCATGGCGGTAAATGTTTTAATTGATCGTTAATGATCTTTCATTTGACCAATATATTGTTATACCACCATGACAAGGAATACTATAAATTTTTGACATTGAAAGTAATGGAGTTTATCTTTAACTTTAAAAATTAATTGATCTGATTTTAGAACTGTTTTCTATATTTTAAATTTTTAGGATTGTGAAATAATCTGGAATTTAAGGAAGTGATCTCTCTTATATATGGTAATGACGTGAAAAAAAGGTAGAGTAAGGCATTGTTAGTTTCATCTTGTTTCAATGTTGAGGTTATTACTGTTTAAGGTTAGTACTTTAAATGGGGGGACGAAGTATTATATAGAATGTTATTAAGTAAAGTTCTTGAATATGAATTATCTAAGAAAGGTTAAAGATAATGTTAATTCTGTTTATGGAATTTAGGATCTGCGATTTTCAGTACTCTTAATTTCATTTGTTTTACCAAGTTCACTTTCATACACTGTTTGTGATATGAATGGTAATTCAGGTATCTACCTCAGCTGCATGGTTTCCTATACCAATCTACCAGTAGTTTGTTTACTGTTGTCCTTATAAGCTTGGTATCAAGAAATAGTACGGAATTTTCGCTGTTCTCAGTTTCAATTGTGAACTGGATATGAGGATCGTAGCTATTGAAAGTATCGAGAATCTCATCCACACCATCATTCAGTAATGCTAATATAATATCATCAACATATTTTTGTATGAAATTCAGATTGAAAGATAAAACTGGAATAACATTGTCTAACAAATCATCCATGACGTCCGCTGCTAAAAAGGGAGACGACATCTAAACTTGCCAGAACATAATTGTCTGGAAGTGCTGAATTATTAAATTTATAAGTGACTTCAAACGAGTATTCATTGTCAAAGTTGTATGCGTTAGTTAAAATTTCTGTCAAAAAATAGGCTATCCTTTCAGTAGGGGTTCCTATAGAAGCAACTATAGGTCTGACTGAAAGGGTGGGCTTATGAATTTTGGGTAGAGAATAGTGCTATAATGGTATTTCTCCAAAATTATATTCTCTACCCAAAATTCACAAGCCCACCCTTTCAGTCCAGACCTATAGTGGCTTCTATAGGAGCCCCTACTGAAAGGATAGCCTATTTTTGACAGAAATTCCTTCAACATACAACTGACAATAATCTCGTTTAATCACTAATAATAATAATTCAACACTAATTATTTCTGAACTAGATGACATCTCCTTTCACTTAATGTTTATTTGGATGCTTGTATTAGAGCAATACACAAAAATTGGGATCGTATTAGTAATAACTGTACCATTAAGCAAGATACATTTTTGGAATTGTTGACTTTCCTTTTTGATAATACTTATTTTTCTTTCAATAATAAAATTTATAAACAAACCTTTCTTACCCCAATGGGAGCCTCCATTCCACCCATTTTAGCAGCGTATGTCATGGATGATTTGTTAGACAATGTTATTCCAGTTTTATCTTTCAATCTAAACTTCTTAAAAAAATATGTTGATGATATTTTATTAGCATTACCGAATGATGGTGTGGATGAGATTCTCGATACTTTCAATAGCTAAGATCCTCATATCCAGTTCACAATTGAAACTGAGAACAGCGAAAATTCCATACCATTTCTTGATACCAGGCTTATACGGACAACAGAAAACATGCTGCTGGTGGATTGGTATGGGAAACCATGCAGCTCAGGAAGATACCTGAATTACCATTCATATCACAAACAGTCTATAAAAGTAAACTTGGTGAAACAAATGAAATTAAGAGTACTGAAAATCTCAGAACCTAAATTCCATAAACAGAATTTAAACACTCTCTTTAACCTTTTCTTAGAAAATTCATATCCAAGAACTTTACTTAATAACATTCTATATAATACTTCGTCTCACTTAGAAGTACTAGCCTTAAACAGTAATAACTCGAACATTGTCTCAAACAACAATGAAACTAACAATGCGCCTACCCAACCTTTTTTCACTTTATTGCCATATATAAGAGAGATCGCTCCTAAACTCTCCAGATTATTTCACAATCCTGAAAAATTTAAAATGTCATATAGAACAGTTCTAACAATCAGGTCAATGTATTCTAAAGTTAAAGATGGAACTCCATTACTTTCAATGTCAAATGTAATTTATAGTATTCCTTGTCATGGTTGTAATAAACAATATATTGGTCAAACGCAAAGATCATTATCGAACAGAATAATTTCTCATAAAAGTGACTGCCGATTGCATCCTGAAAGATGTGCTTTGGCAGAACATGTGAATAAATTTGACCACCAGATGAATTACGATTCAGTGAAAGTGCTAGCGACGGAGTCCCATACATCTGAGAGAGCATTCTTAGAAGTGGCTTTCATTTCCCAGGAGAGAGTTGTATGGGTGAAAGAACAGATATTAACCACTTGAGTGAGATCTACTCTTATTTATTGTATTTAGATATCAATCAAAATTGATAACAATGTAATATAATAAAATATATATATATATACATATAAAAAAAAAACATTAACCATTTGAGCGAGATCTCTTATTTATTGTCTTTAGATATCAATCAAAATTGACAACAATGTAATATAAAATAATAGTTCTTTTTAACATTACCGCCACCTGGTAACATCAGTTGGTACTAATCTAACAGTTGGGCACCAATGTAACTATTTCCAAGTGACACCCGTCAGGTGTCGTTGGCTTAAATATAATTGCGAGTTCCATTCCTAACCTGTCAGTTTCACTTGTCACACCACATAGAGTACCGATTTATATAATTTTAAACACAATATGTTGTAGTAACTTTGAACTTCGTTTTATTTCTCGATCTATTCTTTTTTTTTTTTTCCCTTTTTTTATCACTATATTTAGATAAATATGAACATCTTGAAACCAACCTCAACAAGTTGTAAGTAGCATATTGTTTCGCACTTGAATATGTATTACTAGTGGTTTTTTCATCTATTGTAGTTTTCCTGATAATGGAAATAAACATTTCCGAAAGCTTGGATGAACCTTAAAGAGTTTACTTTTTCATTGCTGCTTACCCCAATATCCCTAGTTTTGTATATATATATATATATATATATATACGTACAGCAGGCAGTTCGACCCCTCAAACCACCACGTATCAGGCAATTCGGCCCCATTTGTCCATTTCGGCGCCCGGCGCCAAACTGCCACAACATTTTAACGTAAACTTTGGCCCCGAAATTGGTAAAGGGACCATAATGCCTGATAAATATAATTTCATTCATATAATGTAACTTTTGGCGCCCACTTATATTTTGTAGGGAATTTTATTTTTGTGAAGTATGTTTTGAATTTTGTTTCTTCACAATCCGTAAAATCGATACAACCGTCTTGAAAATTAGTTTTTACAAATCAACTGAAAATCAGGATAGAAAAATTGTTATACTCAATCTGATCCATATTAAGAATAAAGGTATAGCATTTTTATTTTATGTAACCAGTAATAGAATAAACTAACAGTTGATAGTTCGTTCCTCTCGTTTTCAACATTTTCTAAATGTTCTCATCTCAGCAGTTGTGATGTTTTTACAAGCTTTTATTTAGTTCCACTTGTTAGGGTGTGTGTGGGTTTGTTTGGGAAAATCTTGAAGGTGAATTCCGAGCCGCTTCCAGTCGTCCGCGATTACCTTGAAATTTGGTAGGTGTTCACAGTTCTGGTGACAATGCATTATGGCATTTGTTAAAATTTGTGTCTATGGTCCGATTCGACTCAAAATTGGTATGTGAAGGTGTTTGGGGTCGAAAATTATGATTTTTCGTCAACATTCATGAAATCCAAATGGCAGCTCCAAAATGGCGGACGACCTCTGTGATTATGGTCCGATTCTGTTCAAAATTGGTATGTGTATGTTTTCGGGGTCGGAGATTATGAGATTTCTGTCCAAATTCATTAATTCAAAATGGAGGCTCCAAGATGACGGACGAGTTTTGTAATTATGGTACGATTCTATTCAAAATTGGTATGTGGGAGTTTTTGGGGTCGAAGATTATGAATGTATTGTGAAAATTTATAAATTTAAGATGGCGGCTCCAAGATGGTGTACGAGTTTTGTGATTATGGACCGTTTCTATTGAAAATTGGTATGTCGATGTTTTGGAGTAGAAGATTATGAATTTAGTCAAAGATAATATTGATTTTAATCAAAATTCATAAAATGAAGATGAAAGCTCCAGGATGTTGGACAAATTAATCTTTAGATGGTCTCCCCATTGAAGATCTAGATAGCTCAAAACTAACAGGAAAAAAGACTCATAATAAGGATGCTTTAACAAAATGCAAAGATTAAAGACAAGCATTTATGCCCTAAAAGTAAAAAATAATTTCGAACTGAAAACTTTGCGCGACAAGCTCTTGAATCTGTAACTCACAGAATAACCTACGTCACACATCCAAAGCAATTATTTTTCACTTTTTATCGCATTTGAATAAAAGCTTTTTTTAAGTTCTTTATTAATTATTTAATTAGATCTAGAGAACTAGAAATGTATGTACCCAGTAATCCTAAGAATATTCCAATCATAAACGACTTCTGAACCGACAGGTGTGCGTTCGTTCTTTCATTCTTTAATTTTCGGTTTTCACTTCTGTCAGGCGTTCATACTGATAACATAGAGGTTCTTTTTCATCGAGCAACCCTCAGAAGACAGTACGACTTGTGCAAACTGGAGTCTAGTCTTGTTCCTGAATCTTTACGCTTCCTCAGGAGCAGCATGGTTATTTGCGGTCCTGTCAACCATAGAACGCGGTAGAGTTATTTTTCAATAATCAAAAGAAAAATCCCTGGCCTATTAAGAAATCGGACTCGTGATCTGCCAGTTACGAGACGATCCCCAACCATTTGCATTTACTCCATTGCCAACTTTTGTTCTTATCGAAATATAATAGATTACCCCGTACTTTTTTTCAATTTTGTATGGAGAATATGATATTTCAATTGGTTTTATAGTCAATTTCTATTTTTAAATCTGACTATAACACTTTCAACTTTTTTTTCAAGTTCTAGTTGAAATTTAGGAGAATAATTAAGAAAGTTCGTATAATTGAATAAAATTTGCCGAGGAAATAAACTATAGAATGGTGTTAAAAAAAATGTAGAGTCTTACAATCACAAAGTTCATCTCCAACTTCATTGGTAAAAACTTCGTCTAATTTGGTGGTAGCGTTATCGAACGTGAGATGTTTTTCTAAAACCCTTATTACACTATGCCTTTTTCGTGCCTATTTGTCTGCATGACTGCCGTTGGCTGAAATTTTAAACAAATACGCATGCGCGCGTGGCTATTTTGTTGATTGTTTCAGGCGTGAAAATAAATAGGACTGGATCTATTTTTTACGCCTGAATCGAGGGGATTTCAAGGACGTTTGTGGAAATGTCAGGTTTCCAAAACAATAATTATCTATTGGACTTGACATAACCAACAAACAAATGAAATTAACCACATAGTTTTCGTTTTGTTCAGTATGACAGAAAAGAAGAAAAAACCTTGTACCAGGTAAGGAAAAAGTTGAAACAAATAGTCCAAGTTTACTAAATTACTTAATCATTTAAGGTAAATGTCAATTTTTCTTAGGTTTGCAGCTCTGAAATTAGCGCCTGAAACAATCATCAAAAAGGCACAGTGTAATAGTGCCAGTTATTTGGGGAAATTCAGCCAACAAATAGCCATGAAAATAAGCACAAAAATAGGCACGAAAAAGGCATAGTGTAATAAGGGTTTAAACAATACGCCCGACCCTCATATTTCGAGATTTATTTGTTGAATTATACCACTCCGAAAACATTAAGCTGGAAACTTGTAAAATTATTATATAGAAACAAATTTTTTTGGTAAGAGATAAGGCTTATTTATATATTATAACAGTATTAGTTATATATGAAATTATAAATCATCAGAAATCTTGTTTATTTTAACTCATATGGGCTCTCGACCTAAAAATACCTACAAACTTACAATTCCATAAATCCGTTTCATTTATTCCGGCCATTGAAAAATCCGGGGCCCATTCATTGATGATATCGGATTTCGAGTACTGTTGCATTCATTTTAAATTAAAAAAAAATTGTCAGCATTGTTTTAGATTTACATCAGCTCCGTGTCAAAATTCCAGCCGAATCGACTAAACAATTATGTGCACAATTTGTCCCTCAAAGAGGAAACTTGCCGTACTTATTTTTCATCTTTAAAATAAAATTTGGTTCAGTTGATTGGTGTTTTATGTCTGCATCTGTCTCACAGAACTTAAACACTTTGCTCAAGTTTCATGATCTGTTTTCAATTTTTTACACGGATACTAAATTTATCTTAGATCATATATGCTACGCTAGATACGGCACCTAGGTTATTGCTTTGGTAGGTCCGAGGGGGATCAGCGTACTCAAGCTATTGACAGTTACACGTGGCACGTGGTACTGGCTATTACGTATAGTACACCGACGTCCCTTTCACCCCCTCTCATCAAACCACTCTAATTCCAAACAAACAATACAGAATTCCGTATCTAACGTAGCATATATGATCTAAGAAATTCATAGCGACGTCAGACGTCAGTTTCATTTTTCTAGTTCTGTTCTATGGTACCTAACTGGGGCGTTACATAATTTGAATGGTTGATTAAACAAATTAACCGGCTCAGAAACTATATTTCAGAAATACTACTCAAAAAGCTCATTCTCAAGTGGGCGCTAGGTGCTGTTTTGGAAATTCAAAATGGACGTTCGTTCATTGTTTGTCTGTTTTCTCAGAGGTTACATTTGTGTTTGGAGTTTTTCTTGAAATATTTCCATTTAGTATGTTTCCAGTTTTTTTGTGTGGTGTTGTTCATTTCAAGACTCTAGTGAAGTGGTGTATTTAAATATTTAGGCAATATCACTTGCAAAACTCACTTTGAAGGAGACAAAGTATGTTCTGATTGGCTTGCAAAAAAACTTTTGAAGTTTTGGGCAGCTAGTTAAGTCATCGGGAATTATTGTTATGAATTATTTTGAAAAAATGTTACACATTATTTGTTAATATTCGAATTGAAAATAAAACTATCAAAAACAGTTTTTTCCATCTAAAACAAACAAGATGGTGTGAGAACGTGTCCTTATCACCTCTAGATATACATAGTCACTCTTTTTCCATACTGTATGAATAATCTTCGTTATGTTGAATAATATCCCTTTTTTTTTCTTTTCAACTTTCTTTGAAGGTTCTCTCTTCACTATTTTTCTCTGCCACAGACGATCCAGGAAGATATTGGGAAGGAACTCTATTCTTCTACAAGAGCCCGTCGTCTGTCTATAGACTCGCTCAATACCAGAATACTGCACCAGTACGTTACATTCATTTCCTCACGGGAAATGTTAAAACTTATTCAGTACAACGGGATCGTTTTGCTCAAAAGCCACATTGAGGTACACAACAATCATGATTGAACTTGAATCACTCAATTTTCACTTTTGGACGCACAATAGTCAACAGAACATTCACCAGGTAAACCAAAATTTCATTAAATATCAACAATCGAACAATTACAAGAGATTCGATAAGTTTAAATCTTATAAACATTAATGTTTCGAAAAGTAAACAATGTACTCATGTATAGTTTCAAAAATCAACACCAGAAGGAGTATCCGTTATTTAGAATTCCCAATGCTAAGTGTCCTATGTAAAACCCCCAAAACATTGAACATAACATAATGAAAAAAAAACATAATTCATACGTTCTTCGATTGTTTCGATGATAATGTTGTTCCTGAAAACCAATGCATTCTAAAAAATTATATTTTTAATTTTTTGTATTCTGATTTCATTTTAATTTTTCTTTGCCTCAGTTTGGTCCTCAAATATTACATGTGAAAATAATTTCTCAAATACCATTTTTTTTTTCGAAATTTTTAAATTCAAAGGTGCCCCTCAATGGGGAGTGCTGCAACAGTTGCCAACTTCAAAAAAACCTTAAAAATTTCAGTCTTTCCCATTGTAATAATTTCATCAGGATTGTGTAGAGAATCATAAACAGAATATGCCGGATCATTTATTTTTAGTCCCAAAGTGTATATATTTTTCAGTTATATTAATAGGGAATTTTGTTTCTATATCTCGTTTTTTCGTGCATTATTGACCGTCATCTGTCAATATTTTTTCCTAGAATATTGTTTGTGCTACCAACTATCCACATATTTAGACAGAAAATCTCTATGAATGACACCCAAACACTAGCGCCAATTGTGGTTGTTCCAAGAATATTGATAGACAGTACTATTTCTTCTATCTCTGGGTTTATGGTCCTTGCTTCCTTGTTCGTTAATCCTGTTGCATGGCGCATTTGACCAATAGTACTATTTCTTACAACCCAAACAAATTTAACTAATATTTAATGTGATTTTTGTTGTTGATAACTGAAAATACCATGATAATAAAAATATGGATACAACATATATACTAAGACGGACGAAATTATAGTTGACAGTTCGAAGCAACTAGCGGTGAAAGTTTGAACTGTGTGTAGTAACGATACATACGTCCATCAGAGGCGCTAGGAGTACGTTTTTGGATGTGTTGAAAAAATTTACGTTTTCAATTTCCAATTATGAAAATCTTTTTCAATTTTTAAATTTGCTGCTTTACTTTCTAGGTGGTAATCTTCATATGTGAATAAACAAATTCCAGAAAACTGGCAGACGCGTGTTTCCTCTTTCGGTTAATATTCCGGTAACCATTGGATAATTTGTGATTTCGAGGCTGGCAACACTGGTCACAGTAAACTAGAACGCCAAACACCAAGTAATTCAGGCGGTGGTAGCACCACAGAATACTTAAATTAACTACTAATATTGATAACTGGCCAAAGAGCAATGCAATGAAAGTGAAGTCGGGTTATATGTGTGTTTCCTTGTTATATTGGCAACGCGTAGTTATGTTAAACGATTATCAACCAATACATGCCACGCCTCCATTTTTGCGAATGCGCATCAATTCAACGTTGCCGATTCATTTGTTTTGCCTTCACATTTGCTGTCTTTATTATCAATATTGGTTCTTAATACATAGATGGGAGACGCAGGTGCCCTTTTTCTGAATATTTTGGTTTCCACATGAACATTACCACCGACAAAGTTCAGCAACAAACTTTGAAATGATTTTTTTTTATGTTTTCATAATTCGAAATTGATAACGCCTATTTTTTTATCACATTCAAAAACTTACTTCTAGCGTCTTTGATGGATGTATGCATCGTTACTTCACACAGTTTAAACTTTTACCGCTAGTCGCTTCGAACTGTCAACTATAATTTAATCTGTCTTCGATCATGTTTTACGCCTACTTGCACCGTTATACTCAACTATAGTTTAATGTTAAATCTAGGTTTTATGGCTCCATTTTTCTTGCACCGGAACTTAATCTGAGTTTACTGTGACTAAACTATAGTTTTAACTAATCTGCCAAATTTTATGGTTTAAAATGGGGATTCATAAGTAATCTAGTGATTCTAACCAATAGAATAGATCAAATTTTTCATTTGTAAATAGTATTCGATTTTTCATAGGAGTTTTCAATTCAAATAATCAGAAGACATGGATTATATAGATATGGATCTTTTCGAAGATATCCTTGAGGATGATTTTAGACATTTTGGATGTGATAGACTTAGGATTTCCTCGAAAAATTTACCAAAGGCAACATCATTTTGAGGAGATGGGTGATCTAACATTTTTTTAAAGTTTTCGACTCATAAAAGAGACTTATTCGGGTACTGGAACTTATTGAAGACGAAATTGAATATCCAAACGACCTATAAACTGAAATATGTTTCCCGGATCAATCAACTATTGACAACATTACGATTTTACGCCAGCTCTGGTCACCTGGCAGCAGTAGTTATTCCTTAAAATATTCCCTGGAGAGACTGCATTAAACTCGTGACAAATGTTTTCCCATGCCTTTATTTTCTCATTGTTGGTGACTCCATTAGCCTTTTTAAAGTGAGTTTATACAGAAAGTAAAATAAGAAGTAATAATTTTCAGAATGTTTATAGAGAATGTAAGAAGTAAGAAAGCTGTCAATCGAAATTTGGGATTTTATGTTGTTACCTGAATACTCGAAAATTTGGTCCCCGTTATTGTTTATTTAGTAAAATATAAGCCATTGTTGACAACACTACCAATATTATAAAATCTAGTCATTCAAAGACAAAAGGAATTTAAAAAATGCCAGTGAACACACCGTTTTCCGGTTATGGAAACAAAAATATGATGAGGACTGCTATTTATATCATGTCATGTATCATCCTATCTCGTCAATTTATCTAAATCATTCAATCTGTACATATGCCTAACAACTTGTCAAGTAAAATAAAAGATAAAAGTTAACCATCTTTTATTTTACTTCCTATTTATATTACTTCTTATTTTATTTTATTTCTGTATAAACCTGTTATGGATGTTGTGTAGTTTTAACTTTTAAATTACTTTATTTTATTTTACTTGCTGTATAAACTCACTATCAATAATATTTTTTTACTTGGATACAAGATTTATCAGAATTACTTTTTCATTATTTGAAAAGTTGCTACTTCTCGTCCTTTTTTCAATTGGTAGTTGCCATGTCCTTAGAAAAACAATTATTGGGGGCAACCAATCCTTCAAGTTCTCATTTTTATGAATAATAATCAATTATGAAAACGACAACAGTGAAACCACGAAAGCAGACTGTCTGTTTTCGTGGTTTCAAATAAGTCGACGCTCACCGACAACTAAACAAAATTTTGAGGTAAAACATAACAGCTACGAAGTTAGTTAATAACTCAGCAATACCAATTTTATAAAAGTCCCCAATTAATAGGATTAAATTTAACTGTAGTTTAAAAAATAACGGTGCAAGAAGGCTGAACAAAATCTATAATTAAAAATATAATCCTAGTGGGCGTTAGAGGGTTATATTATATATATATAATGACCCTGATGTTTTAGAAATATTTTTATTATGATAGTATTTCCAATTCATGATGAAATATCACATTAAAAGTGAGATTGAAGAAATAGTATTGTCTATCTATATTCTTGAAACAATCACAACTGGCGCTAGTGTTTGGGAAAAGTTATTCAAGTGGAGGTCAAATCGAGTTTGAATTGAGGAGTAAAGTGGTGTGCATAAAAAAGTCGAACAGTTGTTATAGGCTATTGTGAGTCAGGCTTGTCAATCTCAATTAAACTTCTTATCGACTTTGACAAGTAGTGTCAGAATTGAAACTATTTTTGTCAAATGTGTACGTGTACTACTTTTATATGAAATCTGGAACATCATAGGCAGGTTTACACCATACAAATATACAGATGAAGAAAAAATTTCATGTTTGTTAAAAGTTACATCAAAATATAAATCGATACAAATCAACACTGCTACAAATTATAGGGGTAAACATTGAATATGAAAGATTTACGAATGAATAGAACGCTACTGGGAAGGAAACTATAGAACTCTTGCTCCATACAAACTTCCCAGGATCCACTGTCAACACAAATCAAAACCCCAGATATGAAATCCCTGCAAACCTTCAGTTGAGGGCAAAAGGGCAGACTGGGAAGTGGCTAAACGAACGATAACTCATTCAAAAGTAGTGTGGGCAATAAACTCCTTCAAGTCTCTGGGCCCAGATGGAGTATTTTTCATACTACTTCAGAGCGGAGTTGAATATCTAGCACCAGAACTGTGCAGACTGTACAGGCTGAGCCTAGCATTGGGATGGTTACCTCAAACCTGGAAAACTGTAAACGTGGTCTTTATTCCAAAACCTGGACGGGACTCATACGACCAGGCAAAGGCATACATTTATGACTTTTTTATGCACTCAACTGTACCTTATTAAATTCGAAAATTTTGGAATTTGAGAAATTATTTTCACCTAAAATAAAATTTTGAGGAACGAACTGATACAAAGAAAAAATAAAAGAAAATCATGAGTTTCCATCCATCACCAACATAAAATAATGTTCATAAAGCATCTTTCAATCTCTTTATTCCATGCGAACTCAATGGCTAAAGTCAATAATAATCACCAACTACACAAATCATAACCTTATCTTTATAATCGCATTTTCGTTGGCTAGCAATTTTTCCGTAGTACAATTAAATATAAAGCACTATCAATAATATAACCTAACTTCAGTCTTTGGCAAATTAATTCTGGTAAATTATGAGATGTTGGTCAAATTGAAAATCACCTAATAACTAACTAAATCGCAGCTGCTATGCAACCATTAGGGCATGTTCTATTCGCATGCAATCCCGGTTATACGTTTCAAAACTAACCGCTTCTGGCACATTCATGGCATTAACTCCTTATTTTTCAGGCTACCGCGGTGAAAAATTTCGGTTAGTACCGGTTACCATGCCATTAAAAATTGCATCAGGTGAACGTCTCGTACAATTTTCGCAGAAGCAAAATTGCACATTCCATGAGAAAATTGCATAAATGTAAAGCGGCTTTACGAATGTTGTTCCCAAGGTCAACAGTAGAATTTCTAGTACGAAAAAAATAATAGACATGATACATTTTTAGAATGAATTATTTATATTGATTCAACTAATTAGAGTTCCAGATTAATATGGTGGGGTTTTCAATAGACGGTGTTATTCAGAATCATATATCAATATGAACGGAAAATAACAGCCACTTTTTAAAATTTTCTTGCAGGTTTATTTTGATTGTTCAGTTCAATTTATTATTGGTTTCCCAGTCAAATATATTAGAGATGTGCAATTCCAATCACAAATCACAATGTCCCGACTGGTTCTAAGAGAAGATCTGTTGTTTGGGATAATTTTTCAAGATCTAATGTCGCAGCTGGTGTAGCTACATGTATTTCATTCAAAAATAATATTGAATGTGGTGGTGGTACAACGAATCTGCGCCAACATTTGTCGAGGGTTCATCCAATAATAAAGTTGAACAAGAAATAACTAAATGCCATTAAAGCGAGAAATCGAGCTCGCTATGAATGAGTGTGAAAAGAATGACAAACAATATTTGGTGCAAGAGGCGTTTTGTTGCGTTAAACTACGATACAGTGCTACCGGTTATTTATAATTCGAATTACCGAATTTTGATAACCAAATGTTAAAGGTTATTTCAATAACCGGTTATTTTTAATTCGAATTATCCCATCACTAGGTAGATGTGTTTTGTGCATCTTAGTTTTGTGTTTTATGCTAGGTAGCACGTTGTGGGTGAAAAGTGAAAATGGTAGGTATGTACCTAGAATACAATATTTTTATCTAAAATCCAGGAACATCACTTTGTAATTTTGAGGGTTTTGTTGCTCAATTAGTCGATTTTGTTTTCAATAATATTTTTAGCAATTTAAGAGTAATTATTTAAGCTTGTTTGTGATTTTTTCTTCAACAGGTGTTGATAATGGAGATTATGCCATTGTAGTCTATGATGATGGGGTATTTGCCTGCATAAAAGAACACTCATTCGGTGGAGAAAGGGGCAGTATTCTGCAAAGTGGAAAAACGCTTACTATAATGTCCAGGTAGTAAGAAGTGGAACACAAAAGGAATGTGATTTATATATGGGTAAGTACTTCCGTCCTTTTTAGGATTTATATTCTGTGGGTCAGATGAAATTTTGTATTTAGTTCAGGAAAATGAACAGCATGTTTGCAATAGTGATACAGCTGGTTTTATATTCCCACATACTGGGTGTCATAAAATGGCAAAATAAAATAAAAAAATTTCAACAAATTTGTAGGATTTGATCTCTGTTAGGCATTATTATTCACCTCAAAATTATCATGAGTTTATCGAGTTAATGTTGTTGTTACTTTTAGAAAAACATTCAAGTATTTCTGAGGAATTGCAGGATTGTCCTGAAAGCAATCAACATGAAGATTCGCAGAAGGAAACACATAACAGTGGCAAATCCAATGATAAAGGTAATCACCAATTCTTAGTACCATTGAGATTTTTTAAATGTTTTCAATGTTCATATTATTTCTAGTATGTTTCTCAAGTTACTTCTGATGGGAGCACTTTCAGTGGACAATTATTTCTTTTTCAATAATATTTGAACTCTTTCATCTACTTGAATCAAAGCAAAACTCAATTTAAGATTGATTAATTTAAGTTAGTTTGTGATTTTTCTTCAACAGGTGTTGATAATGAAGATTATGCTGTTGTACTTTATGATGATGGGGTGTTTGCATGCATAAAGAAAACTCTCATTCAGTGGAGAGAGGGACAGTATTCTGCAAAGTGGAAAACGCTTACTATAATGTCCAAGTAAGAAGAAGTGGAACACAGAAGGAGTGTGATTTATATATTGGTAAGTACTTTGTCCTTTTTATGATTTATGTTCTGTGAGTCAGCTGAATTTTAGTATTCATTCAGGAAAATGAACATAATGTTTCCAGTAGTGATTTAGATGATTTTTCTATTCAATTAAATTCTTCAAGTTGAGCTTTGTTAGGCTTTATCATTAGTCACCTCAAATTTATCATCATTTTATTGAGTTAATTTCAAATGTTTCTTTTAGAACAACACACAAGTATTTCTGGAGAATTGCAGGATTCTGTTGAATGCAATCAACATGAGGATTTGCAGGAGAAAGATAACAATAGCACCTCAGATGATACAGGTAATCACCAATCCATAGTTATATTGATTTTGAAAATTTGAATGTTCATAGAATTTCTGGTAGGTTTCTCAAGTCACATCTGACAAAATTCATAATTTTAAAACCCCATGGGAGCAATTGTGACATTGCTAAAATTTTTCAATACTCTTTCAAATCTACTAAAATTGGTAATAATTAATTTTAATCTAAAAAAAATATAATGATTAAAATAATGTGATAGTTGCTTCTGATTTATTTTTTCTTTCGATATTTCAATTCAGATATTAGTTTGATGTGTTTCACCTGTACACGATTCAAAGCAATATAAATCTTGTATTAGAAGCAAATTGTCCTTGAAGGGTTTGTAAGGCAGGATTTGTTTTGATTAAGCTATAACCAAAGTATTGCATTCATTGTTTCCAATGAGGACTTGAAAAAAATATCAAATTAAACAAAATTAATTTGAATCAAAATCTTTACCAAGTTTCTTGCTAATAAGTGTAAATGACATCCTCTTATGACAGTGAGCCTGATTTTCTCAAGTGCAACTTGTAAAATGTTTAACATATTGGAAAATAAATGAAAATTTACGATATTTTTATTTTAGATCGACATGCAAGTATTTCTGAAGAATTGCAGGATTCTGTTGAATGCAATCAACATGAGGATTTGCAGGAGAGAGATATCAATAGCACCTCAGATGAAAGAGGTAAACCTTGTTCATAGCTACTTTCATTTTACAAGTTTTTATTTAGTTTCACTTGTTAGTTAGTTTGGGTCAAATCTTGCAAATGAATTTTGACCAAAAGCAAAAAATAAAATAACTAATAAAAAACTTTTTTAAAGATGAGCTTTTATTTAAGCCTTGTCCTAAAACGTATAAAATGAGTTTAAGTCATCGCTGACAATGATTTAATTATTATTTGTTAAATTATTTGGTGTCAAAAAGCTTGTCGCATGAATTGTAATAAAATTAATACTTGACAAGTTGTTGGTACCTACTTTCATGAATACTTTGTGAAAATTAAATACTTTGACAAGTTCTTACTCACTAACCAATCACTGCCCATTCAAATTAATTGGTACCCACTTTTATGAACACCTCGCGCAACAAGCTTTTTGAAACCAAATAATTTAACAAAAAAATAATTAAATCATTGTTAGTAATGACTTAAACTTATTTTATACAGTTTAGTACATGGCTTAAATAAAAGCTTGTCTTAAAAAAGTTTTTTATTAGTCATTTTTTCAGAATGATTTTGATGTTAATAATATTTCTAATAGGTCAAGTTGTTTCTGAAAAAAATATTATAATTTCAGAACCTTATGGGAGCGATTTCAGTGATACGATCCAACATTTATACCTTATTCGAGGATAGTGAAAGTGAGCCTCTTGGAAACACTGATGATGGCCTGATAATCAGAAACAACAATTTTCACAATGAAGGTGAGCTGTATTTTAACTTTCATAGATTTATTATTCAAAATTATCATTGCATTCTTGTTGAAAAATGAAGCAATTTTATGAAAAACTTTTTTATTATCATACTAATGATATACTGTCGGAAGGAATATCAACACGTGATTCTGAAACATTTTATGAAAAAGGATATGTTCATTGTTGGTGAATATGCACCAAACATTCGCCAGGCTGAAAACTAAAAAAAATCCTGATTATTAAACACAAGATTGCCATCTTCAAAAGGAAGCATATAACACATACTGAAATCGATACTAACAAGTTGAATAAATCAGTAATACTTGAAATGAGGAAAAGGTTTAGATGACTGTACATTATTTTTCAAATAAAAAAAATAATATAAGCAGATTCCACTAAAAATAGTATCTGTAGCAGTCATTCAAAACACCTCTTCATGATTTATAAAAATTGTAAAAGATACAAAATTAAAAATCTATCCCAGAGAATATTCCTGAATTTGTCAGAAGCATTCAATCAGCACATTAAATCATCAAATCTTACTAGAAATGTTGGGAACAGCCCTAGAGTGGATAAAATAATATTTTTTTCAGGAAGAAACAAAATACTACTCTAATGAAGGATCAGTATTATTAAATGAAAATAAAACAAATTATATCTGTTTTATGATGAAACTTAATGCTAGTATGCTTGATGATATGCATGTTATATTCTTAAAAGATAATTTCTGCACCAGCCCAAAATTACTGTAATCTCTGATATTAACAAGCAAATCGAAAGTGTTTGAAGTTTCTCTTAAAAAATTAAAGTAAATTTGAACAACATAAAATACAATGTCTGCTACAAGGGGAACTCTCAAATTTAAGTTTTTTTCAATGAACTGCCAATTATCATAAAACTAAGAAAATCTTAACAAATTCAAAAGAACTATAACAGACCTAATAATTACCTGAAAACATTTCAATATTGGAGAATATCTTGAACGAAACAGCTCTACTATAACTAGTTATTTTAATCTTTCTGTTGTTTGTTACATACATTTGTAACTATGACTTGCTATATATCATATTATGTATGAGTAACATAGTCAAATAAGGCTATCTATCTATCTGATAGTTAATAGATTCATATGTTAAGAGTAGTTCAAACTATTTACTATCCTTAGCTCAGTTCAACACAACTTGACACCATTCACTTCAACTAGCCTGTGATATTTATATATTTATTGTAACCAGATTCCTACTCTACTCCTAGCATATGTGTCCGTATTTTCCATAGATGAATTTTTTAATAAAATTTTCGTACTATGTTGACATATCGATTTCTAACCACATTAATGTAATTATTTATTTTATAACATCCTCATTGAACGCCTTCACAGGTACACCCAGAAAGCAGAGCCTCATGCGGGTAAGTGAAGGCAAATGTTAGCATTTGCCGTTGCGCTTCTGGGTGATTTACGGATTTTTTGTGCTGCATTTGCTATTTCAACTGTACCTACAGTGCACTAAAATTGGTATCTGAGTATCCTACATAACACGCTAGAAGCATATTATATGTGTTGCCCATCTCTCCCAGCCAGAAAAACAGAAAAAGACTGTCTCTGGCTGGGTTTCAAATTAGCATTCAGGGACAGCGGCATCGAAAACCAGCACCTTTGCTAGCTCGGCTACTGACTGACTATATAATAATAACCATAATTATAAAAATTTCATAAGTCATTTGAATAAAATTGATTTATTTTCTTACTCATGATTTTAGGACCTCAAGGGATCAAGGCCTGTAATTCTAGAACCCTCCCTGAGAGGAAAATGAGTTATTTTCACGCTATCAGTGTGAAGAATCAGAAGAGTCAGGAAAGAGTACTACTTATGATGGAGGTAGGTCTTTGTTTCCACAGATGTATCTTATGAGAGGAAGGGCACACAAGTATGTTTGATTACAGAATAAATTATTTGATCATCAAGGAAATATATGTCACATTGTCATGAAATCTGGCTCACTTCCAGATATCTTAACTTGAAACAAAATTGCCCAAATAAAATAAAGTACACAATATCAATATTCAACAAAAATGAATAATTCTCAAGTATGAATTAAAAAATAGGCAGAGGAGGTGTAAAAAATAATAATTGCCATTAAAGCAAAAAAAAAAAATAACTGATAAATCTATTTTTCTGATAAAGAAGTTGTAATGTATTGGTTTAGGAGGCACCGTACTAGATTGGTTTACTGGTATCAGGCAAGAGGCATAAAAATTAACATATATTTTCATATTATAAAGACTCCATTTTTTACTTGAACGAATATTTGCCATTTTTTAAAGGCAGTTAATTGATATCAAATCAATTAACCATCTTCACTTTACTTCTCAGAAATACATTACTTTTTTATGGTATGATGTGAGCTCTAAAGTTAATTATTGACCCATAGAACACATAAATCACTTTCTCAATTTCCAAGTGTTTTCATTTCATATACCTATTATATTGATTTAAGCGTCTTCATTGCAGTTCCTAAATTACGAAGAGGAACAAATAAGTTTGTTTGCAAAGCAGGCTCAACTACTAAAAGAAAAAAACTGAATTTTTGTATATATTGCAAAGCTTTGTTTACCCAATTACCAAGACATTTAGAAAAAAAACATGAGGACGAACAGGAAGTGAAACAAATTTTAGCACTGCCAAAAAGTAAGTTTGATATTATTTGAATTGTTTTATGCCGTCGTTCACAAAATTTCAGATTCCATTGAAAGAAAAAAAAACTTGGATAGGTTGAGAAAGAGGGGAAATTTTCTCCACAATGGCGATGCCTTTTTCAATACTGGTATTCTCATAACTTCTCGAAGAGTAGGTGTAGGGAAAGAAAATACCGATATGTTCCTTGCCCAACGTGTTTGGGATATTATTCAAAACTGTTTGAGAAAGCATTTTAGGATGTGCGATAAATCTTCAGGGGAAGGACCATTCTTCAGAGCAAGAAAAGTTGAGGGAGATGTTGGCAGGGAAGCTAATGACATTGTTAGAAACTTTATATTTCCTATACTGAGAGATGATGACTTCACAAGACCATTACGGTATGACGACTTAGTAATAATTTATGCAAATAAAATGACAATAAAATATCCAAAGTCACACAATTATCCCATGATTCGAGTCGAATGAGATTAATAGGAAAAATTTTGCACCAAGTCAAACAAATTGATAATACTGTAACAGATTTCGCTTCAATTCTCCTGCCAAAAAAATATGACGCGGTTGTTTCAGCTATAAAAATTATCGCACAACTAGACCCCAAGACTAATCATTACAAAGCACCTTCAACTGCAAGTGCTGCTGGCACACTATTGAAAAAGTGTGCAAATATTTATATAACTGAGTTGATTAAGAAAGAAAATAATGACTTGAAATGTAAAGTTGAAGATTTTCTAAAAGTTCTGGATGTTGATTTTGGAATAACCATAAACAAAGGAGTATTAGAGACCCAGAATAAAAATAAACGAAAAAGGAAACATGTTTTACCATCCATGGAAGATATACAATCATTGAATTCATACTTGAAGCAATCTAGGAGCAAGCATTTTGAATCTTTAAAAAACAGTTTAACATTCAGGACTATATTGATTTGCAAAAGACCACATTAACCTCTGTTCAAATTTTCAACAGAAAAAGGGCAGGAGAAGTTCAAAGAATCGAGGTGGAAGATTTTATTAACCATGAATCATATAATAACAATAGAGATCAGCATATAGTCGATGATTTTCCTGAAGATTGGAAAAAAGACGCATTGAACTTCATAAGATTTACTATAAGAGGAAAGTTGGGAAGAGAAGTCCCTATTCTTCTATACAAAGAATTGATTGTGGTAATGGAATATTTAATAAAAAACAGGGAAAAAGTTGGTATTTTGAGGGAAAATCCATATATATTTGGTATTCCAAATACCAAAGATAAATGCTTAGATGCATGTGCACTTATCGTCAATTTTCATCAATGTGCCACGCCAAGAATCCACAAACTCTCAGAGGTACAATCCTGAGAAAGGACTTGGCTACAAAATCCATGGTGAAAGGAGATATTCCTGTAAATGACATTGCAGACTTTATGGGTCATGATCCAAAAATTCATGTAGATCATTATCGTCTACCGAGGGCAACCAGAGATCTTACTAGAGTATCCAGAATGCTTATGATTGGAAATGGAATTGAAGGTACATATAAATGAAATATTCGTATAAATGCCACAATGTATTTCAATTACGTAGACAATAAAGCAAGACATACTTAATAAGTATGGAACATATTGTAGTATTTTCCAAACGTTCTATTATTTTGTGAAAAAGTATTTACGATAAAATATCAGTAAAACTTTGAAAACATAAATTAAAAACTTGAGCATATAATAATCCTCAATTTATTTCTATAAATTATGGCTTTTATGTTTGAATAGATTTATGTAATTTATTAATGGAAGCATTAGTTTGTACAGGAGTAGAAAATTATCTATTTTCAATTTCCAAACACAAAAAATGTAGAATAAATTCTCTGCTGCACTAGGTAAATCATTGCCTTAATAACTCGATAAGTAATTTTGATGAATAACATATAAATATATATATATTTCTTTTTTTTCAGTGGATGCAGTTGGTGATGAAAATAACACTGTTTTGGAAGATTCTAATCATTCAATAAGTAATTACAGATTTTAATAAACTCGACTTTTTATTAACCTGAATTTTGTTCTAGCCAATAATGCTGATTTGGAAGATGTTATACCTTCAATTTCAGGACCTTATAATTTGTGTAAGTTAATCTTGTATGTATATAAAAATAATAAGTTTGAAAATATTGATATTCAAAATATTGCATCATTATTCAAGATGTTCATAAATAGAAATGACCTCTAGCTCCCAACTGTAGTGTTATTTTTTTAAGCTGAAGATCACAATTCCATGTCTAGCATAACTAAGAGTAGTGGTAAAGTCTCACCAAAGATATGTTCTAAACGTTCAAGTAAGTAAGAATAATTCGAGTTTTTTTCTTTTTAGTGTTTACTGATCAAATAAGCTTGTTTTTTTCAAATATTTCAGCTTCTCCTATGGGAACTGTTAAAAGGCGGTCTTGGACTATAACTGAAAGAGAGGTGGTGTTCAGACTTTTGAAGAAAACATAACATCTGGCAAACTGCCCTCTTTGAGCAAATGCCAAGATGCTATATTATGCAATGAAGGTTTGCAAAACAGGAGTCCTTCACAGCTGAAAACTTGGTTGCATAACCAAATGAAAAATAAAAAAAGTATAAGTTACAGAGGTGAATCATTATTACCATTTCACATATTTGTGTTCTTATTCTTATATTAATTTTTTTTGTTTTTTTATTTTGCATAGTATCTTTGCTTTTTTTTCAGTTGGCCACTTACTCCAGTTCTCCTTGCATGTTCATCAAACTAGATCTACTAAACTTTTTTTTTCTAGAAAATAAATTAAAAGTTAAACGTACACCATGGAGCAGCTTTGAAAAGTCGGTGGCTGTAAAATATTTATCAAATTACATCGAAAAAGGAATTTTACCTTCAATGGGAATTTGTCGAGAAATTATTGAAAATAATTCTGTTCTTAAAAATAGAACACCTATACAGTTGAAATTGTTTGTGAACAACAGGATAAAAAAGAATTGTCTTTGAAAAAATATTGGGGTAGAAATTGAACTTCAAAAACATCTGCCAGTCATATCTAGTTTGAAGATGTTCCTTCCACAGAAGAATCTTCTATTTTTGGATGATGTTTTTGTATATCTTTAAAAAACTCTTGGCTACGAAAGTGCTGCCTACAAAATATCTTCTTTATCTTTCAAATATACATTTTTGTTTATGGCATTCAGTTTAACAATATCTAACCAATGCATTTGCTACTTTCCTTGTATGAAATTCTTTCAGAAAGTTGGTTCATCAACTAAAACAGGGAATAGTATAAAACATAATTCAATACAAAACACGCTGTAACTTGAATTTTTCATGTGAGCATAATATATTTTTCCAAGATATTTTGTCGGCATATTAAATGTAATTCGTGACTGGATACTTAACATTCTTATTAATTGCTATTCGCAAATGTTGAAATTACAATCAAAACAAAAAAACATGTTTTTAAGAATTTTTTAGATTCTTTAAATTATCCTGATTTTTTACATATCTTTCCAAAAGTAATTGTTTATAAGGAATGCATCATAAGGAATGCATCATAGAATAAGATCCCAGAGCCAGCAAACCTACGTCATTTTAGGAAAGCTGAAATTTTAAGTATGAATATCATATAGTGATATGATGATATATAGTTGAGAACGTATGAGTACTTGCTAGCTTGAAAGCGGGCCCTTTTACAGGTAGCAGTTACACAAGTACATAAAAACTTTCCCACTTACGGTGAAGTATGGTAATGCTTTTAACAATTAATATCATATCACCAGTAAGCGAGTGGTCTGAGGTGCCAGATTTAAGCTCTAGATCTCAAAAGATAGCGAGGGTTCGAATCTCCACGCCTGTGATTTTTTGTTTATTTTTCTTTGAAATTGAGAAAAGATTTTTTTTGGGGCGAATATTCAAATAAAAAAAACTAATGATTTCTCAATTTCGATGGAAAAAATAAAGAAAAATCATCAGGCGTGGGGATTTGAACCTTTGCTAACTTTTGAGATCCATAGCTTAAATCTGGTGCCTCAGACCCCTTGGCCAACTGGACGATATTAATTGTCAAAAGCATTACCATTCTTCAACATGAGAAAGTTGTTTATGTACTTTTGTACCTGCTACCTGTAAAAGGGTCCCGCTTTCAAGCTAGCACGTATGCATACGTTCTCAACTACATATCACACTACTCTCTGTGGGATCTTGGAGTATGAGCATATTTTGTGGGCAGTTCCTCCGTGGCCACACGCTATTTTTTTGAAAAGTTTTTAATTTACAATTTTATATTTTTGTCAAATGCAAATTTTAATAAATATGTGATGAATATTTGAACAATTCAATAGGAATCTGGTTACTACTCGTATATGAGCTCTTTAACATCGTCTTGTGTTATGAGGTATGTCATCACTTTATGTTCATGTATTTTCTGTTTAGTTGTAATTTTAACAATTACTGAAATCACGTTCACCTAATGAAAATTTTGAGTAATCACGTTTTTTTCCTATATATTTTACCCATTGTAAATTTTATCAGAAAAACTTCTGATATTGTCTTGTGTTATGAGGTATGTCTCACTTTATGTTCATGTATTTTCTGTTTTAGTTGTAATTTTAACAATTACTGAAATCACGTTCACCTAATGAAAATTTTGAGTAATCACTTTTTATTTCCTATATATTTTACCCATTGTAAATTTTATCAGAAAAACTTCGATATTGTCTTGTGTTATGAGGTATGTCATCACTTATGTTCATGTATTTTCTGTTTTAGTTGTAATTTTAACAATTACTGAAATCACGTTCACCTAATGAAAATTTTGAGTAATCACATTTTTATTTCCTATATATTTTACCCATTGTAATTTTTATCAGAAAAACTTCGATATTGTCTTGTGTTATGAGGTATGTCATCACTCTATGTTCATGTATTTTCTGTTTTAGTTGTAATTTTAACAATTACTGAAATCACGTTCACCTAATGAAAATTTTGAGTAATCACATTTTTATTTCCTATATATTTTTACCCATTGTAAATTTTTATCAGAAAAACTTCGATATTGTCTTGTGTTATGAGGTATGTCATCACTCTATGTTCATGTATTTTCTGTTTTAGTTGTAATTTTAACAATTACTGAAATCACGTTCACCTAATGAAAATTTTGAGTAATCACGTTTTTATTTCCTATATATTTTTACCAATTGTAAATTTCTATCAGAAAAACTTAGATCCTTTCGAAAAATAATATTTTAATTATTTCTATTTAATTTGCAAATTGAAAGACTGGTATTTTCAAGCCTATCTAAATTCTCCCAAACACATTAGCAACTTATTTTTAAATTTATGTAGTAGATATTACTAACTGTTGGTATTGGAAATATATTACTTAGTTTCATTGTTTCAAGATATGTGCTTAGAACTATATATCTATCAAGTTAGAAATTAATTTAACACTTGTTGATACAGTGAAATAGTCATTTTATATCAGTAAATAACATGAAAACTTGCATGCAATAAAGGATCATTTTACCATTGTCTAAAACAATGGTTTTACATTTCAGCAATAGGAGACATGTTTTCAAAATTTGAAATTGATAACTCCTATTTTATCACATTCAAAACTTACTCCTAGCGTCTCTGATGGACGTATGCATCGTTACTTCACACAGTTCAAATTTTTACCGCTAGTCGCTTCGAGCTGTCAACTATAATTTCATCTGCCTTCGTTTATGTTTTTAGAAATATTTTTATTATAATAGTATTTTCAATTTATGATGAAATATCACATTAAAAGAGGTAGAATTTATGTAAGAAATAGTATTGTCAATATTCTTGAAACAACCACAACTGGCGCTAGTGTTGGTGAAAGTTATCCAAGTGAAGGTCAAATCTAGTTTGAATAGGGAAGTACCGCACAAGTTGCCAACATTTAAAAAAAACTCGTGAAGCGGGGAGAAGGAAAAAATGTTCTAGAAACAAAGTTGGGAAATAATTAACTTGCTGATATATCAATAAGTCACTGGTTAGGAAATACATTTCGAAAATATCAGCTAACAAGCCCAATATGAAAATGACTCCATTTTTGTTTGTTTTTGACGTTTTCGTCATCGTCAAATAAATTGTAAATTTATTCAATTCTACATTTCACCGTATCCTAACGAATAGTTGTTGAAAACTTTATAATATGAAATCTCGGGTAATAAATATATTTGTGGTAAAATTAACTTTTTCGCCAATTGAAATTTGCAAAAACAATTCTTTTTAACAATTTTCAAATTAAACATTTTGGTGGGCTCATAAGTTATCAAAAAGTATGAACTAACAATATCATAGAAAATGTTAACCCACAAGTACTGTACTATCACTATGTTGTACTGCTGTTGATATAAGGTATACAAAACAAAAGCATCTTACCACCATATAAATCATGATGATTACTATGCTCAACACCAAACACTTTCTTTCATGACCTATCAAAAGACAAAATACCCTTATGACTTCTTGTGAATTTTGTTATTGAAATGAAAAACCTATTGAAAATACTAATAGGTATCCATGTAATGATTAATGTTCCCTGTAGGTACCCGCTACTAAAATATAAATTATCTACTTTGGCAGTAAATACCATCACCGCTTCCGACCTCAGTGCCATTTTTCTGCACCTCCATTCACGACTAGCTGAGCGCCATCTGTTATTAGGTGGCTCTACTGCGCAACTTAAACTATGACCATGACCATTGTCTAAAGGAATATATTCAGTCAACCTTATGGGCTTTTCATTGGATGACGATGGGGTCGATTCGAAGATGGCGCCACTACGGTGGGACCCCAAAATGAGAAATCCGTTTGAGACAGAGCTGCTAGTCGAGATCTTTGATCTATCAAAGATTTTTTTTTTCGAACTGGAACGTTTTTGTTGTATTCTGTCAAATTTCGAATTGAAATTTGACCAATTTATCCAATCGACCTGAAATTTGGCAGGTATTGATCATTCGGGTGACAATGCATTATGATATTTTTAAGAGAAAAAAAACAGTACGGTGGCTACAAAAAGGCGGATGCGTTTTATGATTATAATCCTATTCTATTCAAAATTGCTATTGATCGGGGATCATGTTTTTTTTGTCAAAATTCATGAATCCTAGATAGTGGATCCAATATGGTGAACGAATTTGTAGTTGTGGTTTGATTCTAATCAGAATTGTTATGTTTTTGGGATCAAAGATCATGGTACATATCAGAATAATTGTTTCCCCCCTCCCACATAAAAATTATTTGAACAATCAGACCATATATCAAAAAATTTCTCCGCCATCTTGAATTATTGGAGTTTAAAAACAACATCTCTGACCCCAAACTCCCCTTGATAACAATTTTGAATAGAATCGGAACCTAAATATGACAAAACTCTTACGCCATAATAGAGCAGCCATTTTAAATTTTTGAATTTTGCTGAAAAGTTCATAATATCCCAATCCCAAAACCCAATTTTGAACAGAATCGATAATCACAAAAACTCGTCCGCCATCTTGAATTAATGAATTTTGATAAAAAATCATCATCTCCGACACTGCCACAGAACAATTTTCATTAGAATCGACGATAATCACACAACTCGCCATTTTGAAGCTGCTATCGTAAATTTATGAATTTAGAGAAAACATTCATAATCTTCGGGTCTGAAAACCCCATATATGTATAATTTTTTTATGCCTTGATGTATTGTCACCAGAGTCTATAATTTCAAGTCGATTAGGTATGACAGAAAGTTTAAATGACATCTTTTAAAATAGAAAACTAATCTGCATATAATTAATTTCAAATCATTTAGTGTAGCTAATAAATGAATGTTTAGATAAAAGAACTAAATATTTAAATGAGAGGGTAGGTATCATTGATTCTGATGATTGATTGCGCATGACGTAGAAAAATATTTGGTTTCAAATAAATTGACATAATAAATATGTGCAATAATCGGCCTTTTTTCACAGGAATATTAATATTATTTATTATTTTCCAGCGAACAAAATTATCGTATATTTGGTTTCGAATACATTGACATAATATATATGTGCAATAATCGGCATTTTTTTCATAGGAATATTAATACTATTTATTATTCTCAAGCAAGCAAGATGGTCGTATATTCATCCAATCACATGCATTGGATTGGGTGAACTAATTTCAAGTGATATAATCTAAACTATTCCTCATAAATAAATGAAAATACACTATTTTGAAAAGTGGCTGAGATATAGTTTTGCTTGTCATCCGGTGAAGGAGACACATTACAAGATACACTTTCCATATATTCAGTAATTAATTAATGATGGCTCTAGCGACCGCCGTCAAATGCTTTTAGCACAGGCTTTGACCGACTATTATATATCTTTAGACAATGCTATGACATACAGTAATATAACAGTATTAATACGAATTTTTAGTGCCTATAAATATATTCCAAATATATAATATATTTGGTATCTGATCTTGTTTAAAAATGTGTTTTGAGATATTCATGGCCTTTCAACAAATTTCAAATTTTTTTATTGTGATATTATTAATCAAATGGCGAACCCTTCCCAAATATCGCTGTCACCTCGTATATTGCGAACTCAAAACAAACCCATCAATTCCATCAAAACAGTTGAATGACTCTTCGGTTTCATTTCACATTGAATTACAAAACTAAAATGTGATACGTTATTTTTGCCCCAACAGACTTGACAGAAATTATATTATGCTAGGTTTCCAATCATTTGATAGAGTTCAATGCTGGCAATACCTATAAGCATGTTTTTTTTCGATGAAAGCTGATCTAATTACCTATCCTAGAACATAGTGTCAGCAGTGACTGTACCAATGAAGTCATTTTTGTCGATGCTCGAAATCACAATAAGTAATTAATATCTCATGAAAAACTACGTGAAATCCATTACCAAAATTACATCAATTTAGTTCGGTTACATTTGGGCTTGTTAGTGATACTTTACTCAAGTCATCGAATTATACATATTCTACAGATATTTCCATGGCGGTTGATCTTCTGAAATATTATTTCACCTTTATCAATTCCATCGCGGTCGACCCGACGAGTAGATTATTTCCACCCTTTGTGAGCTCAGCTGTGGAATTCATTGACGATTTTCTAGTTTTGAAATCTTCAGAAATTCAAAACTAACACGACTTCCTATTCTCCCTCTCTTCGTCCATACGATGTTCTTTGAATATTACACAGAAATCCTTTCTTGCGAACATATAGATGAAAACTTTACCTGTGTGTAATATAGGTATCCGGTGATATTACGGAACATCCAAATTCTGCAGAGTTGAATTTAGAAAATTGCTTTCAAATCATAACAACCTACTCATCATTTGATGAAACATATTTCCCAAATTTTTATATAGGATCCGAAGTGACCGTGATATATTGATTTTATAGGTATAAAAAATCGCATAAGCTGGTATCGGAACTGATACATCGATGAAAATTAATAACTACCTATTCATTATTTCATAAAACATGTGCCAACTTTTTTATACAGGGTCCGAAGTCACCGTAGGATATATCGATTTTATACGTATAAAAAAATCGTATAAACCGGGATTGGAACTGATTCATCGATACAAATATTTTCAATACTCATTGTATTGACAGAGGCCCTGATACCAAATTTCAGAATTCAATATACAGAACAGGTAACAAAAAAAAATCCGCGAAGATTTTCCTGAATCTGAATAACCTCGTAGGTATCTATCAATCTATGCCCGTCTATATTTGATATCCGACCTCATTTCAAAATGAGTTTTAAGATATTCATAGCTTCTCAACAAATTTAAAATTTTTGTATTGAATACAAATGATCAAATGGCGAGCTCTTCCCAAATAACGCTGTCACCTCGTATATTGCGAGCTCAAAACAAACCCATCAATTCCATTGAAAACAGTTGAAATATTATCTTTTGGTTTCATTGCATGTTGAACTTCAAAACTAAAATGTGATTCGTTATTTTTGCCTCAAGACTTGGCAAAATTATAGAATATGTTTCCAATCATTTGATAGAGTTCAATGATGACAAAACCTAACCATTTTTTTTTTCGACGAAAGCTGATCTAGATTATAATATCAGGAGTGACTGTACCAATGAAGTCATTTATCTCGATGCCCGAAATCACAATAAGTAATTAATATCTCATGAAAAACTACATGAAATCTATTACCAAAATTACATCAACTTGGTCTGGTTACATTGGTTACATTTGGGTTTGTCGGTGATACTTCACTCAAATCGTCGATTTATACATATTCTACAGTTATTTCTATGACGGTTGATCTTCCTGAAATATCAAGTAATTTCACCTTTATCAATTCCATCGCGGTCGATCCCGCCCTTTTGTGAGCTCAGCTATGGAAGTACCTTGTAGGACTTTTCACGTTTATCCATCGGATGTAAAAAAAAATAGTTGTTTTTTATGGATATGCGACCAACATACACCTATTGTATAGGTTTTGTAGTCAGCTGTCGTGAGCAATAAGACATTTTCATTTTAATGACAGTAAAGGTATTGTTCTAGCATTAAAATCTTCAGAAATTCATAAATAACACGTCTTCCTATCCCCTCTCTCTCCGTCCACATGATGTTCTTTGAATATTACACAAAATGCCTTCCTTGCGAACATAAAGATAAAAACTTACCTGTGTGTAATGTACCTGGTGATATTATAGAACATTCAAATTCTGCAGAATTGAATTTCAAATCATAACAACCAAGTCATTATTTGATAAAACATATATTCCAAAATTTGTATACAGGGGCCGAAGTGACCGTAGGATATATAAATTTTATACGTATAAAAAATCGTATAAAAGTGTATAAGTTTATACACTGGCGCCAAAGTACCCTTTATACGTACATATATATATATATATATATATAAATATGTGTGAAAAATAGGTGAAGGAAGATTGTGGCATTCAGACAAATTTTTTAAATAAGAAAAAAAAACATCTTCGAGCAGGAATCGCATCTGCGTCCTCTAGATCTCTAGTCTCACACTCTACCAACTGAGCCATCGAAGACACAAGGTTCCATATGGGTTTCGAGATACTGCTTTTTCCTATAATTTGATGTTAGATGTTCAAATGGGTATTAAGAAGATTTCAAGCACTTGTCAGTGGCCATCAAAATCAATTCACCTTTCACCGTAACGTCACCATCGACGTGAGGGATGGAACCTTGTGTCTTTGATAGCTCAGTTGGTAGAGCGTAAGACGAGGGTTCAATTCAAGATGGTTTTTTCCTTAATTCAAAAATTTGTCTGAAATGATAAAATCTTCATTTTTTCTTTATTTTCCCCGAATAAGGACCTTAGTTTATGTATTTTTTTATTCAATACTACGTTTCAACATTGTTTATGTCATCTTCAGGTACATTTAAAAAAATAATGAAACACATGTGAAGTTAAAAACATAATTCGTACATAACATAAAATATGGGTAAAATTCAAGGAAACATTCAAAACTTACAATATAATTTAACAGTAATTCTTCCATTATTTCGTGTTCATGTTTCATGATTGTTCATGTTTCACGTTATTGAATGTCTGAGATTGTTGGTATTGAGTTTGATTTATCTTTTATCGGTTTTTTTATTTTTCAAAAATACATGGAAGATAGTGACTAAAGTTTATCTTTCAGTCGCAGATGATTCCACATCTGATTTATGAACATCCTGTTCATATTTTCAACAAATCTATTTTTTTTTATTGTTGGTTTACATTATTTTTAAGAATTTACCTGAGGATGAAATAAACAATGTCGAAACTAGTATTGAATAAAATAATACATAGACTAATGCCCTTATTCCGAGAATATACAGAAAATAAACATATGTGGTCAAGAAATTAAGAAAATATATATATATATATATATATATATAAATATACAGTGTCCGCCAAAAAGTATGTACCATATGGGAAAAAAGTTTATTATTGGAGTATTGAAAAAAATATTCTGGGGAAAAGTTTGTGCATGTCCGATTACCAAAAAATCGATTTTGACACATGTACCGTGATGCTGATATGGCGCAAATTAAAAAAAATGCTGTGAAAGGGCGAAAAGTGGGGGTAAGATGGCAAGATATCAAAAAGTTATTTGAAAAGTTACTAAATTCAATTTTATTCACATGAACGAAGTTTCAAGAGCAAATTCGAAAAATTGAAAATAGCAATTTTTTTAAATATTTTCCATCTATTTAAAAATATCAAATTTTTTTCTTATGAATAGCTTGACTATACTGACAGATTTGCATTTGAATGATAATGACAGAACTTTCTCATTTTCTCCTCACCAGAGGACACTATATTTAAAAAATAGGATTTTGTCAGAACCCTTGCTGTTACATCGGTTCGTATCTAACAGTTAATTCCACGACCATTGTGATGACATGACACTTCAAAAACATCGTGTGAAAATATTCAGAATGAAATAGTGAGTCAAATTTAAGAAACTTATAATTTACATGTTTATGTGCTGAAATGAAACACTCATCCACGATTATCATCTGGAAAACACCATGTCATCACAATTGTCGTGGAATTCTGATAACTGTTAGATACGAACCGATCTAACAGCAAGGGTTCTGACAAAATCCCATTTTTAAATATAGTGCCTCTGGTGAGGAGAAATGAGAAAGTTCTGTCATTATAATTGAAATGCAAATGTTTCAGTTCAGTCAAGTATTCATAAGAAAAAAATTTATATTTTAAGATAGATGGAAAATATAAAAAAATTGCTATTTCCAATTTTTTTAATTATCTCTTGAAACTTCGTTCATGTGCATAAAATTGAATTCTAAGTAACTTTTTCAAATAATTCTTTTTGATATCTTGCCATATTATCCAACTTTTCCCCAGAATATTTTTTCCAATACTCCAATAATAAACTTTTTTCCCATATGGTACATACTTTTTGGCGGACACTATATATACATATATATATATATATATATATATATATATATATATATATATATATATATATATATATATATAGAGATGTACACGGTCATTGTGAATCCCGTGAAGCATATGAACGAGACGCAGTTTAGCCCGGAGTAACCTTGTTAGTCCCGATATCGGGCTCAACAAAGTATCACCCTGTATCTCTTCACTGGGTGATCAGAATTGAATGCAGATCATTTCCCCACGTTTTAGGGTCGGACACACAATATACCATTTCCATAACCAACATAATGTGATATAGTTCTTTGGTTCGAACTGTAGGGCGCTTTCGTATATAGGGATATACACTGCAGAATTATATACTTCTTTGTAGAGCCCACAAACTTTTGTAGCGTTGTGTAGCCCTAAGTTTGGCAACATCGCAATGGCTGCCTTCATTAATGTAATATATATGAATTGCTGGATCCGTGATCTGTCAAAGCGCAAGGAGTAGTTAATAATTCAATATAAAAAATAGTTATCGTTCATTTTTCAGATTAGGCAATTTGAGTTTGAAATAGTTACAATATTTGAAGATATATTCACCAATTCTTTTTCTAAGGGGAATTTTGTGCGATCAATCCATCTATATAAAGGATGGTTGGAAAAAAGTACAAAATAACCAATATTGGCTTAAAAGCCTTATTCTTCAGTTTTCATCGAGATTTAATTTTTGTGCATCAAACGATAAAAAATACATTTACACTGATGTAGACCATATAGGGGAGACGGTCTACCAAGAATATTAGGCAAATATAATTTCCAACTGAGGAGCGATATACTGATTTCAACCATCCTGAAGATTGGATATCGAAAATCTCAACAATTTTTTGAGGCAAAGGAACTTTTTTATTGACTTTCTTCAAATTCGATTTTGCGGTCTTTTGAAAGTGAAATGTATAGAACTTTCCATGTTTTTTTTGTTAAGTCCACTCACATTATTTGATAAAAAAGAGGGAAGTAAAGAACAGTTCACGTATACAAAATAGGTTGAACCATCTGAAATCATCACATTAAATTCAAGCCCAGATTAGTCTGTTGAGGAAAGAGATTCTGCATTGTACACAGGGATTACTCTCATTAGTTCTAAATTGCGGAAAAATATATACACATAAAATTCCGGTTCATTAATTGATTTTTTCAATCTTAGAAAGCTGCAACATCGACAATCGTGAAGTAAAAACTCGACAATATGTATCTTTCTGTTGGTAATTCAAAGATCTGGTTGAATGTTCAGTGGTACCATATGGGTACCATTGAAAGAATTATTTGTTCTCTACAAAATCTGATTCTGTAATGCTTGATTAAGATTATCCCCTGTTTTATTTGGATAATAAAAAATATTACTATCGGGGGGTGCCTAGAGATCGATTGTGAATAAATGACAAAGAATTAAAATACAAGTAGTATATATTTCGTCCGATTGAATTAAAATATGCAGAAATATATGATGGAAAAAAATATATCGGGAAAGCTAGTTCCAGGAATAATTAGAGATAACAAAATTGAGCTTCCCAGGAAAGTAGGCAATTGTTTTATTTTGTGCATGTTTTTCGAACATAGATATCTTGTGATGTGGGGAACGAATCAGAACCAAAAAAAACTGAACTATTTGATGATGAGTACTTTATATTTTTTGGGGTATTTCAATCACATGGAACCACTAATTCACTTGGCATAAAACTAAAAAATCTATATTTTCACAATTATTATTTCAATGGAAAACTGTCTAGAACAATCAACGGCAAATTTTATGTGAGCAGCAGTTCGAAGAGTAATATTTTTTTCTTTTATAGGAAAGTTTTTATTATCTTTTGAGAATTGATATTAATGAAATATTGAACAGAAATTTATTATCCACTTTTTTCCTATTTTACTTCCAAATTAATATTTATAACTCCGAAATTTCAGAACTATCAATTTTATGAATATATGTAATATAGAATTTGTTGTTCCTCCTCTTCCCGCTAAGGAAGCGATGACTATACAAAAGCCTGAACAAAACAATGGGATGAGAGATTGGTCATCTTATTTTTACTCCATATTTGACCCTGAATGGCAGTAACATTATGTTCTCATGAAGTTCTGATCGGTGCTATTTCATGAATTATTCATAAAAATAATGAATATTATGCCGAATAGGATTCAATCATTCAGAAATACTTCCCGAAAATTCGGACCTGAAACAGTAATAGGTGTTTCTTTGTAGAGGAGAAAAACACAAGGAGTTGAATATTCCAGTTTCTGATGAAGGTACAGATTTTTTTTGATTCTCAAACTTTCAGAGAATTTTTCATCTATTGATATTTTATTGCAAAATTTTGGAGAAAAAATATTCGTTTGGGAGTAAAACTTGAAATTATCGAAAAACAGTTTTGATTCAATATTTTTTTCTCGGAATCATTTGCGAATGATAATGGACAACCTCATTAAAAAAATAATTATATATCACTCTATTTTTTTTTTTTGAGAATTAGGCATCAACCACTAGAGTTATTAGCGCAACAATACATTACATTTAGGTTGAGTGGAACATATTGATATCTGGAGTGTTTCTTTTGTCACTAGGTACCGCCAGTTGAAAGTTATCTTTTCCGCGTACCTACAGATGTTATAAGCTGGATGATGATTTGTTTGTGTTGTGTCTCGCTTGGACCAGAGCTCTCGGATCTCTGGCTGGTGACTACTCCGTACTGATGAGGGCCAAAAGCCTGAAACCGGTAAGCGGATTGTTAGGCGAACACGACATAGATTAAACATAATCGAGCTTATCAGAAAAAATATTTGCAATCAATTTCCATTTATATGGAAGTTTGCATGGATTTTCAGGTGAATATCATTCAACGCTCTAGTGGTATTTGCTAGGGAAGTAGTTATTTTTCACCTGTGGTCTACCAATTGTATTCAATGTATATTGAATCTTTTGTGAAGATGACTTTGATACTTTATTTCTCTCATATTAATATCTGTTAAGAATGACATGATATCAATAACATTACAGTTTCTTCCCAAAGTTTCATGTAGATTTTGTGAATTTTGGTATTTGTTTCTTGCTTCTTGGAATTTGGGACATATTTCCAGGATATGTTTCACAGACACTGTTGTATTGCACACTTCACATATTGTTTGTTCAGAACGTGACAATAGGTAGTCGTGGCGAAAATTTTTGTGGCCCATACAGTAGACGGCAGAGATTTGTTTGATGTTTTCTCCATTTTGGAAGGTGACTCCCGGGTTTTACATATGGTTTTATTTGCGCCAGTTTTGAACTTGACTGCTGCCATTCTCTTTGCCATTCTTCAATTGCTTCACTTTTGACGAATGATTTCATGTCTCAATTGGTTGTTCTGGATATTATCTTCGATTGATGGTCGTTTATTGCTTCTTCGGCTGCTATGTCTGCTCTCTCATTACCAGCAATCCCAATATGAGAGGGGGCCCACATCATGATAACTTTTTTCCTGAGTTCTTAGATACATTGTAGTTCGTTTTCCATCATAAGTAAGATTGGGTTGTCTGTGTATATTTGTTGCATACCCTCAAGTGCGCTCAAAGAGTCTGATATGATTAGAAATTTTTCATCGGGGTGATTCTTCACGAAATGTAATGGTTGTAATGGTTGTAATATAGCAAAAAGTTCAGCGGTGTATATACTCGATGATTGGGTTAGTTTGAATTTCAATGTTCCATTAGGTGTTACTAGAGCTGCGCCAACTCCCTGTTCTGTTTTTGAGGCGTCGGTATACAGTGCTACATTGTTTTGATATTCAGTCAATTTGTGGTGGAAGAGGTTTAATAAAATTTGGGAAGGCGTTTCATTTTTGTTGAAAGCGAATATGGTGAGGTCACATGTAGGGACATTGATCAGCCAAGGAGGATAGGAGGTAATACAATCTGAGAATACTGGAAGGAGGGTGAGTTCTAGACTTTGTGAGAGCTTATTGATTCTTTAGTAGAAAGCAGGGGCTGTTTTCGGGTGTCCTGTGAAATTTTGTTTGAAACGACTCGAAAACGTTATCAAAGGTTGGATGCATTGGTTTGGCAGCAATAGAAGAAGCGTATGAGAGACCCAGGTGTTGTCGACGGTATCTTGAAGGGGGGTTCTGGCTTCGCGCAAATACTCTCTATTGGGCTTGTGCGGTGAGCACCTAATGCTAATCATAGTGCTGAATTGTGAATGACGTCAAGTTTGCGTAATGTAGATTGGCCTTGTTGCTTTGAAGGAACTCCTTCATTGACTTTTAGAATTTGACTCTATTGTCAGATCATTCAATATTTTTTCTTACTTGAACTCCCCTGAATGGGTTCATTCTTGGAGTATATAAGTAAACAATTAGCACAGATGATTTTCGAACAAAAATCTTATATGAAATGAGTTTCGAGTTAAATGAAATGATTTTTCTATGATATATTTCACCAACATAATGTTTGATGGAATTAACACTAATGAAAAATGGTAGCTTTGGTGGTGGCACTTTCTTCTTGCAAATTTAAATTGTGTTAATATTGTTTTTCTCAATATTGTACACACAGTGGAAAAACCCCATTTATAGTTATGATTTTTTGAACCCGTAAAATGAGGAAGTCACCTGAATGAAAACACATTCATTATAAGAACACATTTATTGAATTTAATTATTGAATATTTGAATTATTAAAACAATTCAGACTGAAATAAAATATTGATTTGTTTGAAAATATGAACAGGATGTTCATAAAATCAAATGTTGAATCATCTGCGACTGAAAGATAAACTCAAGTCACTATCTTCCATCGTTCAAGATAACCTCTTGTGAGGTATCCATGTTGAAAAGGGAAATATTCTCAATTGAATATTCAATAGAAATATTTTTCTGTGAATCAAAAAATCCACGATAAAAAATTAAGTTATTTTCGTGAATGACTAACAGAAAACAACTACTTCCCCGACTGAAACACTGGACATTGAACAACATCTGATAGATATTCTAAAAAGACCTTTAACTGAAAAGAAAAAATCTGAAATTCAAAATTTGCCTTTTCATTGAGATGAATATTTGATTTTATATTTCAGTCTTGATAAGGAACCATAGAGATGAATGAGGCGGAAAACAATGTTTTCCAAAAGAGAGAACTCACCAGAAATCATTTGTAACATTGAGCGAGAGAGGCATCGATTCACTAGATCTTCAATACATTTTATCGACGAAAATCTATTTCCACGCTTCCCACGATCATCAGGAAGGCCGGAAGAAATATGAAACACATTTTTGGAAGCAATCTTACTTTGGAAAGATGGAAAGTTAGAAACATTTCTTTCGGAGAGACACTTTGAAATCAATGTTTTTTGTCAATAAAACCTGTTATGGGGTATGATAGATTGATTTGTTTGAAAATATTAACAGGATATTCATAAAATTAGATGTGGAATCATCTGCGACTGAAAGATAAACTTTAGTCACTATCTTCCATCGTGCAAGATAACCTCTTGTGGGGTACTCATGTTGTAAAGGGAAAAACACTCTCAAATGAATATTGAACGGAAATATTTTTCTGTGAATATAAAAATCCACGATGAAAATTAAGTTATTTTTTGTGAATGTTCAACAGAAAACAACTACTTTCCCAGCTGAAACCACGCTGGGCATTGAACTACATCGGATAGATATTCTGAAAAGACTCTCAAAAAAAAACTGAAATTTAAAATTTGCTTTTTTACTCATGTTGAAAAGGAAAACACTCTCAAATGAATATTGAATGGAAATATTTATCTGTGAATAGAAAAATCCACGATAAAAATTAAGTTATTTTTTGTGAATGTCTAACAGAAAACAACTACTTTCCCGGCTGAAACTAGCACTGGGCATTGAACTACATCTGATAGATATTCTGAAAAGACTCTCAGAAGAAAAAATCTAAAATTTAAAATTTGCTTTTTTATTAACATAGTTATTTGATTTCCTATTCCAGGCTCAATTAAAAACTCATATAGATGAATGAGGCATAGAAAAATGTTTTCCAAAAGAGAGTACTCACCAGAAATCATTTATAGCATCGATGCAAGAGAGGCATCGCATTAAATAGGCCTTCAATACATTTTTGTTGACGAAAATCTATTTCATGCTTCCACGATTATCAGGAAGCCCGAAAGAAATGGGAAACACATTTTTCAGAAGCAATCCCAAATTTAAACCTATTATGGTATATGATAAATTGATTTGCTTGAAAATATGAACAGGCTGTTCATAAAATGAGATGTGGAATCATATGCGACTGAAAGATAAACTTTAGTCACTATCTTCAATCGCAATATGCAGACTCATGTAAAGAAGTGAAGGATCGGTATATAGGAGTGTACCCTTGTTGAACATTCAAGGAAAAATACTCTGTTTGCCTAGTCTGATCAATATTCAATTAGTTTACGTTTAATCGAGAGTAATATCATATGTGCTAGGGGTTTTATGGCAATTTTTTTGGAAATTTCACGATTAAATCCTCTAGCACGATGATATTTGGTGGGAATATTTCCCAAATAACATTTGAAATTGGATAAAATTATCAGAATTCATGTTATATTTGAATTTTCAACAGGGAAAATTACAAAAATTCTTCTCGTTCCAAAAATTGAAGGAATTGTGTGTCTGTTTCTAAATGCTTGACCCTTGACTAATGTGGCCATTCCATAGTTATCTTTGGTCAATCTATCTTTCCAACAATTAATTTGAGAATATCGAGATTAATTCAGCTATTTTTAGTTTCGTAAATAAAAATATATTCTCTCAAAGAACTGCTGTGCTATTTGTTCATTTTTATTGCATACTTGGGAGTGTTTATCCACCCATACACTGAACACTGAAATATGTATGTCTCCATTTGTAACGAATACTCAAATTCCAGTTGAAAAGGGAAACATTCTCAATTGAATATTGATAGAAAGATTTTTTTGTGAATTGAAAAATCCACGATTAAAATGAAGTTATTTTTTGTGAATGTCTAACAGAAAACAACTACTTCCCTGGCTATCAATATTCAATCGAGAATGTTTCCCTTTTCAACAAGAATTCCCCACAAGAGGTTATCTTGACGATGGAAGATAGTGACTAAAGTTTATCTTTCAGTCGCAGATGATTCCACATCTGATTTTATGAACATCCTGTTTATATTTTCAACAAATCAACTCAAATTCCAATTTTTATGATCCCAACTTGAAAAGTAACGAAACCCCCATAGAAATTTCCAACCCCCTTAGGACTCCTATACAAACTTTCAACCTCACTAACCTAACCTAACCTTTAGTGTTGAATTTTAAAAAATCCTGGAATTTGTGATTTATATTTAAAAAGATAAGCCCAAATACCAATTTCCTTGACTTTCACACCTCTTCTCCCCTCCTCCCCTCTAAGGATGGAATAAGAATACGCTGAGGTTTATATGAAATACTTCATAATTCTCACATATCTAGTTTCTCCAGATACGAGAGTTTTCCTGAACCTGACGAAAAATCCACATTTTTGGAGCTATTAGGTTTCCTCATACGATAATCAACCTGATAATACAAAAAAAAATATATTTATCAACTTCAAATCGAAGTCGCTTATTATTAAACATAAACATTATACTGAATATGAATTATGTGCTCACCCTTTTGCCTTTTCTCAAGTTATAATTTTGAAGGGTCATCGCCACAATCTGTTCTCCTCTGCTGGACATTTCCGCAAGTCACCGCACGCTCACTGATTTGAAATCCCTAATAAATATTTTGAACTGAAAAACGCGCAAGGCAGTAGAGGCAACGCACAGAGGCCGTTCTAATATAGGCAATTTACGTTTGGGATTCATAGCGTAGTGAAAGCATAATTGGCTCTACAACGTTTCAAAGGAGTATACAAATGTTTAAATATTGAGAATTTTTACCCCTCTAAGGGTGCTTCGACGAGAAATTATGGAATGATGTCATTGCACTGGAATATACTCTTCGCCCTTTCTGAAAAGTGCGGGTTCAAGAGCGACCCGTTCATTTGGTGGGCTTCACAAGCTACCGTGTACAACTATATATATATATATATATATATATATATATATATATATAATATATATATATATATATATATACAAAAACCAAGTTACATATAAGTCCAAAAATTAGTGGCTGTTTTCAGACTGTCTGGATAAGAGATGAGCTTACCAGAATGTAGGATCCATTTTTCACATCTTTTAGCATGATTCACAGGAAATCGGTACATCTTTATTGTTTTATCTACCTTCGCAGATAGTCCACACTTGTAGAACTGACACTTATTGCCAGACATCTGAAACAATAAATATTATTGAAAATGTATCTCAGTGGTCAAATATAGGATTCAATCCTGAAACTTAGCAGATTGAATGAAAGAGTAAACATGCATTGCCTATTATATGCTGGTAATATATCACGAAAAAATTAAAGGGGAGATCTGTATGAATATGTCGAAATCTCTATATATTGTTTGTGCCAAATTTTTTATGAAATATTGTTTGGTTTTATATATCCTTGGTGGCTAGAGGATAAAAATACAAAAATAATAAATTTCTTCTTCTTCAAGTTATTAATTTTTTTACATACTTCTGTTATGCATTACAAATCAATATTAATAAGTGTTTTATATTTTTATCCAAAAGTCTTTATGAGAATCACAACAAAGTGACTTAATTATTCAAAGATATGCTTTTATTTCGTGCTGAATTGATATTATCTCGATATTACCAAGAATGAATCTCGTCATCATAATATCTTTTCACTAATAAAAAACAAGCTTTTTATATATAATAAATATACTCTACTTACGTTTAATATTGGGCTCAGTTTTCCACTTGCACAATTTAAAAACTTCAAGAGTTCAGAGATGATATATTGGAAATGGCGCTTAGCGTCCTTTAAGATTGAGAAATACACAAAAACAGGTAAACACTTAAAACTCATGAATTACTGTGTATACGCAAATATTACATTCGTCGTATCTATATAAGAAAGCACACAAATATCAAAATAACTAAATAACAGCCTGGACGCAGAGACACAAACGCAATAAAACACTTACTGCATGTGAATCACGTAACTAAAACCTGGGTTAACCACCTAGACTGCCACCGCATCGAACCTCAGCTGAAATCTATATAACTAGGTGACGTCATCGCTGAACTTAGTTCTTGAATTACTCACCAGGTGGCGCTGTTGTCGTTCTGTCTTACGCTCTACCGATTCGTTCTCAGAAGAATTTATTAAGTATAGGTACTGTTTGCTGTTGATTCATTTCTGCTCCAACCGCTGAACAGACAAGACGTGTGTCTCTAGAGCAGCTCTGCTACTTTTGCGTCCAAGTCTTCTAGAGAGTTCCTCCAGTATTACAAAGGTAAGTGTTTTTTCAAACTGATAGTGTCCTGACTTCAAGTTTTTCTTAGCCTCTGTCATTTTCAACTGATCACATGACACTTCTGTCATTCAGTCTTCCTACCAACCAAATTATTCTTAGAACTTAAGTCTTTGCACTGTCTGATTTTTGTCATTCTTCATCGAGTCTTCAGAGAGGTCAGACGTGTTTTTTTTCTGGTGCTTTTCTAGTGAACTAAAGGTAGGTTATTTTTAGCCTCTGTCATTTTCAAACTGATAACGTGATACTTCTGTCATTCAGTCTTCCTTCCAGCTTAAGTCTTTGCACTGTCTGATTTCGTCATTCATGTTCCAGTCTTCACAGAGGTCAGACGTGTTTTTTCTGTGCTCCTCCAGAAACTCAAGGTTCGTTTTTCTTGGAAATAGCGATTCACATATTTTTAGGGAAAAAATTACATTGACTAATTACCTCATTCTTGTTGCAGGTGTTCAAAATATGACGAACTTTGCTGATGTCCTGACATTTATCACTTCAATATTGGGGTTGATAACCACCAAATACAATGAAAAAACCGCCCCCAACGGGTTACGAGAATGCACAAAAGCTTATAGACGTATTAATAGAGCTCTGAAGGAAGCAACAACTTTGGGAGAAAAACAACAGCTGCAGGCAACCCTAAGGAATGTCAAAACCACAGAACTATAACACATGTTATAGTTCTGTGGTCAAAACCCTGCGAAATCAAATCAAATACGAGCAGAAAAAAGGAGCAGGATACAAACAATCGAATGTTACCGCTAAACATCGGGTTCATTGGAATGACAGTGGATCAGCTTTTGGATCACTTATACGAACAGGAACAATCTCCAATCTTTTCCATAAAGATACAAAGCATTTCTTTTCTGATTGTGAATCTCTATTCAAACGAAGAATCTATAACGTTTTAAAGAATTTTGATTCAATAAAGGTACATTTTGTATTCTCCGGGCAATTTGTACTCGCAAAGGCGGACAAAGTTCGAACCGAGTATAAATATTTTACAACAGCCAATTCTCCTATATTTCATGACACTGACTTAGATTTATGGTTTGATGATAAAGTGATGAAACCCATAATGATTGAACTTGAAGAATTCTGTGGAAAAGAAAGCGGGGAAAATTATTAACTTGGGGGTTAACATTAATAAATTCTCACCACAAATTGGATCGTCATATATTGAACTTCCGACCGAAATTAAACGAAAAGAAGCCTGTATTAACGTTATGAATGATGACTTAGCCTGCTTTGCTTGGTCAATTGGTGCGGCCTTGTTTCCTCTACCACACGGACATCATCCAGATAGAACATCATCATATCCCCATTATTCTGAAGTTCTGAAGCTCAAAGGGATACAGTTCCCTATGACAATACATCAAATTCCAGAATTCGAAAAACAAAATAACATTTCGGTTAACGTTTATACATTGAAAAAATCAGGTAAATCTTTCTCCATCCTTCCTTCCTTCTTGACATCACAAAAAAGAGACATACATGTGAACCTTCTCCTCATTCAAAACCAATATTCTGATGATAAACCGATTCGTTATCATTATTGTTGATCAAAGATCTATCAGGCTCCTTTCCAAACAACTTAGTAAAGAAGATGGAAAAAGTCATTTGTGATAGATGCCTACATTATTTCAGATCACAGGAAAATTGCAAAATCATACTGAATTATGTATAAAAATTAACGACTGTAGAATTAAAATGCCAACCGGTGAAAAAACTATTCTCAAATTTAAAGACTATAAATTCAAAGAGAAGGTACCTTTTATTGTATACGCCGACATCGAAAGTATTCTAACCAAAATTCAAGAAGGAGCAAAATATCAACTGCATAAACCTGCTACTATTGGCTACTACATGAAGTGTTCTTATGACAGCACCCTTTCTTTTTACCGTTCGTATAGAGGGGAGAATTCTATGGAATGGTTCGCAAACCAACTTTTGGAGCTAACGGAAGAAATTGAAACTATTCACAATTGTCAATACGATTTGAATATGACAGTTGAACAGGAAACTGCATTCCAACAAGCATCTCATTGTCACATCTGTGAAAAGCCGTTTTCTCTAGGCGATAAAAAAGTTGGAGACCATTTTCATCTTTCTCCAACAAATAATAATAATAATAATAATTCTTCGAATTATCGCGGTGCTGCTCACGAATCCTGCAATGTCAATCTAAATGATAGCAAAATGATCCCTGTAGTGTTTTATAATCTCAGCGGCTATGATAGTCATTTCATTATCGAAAAAATAGCCACCGCAATCAAAGGAAAACTTGATTTGCTTCCAATAACGAAAGAAAAATACATATCATTTACTAAACATATCGGAGGATCAAACTTTAATTTACGATTCATTGATTCTTTCCGTTTTCTAAATTCCTCTCTAGATCAATTAGCATCCTATCTATCAGATTTTCAAAATTTAAGAGCACAATTTCCAGAGGTCTCTAATGAAAAAATTGATTTGCTGACGAAAAAAGGTGTTATGCCTTACGATTATTTTGATTCCTTTGATAAATTCGATGAAACGACTCTCCCTTCTATCGAACATTTCTATAATACTCTTACCGGAAAACCATGCTCACTAAAACTATACGGAAGAGCTCGAAACGTATGGGCTGCTTTTAATTGCGTCGATTTAGGAGAATATGTCGATTTATATATGAAAACAGACGTACTTCTCCTAGCCGACGTTTTTGAAAAATTTCGCGATAGTAGCTATAAAATTTATGGTATCGATCCCGCGAATACATATACACTGCCTGGTTATACTTGGCAGTGTATGCTGTATTATACTCAACAAGAACTTGAACTTCTTACAGATGTTGACATGCTCCTCTATATCGAGAAGATATTCGAGGTGGACTCAGCCAAATTTGTTCAAAAAGAAAGGCAAAAGCCAACAATCGATATCTCCCAGACTTCAATCCATCCGAAACCGAAAAATATCTCATGTATTTCGATATCAATAACCAGTACGGTTGGGCGATGTCTCAACCTCTTCCTTATGGAGGTTTCGAGTGGGTCGATTCCAACATTGATGTCACCTCTATTCCTGATGACTCAGATAAAGGGTATATTCTAGAAGTCGATTTGAATACCCTGAAGGAATACACGATGAACACAAAGATATTCCTTTCTGCCCTGAGCATATGAATCCCAAAACTGGAAACCTTCCGCTAAATCTGGGGAGTTAACCAAACTTATGACTACTCTCTACCATAAAGAAAAATATATCATTCATTACGTTAACCTAAAACAGGCTTTGTCTAACGGTCTTATTCTTAAAAAAATTCACAGGGTGTTGCAGTTCAAACAATCGGCATGGTTAAAACCATATGTTGATCTTAATACAGAATTGAGGAAAAAAGCCGAAAATAATTTCGAAAAAAATCTTTATAAATTAATGAACAACGCAGTTTACGGAAAAACTGTTGAAAATATTAGGAAACATTCTAATGTGAAACTTATTACAAAATGGGAGGGAAGATACGGAGCTGAATCCTATATCTCCAAACCAGAGTTTAAGTCAGTCACCATATTCAATGAAAATCTCACGGCAATAGATTAATAAGACTGAAATTTATTCAACAAACCCATATATGTAGGTTCAGCATCCTGATATATCAAACTAAAATTTATGATTTCCACTATATTATATGCAAAAATTTATCCAAATTTAGTAGGATTGTCATTACATTTTCGATACCAGCGATTATCCCGAGAACAATAGGTTCAACATACCTTTAGTTAACAAAAAAGTTCTAGGGATTATGAAGGACGAAAATAACGGCAATCTCATGACCAATTCCATTGGACTGAGATCAAAATTATATGCAACGAAGGTTTTCACACCCTTAGACAAAATTGAAAAACTTGAAGACAATTTGGAGAAAGAAGGGTATGAAAAAGATGAAATTCATCAAATTTTATTAAATTATGGAATCACAAAGAAAGCTAAGGGGGTGAAAAAAGCCGTGGTAGATAATGCGATCACATTCGAAGACTTTGAGGAATGCTTGGAAAAATCTACTCAAAAATGTGTTCGTCAACGATTGATCAATGAAAAGCATCAAGTGTTCTCTATGGAACAAGAAAAATCGCTCTGAGTGGAGAGGACGACAAGAGATTCTTATGTCCTGGATCACACCTGACGTTACCTTGGGGACATTACTCCATCCATGATCAGTCGTTGAGGAATGATTGATTTCGCTGAGGGTTGCAGCAGTGGAGGAGCAGAGTTCAAGAACACCTTATATTCTCGGAATTTATTATTATATTTTATTATTTACTATTACTATATATTATTATATTTTTTTATATTTCAATAAAATATGTATACAAAAAATGTTTTTATTTCTTCACCTCCTACATAGTATAGTGTTTGTGTAAGTGGTTGAGGTTGGTTTAATAATAAAAAATGTGTGCTCACTACAAGTTTCAACGTTTTTCAACATACATACAGACGTTTTCAACGTTTTTTCTATGTGAGTATAGTCGTTTTTCGATGCTTGCAGAGAAACTCACCCTTTATATAATATGATGAATTATTATGTTAGCAGAGTTTGGTTGTTAAAAAAATGTATGTCTTTTGATTGTTTGCAGAAGAAACTAATACTCATATAACAATGTTAGCAGAGTTTGGTTAGGTTGGGTTAATTAAAAAATGTATTTCATTAGAATGCTTGCAGAAGGAACTAACACTCATATAATAACAATGTTAGCAGAGTTTGGTTAGGTTGGGTCAATAAAAAACATTGAACTCACTTAGATTTACAACATCCATCAAAACAACCGTAATCGAAGAACCTTCATCTAAATTCACATCATAGACTTCACAAACATCATACAAAAATCTTATATTCATACATATACATGTCTCAACCTACATGAAAAATCCCTAGATCTAGGGAAAAACTTTAATACAACCTAAGAAATCCATCAGGTTAACCCTAAAATCCACCTGAAACGACTAATCTAAACACAACCTACGTGAAAAATTCCCTAGATCTGGGGAAAAAAGTCAATCATCCATGAGAAATCCATCAGGTTAACCCTAAAAATCCACCTGAAACGACTAATCTAAACACAACCTACGTGAAAAATTCCTTAGATCTGGGGAAAAAAGTTAATCATCCATGAGAAATCCATCAGGTTAACCCTAAAAATCCACCTGAAACGACTAATCTAAACACAACCTACGTGAAAAATTCCCTAGATCTGGGGAAAAAGGCAATCATTCATGAGAAATCCATCAGGTTAACCCTAAAAATCCACCTGGAACGACTTATCTAAACACAACCTACGTGAAAAATTCCCTAGATCTGGGAAAAAATCAATCATCCATGAGAAATCCATCAGGTTAACCCTAAAAATCCACCTGGAACGACTTATCTAAACACAACCTACGTGAAAAATTCCCTAGATCTGGGGAAGAAAGGCAAACATCCATGAGAAATCCATCAGGTTAACCCTAAAAACCCACCTGAAACGACTAATCTAAACACAACCTACGTTAAAAATTCCCTGATCTGGGGAAAAAATCATTTATCCATGAGAAATCCATTAGGTTAAACCTTAAAATTCGGAAATCTAAGGAAAAACTATGTGAAATACGTGAATCTCTGTGGAAAAATACCTAGATCTGGGGAAAAAGTCCAATCCTCTATGTGGAATATGGTAAAAAGTCATATTAAAAGGGAAAAATCCATCAGGTTGACCCCTAAAATACAGTAGATCTAGGGAAAATCCAGGGTAATATAGACCTCGAGCACGTAAAAATGGGTGTTCCCCAGGATCTGATTTGTGGTCGCAAAATTACCACGTTGGACCTTGGCACTTTTTGAAAATTTCGCCAGATCTGGGGAAAAATCAGGGAAAATCGCTATCTCCCTCTCTCTCTAATACACAGGCTCTTATGGGAGTTTCCATCGGGGTCAGAGGAAATTTCCCCAGATTCTGGGTACTTTTTTAGAAAAGTGAAAAAGTGGCCGCGAACTGTTGCAGCTATATCTACTATTATCATTCATATATCAATTTCACACATAACTAAATCATCAACTTTTATTTTATTATCATATGAATCTCAGATTAATATTATTCTTTACTGAATTTAGAACTTTTTATTTTCAAAAGAACCCATAGCAACAATAGTGACTTCTCTTACAAACTCTTATCCTCTAGAGAGGTAGATACCTATATTATTAAACTTCACCCAAATTTTCAACTCATAAAAATATCGAGCCAACTCATTAATTCATATTTATCAGAATGGGCTCAAAGTTTCCACCAAATTTCTCATTAAATCGAAACAACGAAGTGCCCTATCACTTGAACGACATTTAAAATGCGCTTATCGTCAGTTCAATGTATGGGTTCTGGAGTTCTAAAAATTCATTGGAGGCAGATAAAACCACGAACTCGGCCATCCTTTCATTGTGTTGAGTATTATCGTTGGGTGAAACCCGGCTTGATCAACCTCTTATATTTGGGAATTCGAAGTGACTATAGGCCTATGAGACATGTGACGTCATTAATATGATAATTATGCACTTAATTTTACATCTATATTTCTGTTTATGATTTTCAGAAATGTCATTTTAGGGATCATTCACACGAAGAACGGTACACCATACCACATATGATTCGCTATATTAAAATAAACTTGGTTTCAAAACTAGATGGATTCAAAACTCTATGAATACGTTTTGAATCGTTTTATATATGACGTCATTGATTCAACGCCAGAATGGATCCCGGCAACACTGTCAGGTGGCGCTCTCGCTCTCTCAAAATGAAGAGAAAAGCTTAAGCGAAATGGCCGCTCAAAATCGATAAAGTATTGGTTTGTTTTAGTGAAAATTATGTCTATTTGTGTACTCAGTATGTGTTTTGAAAATAATCATTTGCTCGTATTGGCATAATGGAACTGAGTCTGATTGAGTGGTTTATGAACTTTCAAGTATTCAAGTAATAAGTAATTGTTACCTGGGGTGAGTGTTGAATTTTCATAATGAATTTCATGTCAAATCATAGTTATGTTCTACTACTGGTAAGACCCTTCCGTTCACATTGAAAAATTGTTGTAGTTTGTATGATGAGAGCTCTAATGAATATATTTCATTGAAATGTATATATACTTAAATCGGGGTGAGAGAACGAACTGACAATATGACATTTTTGTTCAATACAACAATCAATCTAATCCTTGGTTTGGTTTTGTTATTTAACTATTTGTGGTCGATTTTTGCCATTGTTTCTTATTATGACATTAGACATTATGAAAAAACTCGTTAGGAACATTCGGTATATTACAATATTCCGCATAAGTATTGTATATTTTATGTTCCTTTCTGACATTTAGCGCTAGGTATTTGACAAAAGTTTATATTTAAAACCTCAACGGTATTGGATCCATAAATATTAGAACAGGTTTCTTTCAATTCAACTTCCGCAGCTGGTGTATAATATTCACAATTATAATATCAAATATAATTGTTGAAATTTTCCTGTTTACACAGTCAGAATCCTCGAAGTTTCCTACATAATCACTAGGATTGCTAATCTCAAATTCACTCAAACCTCGTGAATATTTGAGGAATACAGGATACAAGGGCATCTACAATTATATAAAAGCATTCTAAAACACATAAAAACCAGTGGATGATAAGAATCTTAAGTGATAAAGTTTTTCCACTTTCTTTCCACATACACAAAAAGTACTGGGATAAAAACTAAGAGTACAATACTATAAAGGAATATACAGGAACACAATATTACAGAAAATGAACCAAAGCAGTGAAAAATGGTATGGGGTATGGCATTATGTGCCAAAAGAGTTTGGGAGGGAAAATGTGTGATCAAAAACCCAACCAGGCTGCCAGGACTGCCAATAACTCTAGAAGACTAGTCAGCTCCGATGAAATGAATAACGATAAACCTTTCCAACAAATAAAGGCTCACATGATGGAATCAATAATAAGCGATGAACCGAAAACATTCCTATTATTTCATAATATAACTCCCGAACAGCAACATGGATTTGTCCCGAATTGATCGGTTACAACAAACTTATTGAAAAGTGTGCATGATTGGTCAAAACAGTTGGACAATAATACCCATATAGACACTATATATCTTGACTTCTCTGAAGCATTTGAAAGCATTTGACTGTGACCCCAGAAAAAGACTTTTGTTTAAACTGGACATTTGAGTATTTGTGGTCTATTACTAAAGTGAATCCAAAATTTACTAGAAATTGTGTTTGTATTGACAATTGTTTTTCTGATCAATATTCAGTGTTAAGTGGTGTCCCCTAAGGGTCTGTTCTTGGTCTGTTGATGATCTTGTGTTACACATCAGATTTATCACACATGCTCAAGTCAGTCTGCTCTTTCTGTGCCGATGACACAAAACTTTATAATAATCCAAAATCACAATAAATACTTCAAAACGACTTGATCCCCAGATACAACTGGATAAATAAATGTTTTACTTCACCTTGGTAAAAATAACCCAAGATATAACTAGACTATAAATGACGAACTGTTAATCAAAGTTGAATGATTGAAATGATCTTGGAGTTACCATGACCAGTGAATGAACATGGTCACACCATATCTCCAATATATGCAAACAAGCAAATACAAAACTACCTTTTGAAGAAAGTGATTTCAAAAATGTCACCTGAAACGTTCACTAACCTTCATAAAGTTCATGTAAGACCAATCCTAGAATATGGAGGAAAACTCTGTGGTCCAGAATTGGTTAGAGATCCTAACATATCAGAATTTGTGCAACGACGAGCAACCTGAATGTCTTTCGGTCTCAGGAGACCATCTTACCAAGAACTTTTGCGTCAGCTAAGCCTTACTACTTTTGAACACCGAAGACACTGGAGATTTGATCCTAACTTACCGGATTCTACATGGATTTCTACCCTCTCGGAGCAATATGTTTCAGATGAATATAGTCCATCCAATATCAATTGCAGAAGCTGTTTCTATAGGGAGCAAATACAAACTCACTTCGCTAACACGAGCGTATATGCGAAGAAACGGAACGAAAAATAATCTGTACTACTTGTATACAGTCGCCGTCGGCACAAAGAGACCGCTGGTCAAAGTGGACCGATTCGTCTGGGCCAATCAAGTCGGACATCAATGCTTGTAGGCGTGTCTATACGATGGGAGGTCATAAATGACGCGTTATATTTGTGTTTTAATAGCTCTGAAAGATTAAAAACCAGTAGCGTCTGTGGTCTTGGTGTGTGCCGATCGAAATACGTTTTAGGATATTCTAGTAACCTACATCAAACAATGAAGGAAATTATTTTTCTTCCTTAATGTATTTGTATAAATAAAAGCTTGTCTTTAATTTTTTTTCATTTTTCATTATTTATAAAGTATTTTTGAAATCTTAAAATATCTAAATAAAATTAGTTATCTCCGCCACTGCTGCTCACAGGATTTCGCTGCAAGACTTTTTTATGCTTCTGCAATTGATATTGGGAAAACTATACTAATATCTATTTAAGATGGCATAATTTCAATACTTTTGAGTTAATCGTGTTTTCTTCAGATGGAACACCCTGGATACAAACATAGTTAATTCACCCTCAGTTTCAACTTGAAAAAAATCGTCAAGTACTAAAATGTTTTTTTTATATTTTTTTTATTTACTTAATTTTTTTGATTATTTTTACTCATAGTGTATGTAACGCTTTTTTTTTAAATATATTTAATATTTATATATTGTTCATTTTTACACTTTACTTCATACACAAACGATGTGAGCCAAACACTCATCGACTTAATTATCGTGAACAATCCCGAATAGGTCACATCTACAGACATTTTAGATATAGATGGTATATCGGACCACTTTGCCTTAATCTTCGAAATCAAACTGCCAACATATAATTACGATAAATTCATCCATCCAGCGTGACTTTTCCAAATTAGCCATCACCTCCTTCAAAGCAAATCTTTCAAGTATTGATGATGTGTGTGGATGATATTATTTCGTTCCTCAACATTATTCAATACCCATACCCCTTATCGTACATTTAGAGTGTCCAAGCCACCAAAACCTATAACATAAAACAAATGCTGGCACTGAAACACAAAGCCCAATTATGGTATACGAGATTGAGAACATACGGATCCTGGATTTATTACAAAGACCTACGAAACTATGTATGAGGTGCCATCCGCCAAGAAAAAGCTGTTTATTTCAATTACATTCTGTGACAGAAAAATTCCAATGCTACTTGGAACTCTCTTAGATCTCTAGAAGTTTTTCAAGATAAAATATCACCGGCCATACCTGTACACCTTCAAAATTTAAACTTAGTGAATGAACACTTCACTAACGTTCCGATTTTAGATAGAACTGAGAGTCAACTTAACCTGATAGAAACGTATGCCATTCCAAAATATGAATCTGATTTTTCATTCAAGACTGTAATGAATCACCTAAATAAAATTAGGAGCAACACTTTAGGCTCTGATGACATCTCTCTCAGAATGCTGCAGCTGGTATTACCCCACTTACTGCATTATATAACCTTCATTTTGAATTTTGCCATTACATCCTCCACCTTTTCTTTACGGTGAAAGCACGCTAGAGGGTTCCCTCTGTCAAAATGTAATAATCGTGACCAATTTTCGGACTTAAGACCGGTCAGCATTCTGCCTGCCCTTCGAATTGGTTCTTAAAGAAAAGATGATGAACTTTGCTAATGAAAAATAATTGATAACGGCTGTTCAATCGGGTTTTTGTGCCCAATTTAGCACTACCACAGCATTGAGTTTAATAACAGACGATATACTCAAATCTCTGGATGAAGGCAACTTCACCTGTCTTATTTTACTGGATGATAGTAAGGCTTTCGACACACTTGATCCTTTGATTTTATGCAAGAAACTCCGGTGTTTCGGGTTCTCAGATACAGCTATATTGCTACTAAACAGTTATTTATCTAATGATATGATATAGTAATGAATCAATTTCCCTTGTAAAACATTTCGGCGTCCCACAGGGTTCTATCCTGGGACCACTTCTTTTCAGACTTTATATTTGTGACTTCTATGAATACATCAGTTTGGACTGCATACATCATTACGCCAATGACACACAGCTCTATAGTTCTTTCTGTTCCCATGCGTCTAAACTCGCCAAAGCTGACATTAATAGAAATCTTCAATTATTGTTCGATGTCTTGTGCCCATAACCTGAAACTTGACCCGAAGAAATCACAAGTTATGCTTTTTGGTCCTAAAATTAAAAGAAAAGATATTTGTGACTCTCTTTCCATCCGAATCAACAATGAAAAAATCTGGGTCTTTGGCTCGACACCGAATTGAGGTTCACCAAACATATCAACCACTTATGTAAAAAATCTTTCAATGTATTAAGACAACTTTATCCAAGTAGAGACATATTATCGAGGAATATGAAGTTGAATCTATGCGAATCCCTCGTTTTCTCTATATTGGCTTACTGTGACAGCATTTATGGACCTGCCCTCCAACAAACTGATGTAATGCGACTGCAAAAAATTCAAAATAACTGCATTAGATTTGCTTACGGTGTCCGGAAGTATGACTACATCAGTGCATCCTTTAAGGACTCGGGATGGCTGAAATTAAATTATTGGAGGGAAATGCATACTCTTACCCTCACCCACAAAATTTGGACATCGGGTAGTCCTCCTTATCTACGTGAAAAACTAGTTCCGCTTTCACATAAAAAAATCCTCACGTAATAAGCATATGCTACTAATTCCCATGCATACTAAGACGATCTTTACCTGTAGTTTTTCCTATAATGTGACTCTCTTTCCATCCGGCTAAACTTTATAATACCAATACCCTGTGGAATTCAAAGAACTTTCTTAAAAAAAGATTAAAAGTTCTGTTTCTGGCAAGGCAGCAGTAATATTGTATGACAGCTCGATATTCTTCATGGTCATGTTATATAGATATAGGTTCTTTATTTTTGTATTATTAATTCAAAATATGTTAATGTTGTATGCGTGCATTTTTTCCCGGTTTGGTTTAAAAGCAGTGCCCTAGCTGAATCCCGCCCTTTCATTAATTACTATTTTGTTTTGCTACTCCCATAAATTATTGTTATGTTAGAATGTAAATAATGAATAAAGACATATTATTATTATTAAATGTTTATGTTCTTACTTCATGTAAAAATGGGATTTTATAGGTTTACACCTCAGCCCATTTACACTTTTTTAAAATGATAATAGGGTGAAGTGGGGTAAGTGTAATCAGAAAAACGATAGTTACACTTTAAATTATTATATCAAGGTACCCAAAAGAGATACGTTTCTGATTTTTTACAGTAATACTACATATCTAATCGTTAAAAAACTGAAGTAATTTATTTTGTTCTACTAGGCATTGTGTATTTTTTATAAATAAAAATAATAAGTTATGTTCGCTGATTATATTTACCCCAGCATTCGGGGCAAATGTAATCATGGTTTGTAATTCCCATATGCATCGTATGCTAGAGTATTTGGGGCAAGTGTAATAAAGTATGAATAATGCAGTTTCACCAAAAAAAAAATTAGCCTAATAGCTCAATTGATAAGGACGTTATAAGCTTTTTTGTGGAATGAATACAATTTGCATTTTTGTCTTAGAAACGTTTATTGAACTATGTGAACATAACAAACTGTACAATGTAGTTTTTTCCTTTTATTTTACATTATATGTAGCGAAGGATATTGGAAAAATTAATTCTCCTCTTCATTCTAAATTTGGTTCTGGTAAAACTAACTTGATATCAATGTTCAGGTCAATTGTTGCGAGTTTTGGTCGGATTTTTTCAGAAACAATCAAAGGTTGTGATTCTTCATCAAATACTATTATTTGACCAACATAAAAAATTATATTTTTCTTTCCTTTGAATGATATCAGAAGCCAATTTCTAACATCAAGTTGTTTCGAATCAGTGAGTAACAATTCGTCTTGTTTCCGGGCTTCATCTTCTCCATCTAACCTTTGTGACTAGTTTGCAAAATCTTCCTCTCCTGACTCACTGTTGCTCAGAATTTAGGCTTCGTCCTATTCATAAGAAAACCTTCATAGAATAATATTTTTGGGCTTCTTTTTTCTTGTTTCAAACTTTTCCTTTTTTGCTAGATCTTTTGCTTTATTTGATCCAATTTTTGCTTTTTTTTAACTTGCTCTGCCGTTTTTCTATATTTTCCTGTGTTGTGATAATTTCAGTTCCAGAAGCTACTCTTTTTCTTTTCTCTTTCTCATGAGGTTCGGGGGGATTGTCTTACGGTGTCTAGCAACAAATCTTCAAATGACACATTCTTTTTACTTGGTCCTGCAATTGGCTTTGGATCTGGAAGTGGTTGCTGCTCCAAAGATGGTGCTTCTGCCAGTCTCTTGCTGTTTGCTTGTGCTTGGCTCATCATAATTTTCTTGTGAGGCAGATTGTGCAGTTTTTAAATGTTCTTTGAATGAAGTGAAGCGGAAAAAATTTAATTCTAGGCTGGAGCAAATGTAATCACTGATTATATTTACCCCAATCTCCGTGATTACACTTACCTCGAATTTATTTTTTGGTGGGGTGAACGTAATCACTACTATTTTTCTTTTTGTTGGCATTGAAATCGGACAGCAGAATCAGATTCCTTCTTGGATATAATCTAAGGAAGCAAAATACCACAACCTTATTGAATTATTTGTATAAGTAATATGAAATAAAAATTACAATCGATACTCGCACAATAAGTGAAAATACAGGGAGATCTATAAATAACTAACATTTTCAACTAGGACCTTGAAAAGGATTAAAAACATAATATAAAGGCAAAAAATGAGTTGCACTTTTAAATTTTAAATAGAAAAATATTAAAAACGATAATACAAAATTTAGGAAGTGCCTGAATACACTTGCCCCATGATTACGCTTACCCCACTTCACCCTAATTATAATTTCAGTCCAACTAACATATTTTCAATACTGAAATTAGTACTTCAATAGCCTATTCTGTCAATTTATAAGATTGAATGATTAATATCAATACCACCTACCTTTGGCTTCGGCTTGAATAGGAAAGATGAGTTTTATTGGAGCTGTTTGTGTAAATTTTTATTATTCATAAAAAGGTAGCATAAAACTGAAACCATTGCATGAAACTATGAATGTTACTCGATCAGTAGATCAGTTGATCAGTTTTTTCATTGAGAATCCACTTCAAGAGAATTTGCATGTCAAATTTTGTCATTGCTGGATCATGAAAAGTTAATCGATATAGCTGCAAAGTGAGGTTTAGCATGTCTTTCGAGAACTATGCTTAATTGAGTAAAAAGATAGTAGTCTGCTACACAATAAAAAGGCATTTATTGTTGAAGTATAAAGTTGGCAACATTGCATTATTTCTATATATTCGTGTTCTGTGCCTAAAAATAAGATGAAATATATATATGTTAGATGTCAAGAGAAAAAGGTATACAAAAAGAAAACCAAGCATCGTGAAAGTGAAGTTAAATAAAACTATTACAAAGAAAACGACTACTCATGCAAAACAGAAGAAACTAAGTTTCAACATTTATTTCTATACAAGAAATATACAATGCTTTTCGACAAGAAATTGGAATGTTCCAACTTTGTTAGTTGTTGTTATTGTTAATGCCCTCATGTTGAGCTTTTGATGATGACAAGGTATCTTGTCGAAATGCATGTTTTAAGCTTTCAGAAATGCTAAAGTCGATTTGGGATATATTGTTTTTGTATAATGTAAATATCAATTTCTCAGACAAATTCACTCTGGCTAAATGCTTGTAATGTTTTTGAAATGCATTAATTTGTTCACTTCAGAACATGTAAAATATATCCCCTTAATTCTTTGCTATAACCCGCTAAATATAATCAAAACTCTCCTTGACAAATCATATTAAACGAATAGTTTGAAGGAATATTTTTTCTCAACAGAAGAAAAAAAAATAACTTCTTCAATCATGGAATTTTCCCAGATAAATTGAAAATTGCTGTAATTAAACCTATATTCAAGAAAGGGAATCCTGAGTTGATGGACAATTATAGGCCAATAAGTTTATTGCCTGGATTCTCTAAACTTTTTGAGCTTGCAATGAGTAAATGCTTGATAAATTCCATGAATAGTTGCAAATTATTGGATAAAAATCAGCATGGCTACATAAAAAGCAGATCTACCGATACGGCAATATTTCCATTTATCGAAGCAGTATTGAGCTTATGATTGTCTAGACACGGAGTTACTTATCACAAAGTTAGATAAAGAAAAAACAAATATAGTCTGTTTCAGGACGAAACATTCCAGAGTAGAGAGGCTCACCGACATTAATATGACTGGAAATATTACAACTGCTTCAGAACACACCAAATTTTTAGGAGTTCCCATTAATGAATTTTTGGATTGGTCACAACACATACAAACACTGTTGAAAAAACAAAACAACAATCTTTGGTATGAGAACTCTAAGCAGATATATGAATGAAAAAACCATCAAAATACTGTACTTTGCAAATTTTGAATCTGTAATTAGATAGGGCATCATGTTCTGGGGAAGTGACATCTCCATTCAGAAAGTTTTTGTTTATAGTTGGATTTAACGGGAATTAGGACCAGGGAGTAAAACTAATTTTTTATCGCTGACGTTTCGGAATTAGTTCATTCCTTTTTCAAAGCTGAAATGACAATATTCACCTCTGGATTGAAACAAAGAACATGATTCTGTTCATATTTAATCTCGAATGGTGTGGATGTACACACCTCCCCATAAATTGCGATTTTGTATCTGTTATCTGTGAAAATAAAAAACCCGGTTTTGGCATAAAGCATTATTTATAGATGCACTATTATGAATTTGAAATCAATGCAGTGAGTTTCTCGCCATATATTGTGAAATTTGTAACCCAAAAGTGCATATCTATGGAACATTTCTACACAAAAGAAGTGAGCATCAATAATTAATAAAAACAGTATCGGTGTAAAAACAACTTCAAGCCTTTTATTTGGCAGCATTTAATAAATGCATCCAGTGCCGTGCTCATAAAATTTCTGTGGGTTATCAAAAATGGTAAACTTCAAGTGCTGCAAATCGAAACCTGCACCTTCTTACTTCATATGTATACAGTGTCTCAATATCTTCCATCGAGCTTGCATATTGAGAAATAAAAATGGTGTCAAATTTGTAGAAGATCATAAAATAATTTGCTGCAAGAGTACAACAAAGGACATAGAGCATAGCTTTATATTAGAAAAGTATTTTGAAAAACTATTGGAGAACCCAAGAGGACACTGAAGATAAAGACAGACACATGAAAAGTTAAAGACTACATGGACAAGTTCATGGAGGATGCCGAAAATCAGAAGAAAAATATGTGAATTACTAACAGCTCAAAAACAGACTACAGTGGAGGCGAAACACAAATAATAGAACTTCAAAAAGTCATCGAACAACTGCAAAATAAGTCAACTTCCACAACAAGCACTCAAACAACACTCTGTAAAACCACTAAAGAGACCAGCATCCAAACCACAACTGACACCAAAAACACCTTCTCCCAAACAGAATGCAATGGAGCAGATGGAGAAGAAACAGAAAACTACGACAATATCAAGGAGACCAAATCAGAAATCACGACTACCGTTAAAAGTACACAATGCAACATCGCAGAAATTCCTCATGAAGGAAGGGAAAAACCTAGCCTAAAAATAACATGTAAAAGAAAATGGAACCCTAAAAAAAATCATCGTAACCACTACAAGGAAGTCTTCAAAAGCAAGCAAACTAATTCCAAAATTGCGATCTCTAAGTCATCCGATTTAGTGAATAATTTCCACGTTGAAATAGTGAGTGATTATGATGAAGACCCCTTTTGTATAGCTGCAATTGAGAAATGTCCCATCAAATCTGTTCAACCCCCTGAAGCCAGTACAATTAGCTCAGGAGAAGCGGTTCAAGCACCAACCTATGCCAGGACAAATTCTTATGACTACTCAAAAAAAAAAAAATTGATTATTGGAGACGAGTATTCGAACGGATTCCCTCGCGTTCTAAGGAGAATTACTGATGGTAAGACGTATTACATTGATGAAAACATTAAGCCACAAAATGAAACTAAAGATTTAACAAACAACATCTTTCTTGACACAATGAACTATGGTTCTGAAGATTATGTCATAGTCATGGGTAATACTAACAATATAAGTAACAATAGAAATTTGTTTCAAACTATGAAACAAGTTTTACCTATTTGTAAATTCACCAACCTAACACTAATCATAGAACGGAACAAACCAATTGACCAGATTATAATTAATAAACTGACAATGTATATAAGTAAATACAAGAGGCTCAATGCTGGTTCATACATTAAAATTTTAATCGACAACAAACACCAAGGAAGTAAACAAAGAAAACTGGATGAATTCGGAAGGCATCTAGCAGTCAACCCGAGAGGAAACACAGTTTTGAAAACTATCCAAACTTCCAACATCACAGAACCGATTCAATGCATACCAGATTCTTCTTCTTCAATATCATGTTTGACTCTAAATGTGCAGTCGATCCGTTCTAAATCAGATGAGTTGTATATATTTCTTGAAAGTATCAATTCTCCAGATATAGTACTTATAACTGAACATTGGCTAAAAAAAGAGGAACCTGTTTATATCCCTAATTACTCGTTAGTTTCACAATTCTGTAGAAGTGAGTATAAATGCGGCGGTACCCTGATACTCGTAAATGAAGTGACACTGAAAGAACTTGAAAGTATCAATTCTCCAGATATAGTACTTATAACTGAAAACAATTTGAATTTTCAATGGCTTTCTGCTAAGGCCAACTTGTATTTAATTTGTCTATATAGGTCTCCTAGTGCAAATGGAAACTTATTCCTTGACAAATTGGAGCATCTCTTGAATAGTTTACCTCCGAAATCTACTCTCATTTTGGCGGGGGATTTCAACATTGACTATGATGATAAGCATTCACTCCTAACCCAGCAACTTGATAATCTGTTCACAACCTTCAATTTAGCAATGCATACAAATGGTCCAACTAGAATTTCCCAATATTCTCAAAGTAAAATCGATTATATGTGTAGTAATCTTAGCCAAGATAATGTATCATGTTGTATTATACCAGCCAATATTTCGGATCATGAAGCAGTCCAGTGCACTATAAAGTTCATATCAAACCCTAATAACAAGAATACCTTCAAATGGGGCATACCTATTTAGTAAATCCAACTATGACAAATTTTACTGAAATCTGCCTAATGAAAGATTGGGATACATGCTTGAGAACTGATGACCCTTTTCAATCTTACTACAACCACCTGATCGATAGCTTCAACCAGGCCTTTCCTATGATAAAAATTAAAATAAAAATGACAATAAAAATGGTTAACGAAAGGAATTCGAACATCATCCCATAACCTAAGATCACTGCACCAAATTAGAAAATCTACTAACAGTATTTTTCCACCTAATACTACAACTCCTACAAACGAATCTATAGAAAAATCATCAAAGCAGCAAAAGGCTTATTTCCATAATAGAATATCCAAGAGTAGTAATACAACTAAAGAGACCTGGCGAGTCGTGAAATGATTTGTGGAAAGAATAACGCTAAAGCTAACGGAGAATGTCTAGATCCAAATTTGTTCAACTAATACTATTGCAGTATGCAAAAAAACTCAGAGACAATATTCGGATCGACTGATCCACTTCTATTTATGAACAATATAAATACTTCAGCAACGTTTGAACTATCTGAGACTAACTTGTATGAAGTGATGGAAACTATAAAACACATGAAAAACAAAAGTTCTTGTGGAGTTGATAACATATCAATAAAAATATTCGAGAATATGCCAATCTTCACGTTGGAATTATTAGTACAGCTAATTAACAACTCCTTTGCAACAGGGACCTTTCCAATCTTCTTGAAAACCTCAATTGTAATTCCTATCCATAAAGGTGGTGAAAACTTGATCCTTCCAATTATAGGCCCATCTCACTTTTACCAGTTCTAGGCAAAATAATTGAGAAACTTGTTAAAATAAGATTAATGAACTTCATAAACGAAAACAATATTCTAAATAAGCAACAATTTGAATTTCAGCGACAGAAATCCATGGGGGATGCTGTTTTCACATTTCTCAATAGACTATACACTGAACTGAACCAGGGGGAAGTGAGTGCAGCAATATTCTGTGATTTGTCGAAGGCCTTCAACTGTAGATCACGGAATTTTGCTCAGAAACTACAACTTTATGGATTTAGGAACCGAAGCCATAAGTGGGTACAGTCTTGACCTAGGTGATAGAACCCAACTTGTTAAAACCTACAAGTTGTCAGACAGTGGGCAATCCATTGTGGCGTTCCACAAGGATCGGTTCTTGGTCCAATCCTATTTTTGTTGTACTTCAATGATCTGACTATCTCTAACAACTGACGGCCTATTTGCAGTCTTGTAAGATGATACAACAATTCTATAGGCATGATAACAACATTGATAGCTTACATATGAAAATAACCGAGATATATCAAAAATAAAAAGAATGGTGTAATGCGAACCTAGTGTCCTTCAATATCAACAAAACTAACTGTATAGCATACCACTGTGCCCTACCCGATATTCCTTTAGGAAATGAATCCATAGTCAATGTGAGTACAAACAAATTTCTTGGAGTCTACATCGACAAGCAATTGAAGTTCCATGATCACGTTAAGCAATTGGGAAAGAAGCTTGCATCAGGATGTTATGCTATACGTATAGTAACCAATGAATTGGGTACAGCAACGGCCAAGATGGTTTACCATGCACTGGTTGAATCGCATATTCGATATGGTATAGCATTCTGGGGTTCATGTAACCAAGAAAACTTCCAATCAATATTTGTCTTACAAAAACGCGCCATTCGATATCTATCAAAAGCAGGACCGCGAGAGTCATGCAGGACCTTATTTAAACAGAATAATCTACTAACTGTCTCATCTTTGTTTATACTTGAGACAGTTTGCTTGATTTTTAAGAATAAAGACTTGTATAAAGTCAATGAGGGCATCACTCGCCAAAAAGGTAATTTGACCCTCCCCATTCCTTCCACCAATATAATCAAGAACTCATTAATATATAATGCTGCAAAAATCTATAATCATATTCCATGGAACATAAGAGATATTAAAGACTATAAACAATTTAGATCATCTATGAAGAATATTCTGCTTGAACATGTTCTTTACAATGTTCAGGAGTTCTTTCAGGTCACTTTTCAATAATCTTACCTATTAGGAACACTATATAATCTAGTTTAGTTATAGTATTCTTATTTGCAATTAAGCTTGACCGTGATACCTGCATCAGGATCTCGTATTTTTCACTTTGTATTTATAAATTTTATGTTGTTTTTATTTTTTATTTATATATTACTTTACATTTCTACATTTTTAATATATTTTAATGTGTTATTCATGAATATAGACTATACTAATCAATACGTTATGTCTTACATGAAATGTACCTGTATTTAACTGTGACTGTGTTTAAAATGTCTTGAAGTATCTGTAAACTTACCCCTCCCCGTTACTTTTTTAATTATTTATGCATCATATGTACTATTTTAATGTTTTTTGTGTATGCATGTATAGCATACGTGTTTTTACATGTTTGTATATAAACTGACTTAATTCTGTACTTTGTCAATGAGAATTCTTCTTCCGGCAATAAAGTATATTTGATTTGATTTGATTTGATCTATGACCCACCTTTAAAACCAAGTTTTTCCTGCTCATGGATTCAACTAAAAAACTGTTGAGTAGTCGATACAAAGTATGGTCGATAAAAACACATTGGCACAAATTACACATTAAAAACATTAAAAATGTATATAAACAAATGCAGACACGTTAAAATGAAACAACACACAACCTTGTATGGTCAATATGCAACTGATCATCCCACCTGAAATATTCCAGCGCTACATAGATAAAGAAAAAAAAAAAAAACTTTTGTGTATCATTATTCAGAAATCTGATTTTTGAACCTTTCTAGAATATGGGTGTATATTTTTGTCAGGTTTTGTGTATCACTTTTTTGGTTTACGCAATTATCATGGAGATTGATTTGAATCATTTCTCCCAACAATCTCTTTGAATAAGTCATCTCTTTTTCCAACATTTTTACCGAATCGAAATCAAAATTGCACGACAATTCAAAATTATGTGCAGCAAGTGCTGTTTTTTCTTTTTCATTTCTATTCTTTTCAGAGCAGTCATATTTGTGTTGATATGTTCTGGTTTTTAGGTATTGTTTAGTTTGCCCTATATAACATTTCCCACATTCACAGGGAATACCATATATTACACATGAATCTGATTTAATTGCGTGAATAATTTTCCTGTAGTTTTCAAATTATAAAAAGCAAACTTGTGAGAATCAGTTGATAAACATTTTTTTATTTTATATGAGAGTCCATCTAGATAGTAACACATTTCGGAAACATCAACTGATTCTCAAAAGTTTGCTTTCTACAATTTGAAAACTACAGGAAAATTATTAACGCAGTTAAAATATGAGATACCAGCTAAATCAGATTAATGTGTAATATATAGTATTCCCTGTGAATGTGGGAAATATTTTATAGGGCAAACTAAACAATACCTAAAAACCAGAACATATCGACACAAATATACTCTATGAAAAGAATAGAAATAAAAAAGAATGAACAGCACTTGCTGCACATCATTTTGAATCGTCGTGCAATTTTGATTTCGATTCGGAGAAAGGTTCAAAAATAAAAGCAGATTTCTGAATAATGATACATGAAAGATTTTTTTTTTTTTTTTCTTCATCTATGTAGCGCTGGAATATGATCAGAAAAATCGAATTTAAACGGTTTTCTTCACATAAAGGATTCAATATAAAATTGAACCAGAGAAAGGTAGATCTCAGGTGAAAAACAACTACTTTCCTGGCAAATACCATGAGAACGTTGAATGATATTCACCTGAAAATCCATGCATACTTCCATAAAATATCAATGGACATTGAATGCAAATGTTTCTTTCTGATAAGCTCGATTATGTTTAATTCAAGTCGTGTTCACCTAACAATCCATACCGGTTTCAGGCTTCTTGGCCCTCATCAGTGCAGAGTAGTCAACCAACCAGAAGTCCAAAGAACTCTGGCTGAAGTGAGACACAAGCGTAAACAAACCATCATCGATCTTGTAACACCTATAGTCGCCGGAAAAGATAAACTTTAACTGGCGGTACCTAGTGACAGAAAGAAACACTCGAAAATCTCCACCTCGATAGGTTTCTAAATAAAAGATTCCTTCTCAGTAGGAGTGGCAAGCCGTCCTAGCATATAGTGAGAGATAAGTGCCATGTGAAGTGGAATGAATAGAAAAATCGAATTTAAACGGTTTTCTTCACATAAAAAGGGTTCAATATAAAATTGAACCAGAAAGGTAGATCTCAGGTGAAAACAACTACTTTCCTGGCAAATACCACCACGAGACGTTGAATGATATTCACCTGAAAATCCATGCATACTTCCATAAAATATCAATGGACATTGAATGCAAATGTTTCTTTCTGATAAGCTCGATTATGTTTAATTCAAGTCGTGTTCACCTAACAATCCATACGGTTTCAGGCTTCTTGGCCCTCATCAGTACGGAGTAGTCAACCAGCCAGAAGTCCAAAGAACTCTGGCTGAAGTGAGACACAAGCGTAAACAAACCATCATCGATCTTGTAACACCTATAGATGCGCGGAAAAGATAAACTTTAACTGGCGGTACCTAGTGACAGAAAGAAACACTCAAAATCTCCACCTCGATAGGTTTCTAAATAAAAGATTCCTTCTCAGTAGGAGGTGGCAAGCCCGTCTAGCATATAGTAGAGATAAGTGCCATGTGAAGTGGAATGAATAGAAAAATCAATTTAAACGGTTTCTTCACATAAAGGATTCAATATAAAATTGAACCAGAGAAAGGTAGATCTCAGGTGAAAAACAACTACTTTCTGGCAAATACCAGCAGAGCGTTGAATGATATTCACCTGAAAATCCATGCATACTTCCATAAAATATCAATGGACATTGAATGCAAATGTTTCTTTCTGATAAGCTCGATTATGTTTAATTCAAGTAGTGTTCACCTAACAATCCCATACGGTTTCAGGCTCTTGGCCCTCATCAGTCGCGAGATGTCAACCAGCCAGAAGTCCAAAGAACTCTGGCTGAAGTGAGACCAAGCGTAAACAAACCATCATCGATCTTGTAACCACCTATAGGATGCCGGAAAGATAAACTTTAACTGGCGGTGCCTAGTGACAGAAAGAAAACTCCGAAAATCTCCCACCTCGATGGTTTCTAAATAAAGATTCCTTCTCAGTAGAATTGTAGAAGCCGTCCTAGCATATAGTGAGAGATAAGTGCCATGTGAAGTGGAATGAATAGAAAAATCAATTTAAGCGGTTTCTTCACATAAAGGATTCAATATAAAATTGAACCAGAGAAAGGTAGATCTCAGGTGAAAACAACTACTTTCCTGGCAAATACCACCAGAGCGTTGAATGATATTCACCTGAAAATCCATGCATACTTCCATAAAATATCAATGGACATTGAATGCAAATGTTTCTTTCTGATAAGCTCGATTATGTTTTAATTCAAATTGTGTTCACCTAACAATCCCATGCGGTTCAGGCTTCTTGGCCCTCATCAGTGCGGGTAGTCAACCAGCCAGAAGTCCAAAGAACTCTGGCTGAAGTGAGGGCACCCAAACGTAAACAAACCATCATCGATCTTGTAACACCTATAGATGGGGGAAAAGATAAACTTTAACTGGCGGTACCTAGTGAAGAAAAAACACTCCAGAAAATCTCCACCTCGATAGGTTTCTAAATAAAGATTCCTTCTCAGTAGGAGTTTGGGAAGCCGTCTAGCATATAGTGAGATAAGTGCCATGTGAAGTGGAATGAATAGAAAAAACGAATTTAAACGGTTTTTCTTACATAAAGGATTCAATATAAAATTGAACCAGAGAAAGGTAGATCTCAGGTGAAAAACAACTACTTTCCTGGCAAAATACCATGAGAGCGTTGAATGATATTCACCTGAAAATCCATGCATACTTCCAAAAAAATATCAATGGACTTTGGGAACAAATTTTTTTTTCAATAAAAGCTCGATTATTTTTTAATTAAAATTGGTGTTCCCCAACCAACCCCTTTTGGGGTTTAGGCTTCTTGGCCCTCATCAGTGGAGTAGTAAACCCAAACCAGAAGCCCCAAAAACCTGAAGTGAGACCTTTTTTAAAAAAACCATCATCGATCTTGAAACACCTAAAAATTTCCCGGGGAAAAAAAACTTTAATGGCGGTGCCTAGTGACGAAAAAACCCCATCTCCCCCCTCGATGGGTTTTCCCCAAATAAAATTCCTTCTCAGTGGGAATTTGGAAGCCCCCCCGGGTTTAAATGGGGAGAAAATTTTTCCGTGAAAAGTGGAATGAATAGAAAAACCCCAATTTGGGGTTTTCCCCCTTCCCCAAAAAGGTTCAATGGGAATTAACCAGAAAAAAGGGATCTCAGGTGAAAAAAAAACTACTTTTTTGGCAAATACCATAGAGCGTTGAATGATATTCACCTGAAAATCCATGCATGCTTCCATAAAAAAATCAATGGACATTGAATGAAAAAAGTTTCTTTCAATAAACCGATTATGTTTTTATTTTTTGTTTAAAACCCCTTGGGGTGGGTTTTTTTGGAAAATGTTTTTTTCTGTCAGGGGGGGACCGCCATTTAAAAATTTTTTTTTTGGCGACCAAATTTTCAAGATCGATGAGGGGGTTTTTTTGTTTGTCTCATTTGGCGGATTTTTTTTGGACTTCTGGCTTTTACCCAACAAAGAGGGCCAAAAAACCAAAAAGGTTTTCGGGTTTTTGGGAACCGCGACAAATTAAACTTTTTGGGGGTTTTTCAAAAAAAACTTTTTCATTCAATGCCCATTTTTTTTTAATGAAATTTTCCCAGGGGAATATATTAATTTGGGGGAAAGGTTTTTTTTTCCCCGATTTTCCCTTTTCGGGGTTCCCAAAATTGTTTTTTAATGGCCTTTTTAAAGGGGGTTTTTTGTTTTTTCCCCCTTCCCTTTTTCCCGGGAAATTTTCCCAAAAGGGGAAAATTTTTTAAAATCCCCAAAAGGGTTTGGAAAATGTTTTTTGTCCCAAAACCGAGTTAAAAATTAAATTTTAAAAACCCCAAAAGGGCAAAAAACGATGAAAATTTGTTTTTTTAACCAATTCTTTAAATTTTGGGTTTTTACTCCCCCGGGTGAGCCAAAAACTTTTCCAAATTTAAAACCTTGGGGTTTTTTTGGAAAAAATTTGGTTTTAAAAATTTTCATTAAAATTTTCAGATTTTTTAAAGAAAAAATTTTAAATTTTGGGAATTCATTCATTTTTTAAATTTGGGAAAAAATTTTTTTGAAAATCTACCTTTCTCGGTTTCCCAATTAATTTAAACCTTTTAATAAAAACCTTTAAAATTTCGGTTTTCATTCCCTTTATCTACCCAAAAAGGGGGTTTTTTGAAAATTTTGGGTTTTAAATTTTCGGGTGTTTCTTTTTCCCGGGCCGGTTAAAGTTTATTTTTCCCCTCACTCTGTTACCGCCCCATGAAAAATTTGTTTTGATTAACCGATTTTTTAAAATTCTGGCGGGAAATTTCCCTATGGGAAAAACCTGCGTATTTTTAAAAAAGGGAAAATGTCGGCTTATCGAAAAAAACATTGCATTAAAACCCTTATTTTAAAAGGAAGTATGGTTTTCGGGTGATATCATTCGGCGTTCTGCGTTTTCCGGGGAAACCCAATTTTTTGCCTGGATCTCCTTTTCTCTGGTTCAATTAGTGCCTTTGGGGCTTTAAATTTTTTTCTTTTTTTTCCCTTCCATTAAAATCGGGCAAATTTTACCCCCCCTACAAAAAGGAATTTTTAAAAACCCTTTTGTCAAGGGGTAATTTTTTCGGGTGTTTTTTCTGCCCCCGGAACCGCCGGGTTAAAATTTTGGGAAAATTTTTTAAAAAGATCGATGAGGTTTTTTTTTTGTTCTCTTTTAAACCCGGGTTTTTTTGGACTTGGGGCGGTTAAAATCTTCCCCCCCCATTGTTAGGTAAACATCCCCGATTTAAAAAAGGAAACATTTATTTTAATTTAAGGAAAAAACATGGACCCGGGTGAATTCGTTCCTTCCCCAAATTTAAAAAAATGGTTTTTTCGCCACAATCTATTTCTCGGTTCAATTTATTGAACCTTTTTAAAAAAAAAACCGTTTAAATTCGTTTTTTTTTCTTCCGCTTTTTCCCTAAAACGGGCGCCCCCCTCTGAAGGTTTTTTTTAAAACCAAATTAATTTTCGGGTTTCTTTCTGTCAGGGTACCGCCTTAAAAAGGTTTTTTTTTTGGGCGCCCCAAAGGGTTTACAAATCGATGATGGTTTTTTTTTTTTGTCCCCCTAAACCAGATTTTTTTGGGATAACACCCCCAAAATTGCTTCCGGCCTGAAAAAAGGGAAAAGGTTATAAACCGACCGGAAATTGGGCCTTAGGGGAAAAAAAATTTTTCCAATTTTCCATTTTTTTATGGGAATCATAAACCAGGTGAAAATTTTTCATTTTGGTTTGGGGAAATTTTTTCAAAAAATCTCCTTTTTGGTTTTTTATTTGGGGAATCCTTTGGGGTTTTTTTTTTTATTTTTTCCCTTAAATGGCATTATCTCTCACTTAGGCACGGCCCCGGACGCCCCCCCGGGGGTCTTTTTTTAAAACCCTTTTAGGGGGGTGGGAGTTTTCCCCGGAATGTTTCTTTCTGTCACTGGGTACCCGGTTAAAGTTTATCTTTTTCCGGCCTTTTTTACAAGATCGATGATGGTTTTTTTTTTTTTTGTTCCTTGGCCCCGGGGTTCTTTGGACTTCTGGCTGGTTTTTCAAAATTTGTGAGGGCCAAAAGCCGGAAAACCCCTTGGGGTTAGGTGAACCCGACTTGTTTAAAAATTCGGTTATCAGAAAAAACTTTGGGGTTCAATGTCCATTGATATTTTATGGAAGTATGCATGGATTTTCAGGTGAATATCATTCAACGTTCTGCGTGGTATTTGCCAGGAAAGTAGTTGTTTTTCACCTGAGATCTACCTTTCTCTGGTTCAATTTTATATTGAATCCTTTATGTGAAGAAAACCGTTTAAATTCGATTTTTCTATTCATTCCACTTCACATGGCACTTATCTCTCACTATATGCTAGATGGGCTTTCACTCTCTACTGATAAGGGTTCTTTTATTTAGAAACCTATCGAGGTGGGAGATTTTCGAGTGTTTCTTTCTGTCACTAGGTACCGCCAGTTAAAGTTTATCTTTTCGGCGTACCTATAGGTGTTACAAGATCGATGATGGTTTGTTTACGTTGTGTCTCACTTCAGCCAGAGTTCTTGGACTTCTGGCTGGTTGACTACTCCGTACTGATGAGGGCCAAGAAGCCTGAAACCGGTATCGGATTGTTAGGTGAACCGACTTGAATTAAACATGTCGAGCTTATCAGAAAGAAACATTTGCATTCAATGTCCATTGATATTTTATGGAAGTATGCATGGATTTTCAGGTGAATATCATTCAACGTTCTGCGTGGTATTTGCCAGGAAAGTAGTTGTTTTTCACCTGAGATCTACCTTTCTCTGGTTCAATTTTATATTGAATCCTTTATGTGAAGAAAACCGTTTAAATTCGATTTTTCTATTCATTCCACTTCACATGGCACTTATCTCTCGGAATATGATCAGTTGCATATTGACCATACACGGTTGTGTGTTGTTTCATTGAAACCTGTCCGTATTTGTTTATATACATTTTTTAGGTTTTTAATGTGTAATTTGTGCCGATGTGTTTTTATCGACCATACTTTGTATCGACTACTCAACAGTTTTTTAGTTGAATCCATGAGCGGGATAAACTTAGCTTTAAAGATGGGTCATAGATATGTTCTTTGTTTCAAACTAGAGGTGAATATTGTCATTTCAGCTTTGAAAAAGGAATATATTAATTCCAAAACGTCAGCGATAAAAAATTAGTTTTGCTCCCTGGTCCTAATTCCCGTTAAATCTAACTATATTCAATTCTTGGGACAATGAATCATTTATCAAAGTTTTTGTTTGTCAAAAAAGGATTCTACAGGTTATAAAAAAAGGACTTTAACCAAAGTTGTAAATCATTGTTCAGATCTGAAGGAATAATGACAGTTTTTGGCGTGTATATGAATGTTTGATTTTCTTTTTCAAGAGTAAAAAAAGATTTGACTCATTTAACCAAACAGCATATAACACAAGAACAATGAATATAAAATACCCTATACATCGGCAAACCTTAACAGAAAAATGCCCTCAATACACATGTGTGAAATTCTTCAACATTCTGCCAAACTGCATGAAGTCTATAAAATGTGAAAAACCTTTGATGGAAATGAAGAAAATGTTGGTCCAACTGGAACCATACAATCTTGCATTTTTGTAAATGACTTGAATTTCTTCGTTGACGTCTTTTCTTTTGTTTGATTTACCTGGATTGATTTTTCTTGTATCTCTTACAATATGAAATAAAATAAATTATTATTATTATTACTAGGCTGATCTTTCAAACCTATTTTGGATGACGTAAGTCGGAGACTTAAAAAAATAAATATTCACACCTGACTCAATCATGACAGTCGTTAGTCACAAACTAATAATATTTTCAAGTGTTTCAAAAAGCCCTTAACATCATTCTGGAACTTTTTATAAAACCTGTTGGAATGGATTAAACATGTCAATTTAAAAAAAAAACCTTTTAAAAAAATCAATTTTTTTAATCATTGCATTGTAATAAAAATTTCATGAGACTTTGTCACCAGTGTAATAATGTGAATGTTAGTTATTTATATTATTTTTATTGATTATTGATTAACTCTAACTATCACCCTCCACTGATGGATCATCAAATGTAATAAGAAAAATAAACACTCTGTCACCAAATGTACAACATGACAATGAGATTGTTGTTCAAAAATGAATATTTTACCAAAAATATGGATATATTTAATCCCTCTTGAATAATGTTTAATTTTAGAATTCCATTTCCTCAAAGATGTGTGATTCAGCCACAGCTTAACATGTGTGATCTTTCAAAGATACATTTTCAGTTGAAAATATTTTTTCTTTAAAATTTTTAAAACTCTTTTTTGAAATACATTCTAATGACAATTATATTTTACCCTCTTTTCTATCACCCCAAATAAAACTTCAAAAGCGTTGACACCTATATAGAGAAGTATATAAAATTACATCAAAATGGAAATACCTGAGCAAAACGAGTAACTATATATATTCAGAAAACATTACAAAGATAGCCAATGAAACAATAGCCTGAATCCTATCTAAAACCTTGGTTTACAAATTGTTTTTATATCCACAATCTGCACATATCTACTTTCACCGTCTTTCGCACACCCATCTACAAACTTCTCGCTGTTTTTTTTCACGTAAAAATCAAATAAATTTCTCAAAAATTTCCAGTTAGTCCCGTTTTCAATCGCAAGCGCCAACTACTGTTTTTTTCGACTTCTCCACGGCAGCGGGACAGCCATAGCGGCTTCGAATCACTATTCGTTAAAATTTTCTTTTCAAACCAAATTCCCATAAGCCCATACCCCCACATCGCTGAATTAATATAAAATAACTTTCAAACAGAAATGCTATCTAAATAGATTTTGCTTCAGATTGTTCAGTTTAGTTGAAGAGAGTTAAAAACACCAATTCTCACGAAAAGTTCAATAATATTTCAGGTTCAAGATAATATTTCCATTGGAAATGACTTCTTTCCGATATAAATTTCGTGAAAAATAAAATCCTTTCTTACGAATCATTTCAAAACACAAAATTACTTTCCTGTATATCAACTTATACATATTTTTCAAATACACAAATAAATTGTTAATCTGACGAAAGTAGTTAGAGATGTACCCCTACATAGGACTTTGTAGTTTTCTTGGAATCAATAAAGTTCTGCAAATTGAAAAAAAATATTATTATCTATCGTGAGAGGAGCAAACCTCTACCGAACTAGCAGAACCTTGAAAAAAATCGTAAATGATTCTTTTCTTCACAGACTTTTTGTTCGAGGCAAAAAGCGATCAAGTATGACATATCAAAGTAAACCATAATATATTAATACTACTATATCTCCCAAATGGCACACAGAACTGAAATCTACAGTAAGTTCTTACTAGAGTGTAGATGCAAGATAAGACGGGGTTTTACGAAATTATTCTCATAAAGAGGTGAAACACCTTTATTATGTATTTCTCAATAAATCAAAGAATGCTGGCATAAGTCAGCTTTATTATCATTTTTTTTAGACTTTGTATAGAACAGAATGCAAAATATAATGGTTTAAATAAAACTTTTGTGACAGTGATTCAAGACTAATTATTTTTATTGACAAGTAAACAAAACATTAACATTCATAATGCATTCCAGCTATTTTGATATTTCAACACTTCCTCTCAAAATAACTGGTGTAACCTCCTTCATTCTTCTTCTTCTAGTCGAATGACTCCTAATAAGTTCCTCAGTATTTCGAAACGTATACGAGGCAAAGGTTTCGTCATAATATCGGCGATTTGTTTCTGTCCATCTATGTGTTCAATTTTGATGCGCCCTCCTGGTATTTTTCACGAACAAAGTGATATCTCATCTCGATGTGCTTTGAACGTTTGTGAAATTGCGGGTTCTTTGCGAGTTTGATGGCACTTGCGTTGTCGACTCGGAGAGTGGGTATATACTCACTATGTTGAGCAAATTCATTCAACAAGCGTATAAGCCAAATAACTTCTTTGGTACCTTCACTTGCGGCAACATATTCCGCTTCAGTTGTTGATAATACAACACTCTTATGTTTCTGGCTAGCCCATGTTATCGCTCCAGCCGAGTACTTGCAAACTATACCTGTTCTCGAACGTCTTGTATTCAAATCTCCTCCATAATCTGCGTCACAATATGCCTCCAGTTCTTTGAGTTTGAACTCGGCTCTGTACAACAATCCATAGTCTAGGGTTCCTTTCAAATACTTTAAAATTCGTTTGACAGCCTTCCAATTTGTTACTGATGGCTTTTCTAAAGATTCTGCTACCACGCTCACTGCATAGGAAATATCTGGACGTGTTGCCATCATCAGATACATCAAACTACCCACAGCTTGACGATATGGCACTTCATCATCTAATAATGCTTCTTCATGGTCTTTGTTGCTCATCCCTTCGCATGGAGTTGTTACAGCATTGCATTCTGACATCCTATACTTCTTCAGAATCTTTCTGGCGTAGGCATTCTGATTGAGAAATAATGAACCATCTTCTAATCGTATTATTTGCATTCCAAGATAAAAATCCAAAGGCCCGACTGTTACTTTGAATTCACGTTCCAAATTCTTGACAAATGTCAAAACATGAGAATTGTCACTTGCTGCTATCAGTCCATCATCCACATACAGGGCGACTAGATTTTTTTTTATGATGTATGAGGTGGACGAACAAGCATGGATCGGCTGTACTACATTTCATACCTTGGTTTCGCATGAAATCGACAAACCTATTGTTCCAGCATCTCGGAGCCTGCTTCAAACCATATAAGCTTCGATTTAGTTTGCAAACACGCCCTGTATCATCACTATAACCATCTGGTTGTTTCATATAAACTTCCTGTTGCAACTCACCATATAAAAACGCTGTTTTCACGTCGAATTGGGATAGGTGCAGTTTTTCAGAAGCTGCTATACTCAGAACTGTACGAATTGTATCGAACCGTGCAACAGGACTGAAAGTTTCCTCGTAGTCGATACCATGTTCTTGTGTATAACCTTTTACCACCAATCTTGCTTTGAAACGTTCCAGGCTTCCATCAGCTTTGGTTTTTACACGAAAAACCCAACGATTATTTATCACTTTCTTGCCCTGAGGAAGGTTCATCAACTGCCAGGTGTTATTTTCGGCTAAAGAAGAGAGCTCTTCATCCATAGCATTCCGCCACTGCTCTGCTTCTTGTGATTCCATTGCAGACTTGAAAGAATCCGGTACTGTACACTCTGCGAGCAAAACATAATCATTGAGATATGATGGTCTCTTCGTTCTTCGTGAATTCCTGCTGAATTCCTCTTCAAATTGTTCATTTGTTACTTTCTCTGTATCAGTAATCTGCGGCATATTCAATTCGGAATTGTCTTGGACGTTTTCGATTCTATCACAATTGACAACTTCATTACTGACAGTACCAGTCGGTCCAACATTCAAACTCAACCACTCTGGCTAATACTGTCTTTACTATCGAGTAGAACCTTTTCCTGTAAGATTTCCTCAGGTTTGAAGATAAGCGTCTCGACTCAACTTAATTTGATTTTTGTCTTGGAACCAGATCGATATCCATCCTTTTCTCCACAATATCCACGAACCTGCCTTCAACACCTTTTTTATCCATTTTTCGCCGAAGGGGTTTGGGAAGATGGACAAAACATTTCGTACCAACACACGAAAATAATCAATATTAACAGTATCACGTCAAACCAGAGTTCAAAGGTGTTTTATTCACTATTGGGGTTGGACCCGTACGATTTATGACATGAACCGCTGTATTTATTGCCTCTGCCCAAAGTCTAATCGGTAAGTCTTTGCGTGAATCATTTAGCGTGCACTTTCTACTAACGTGCGATTTTCCGTTCTGCTGCACCATTCTGTTCTGGACTGTAAGGCATAATCTTACGAAAATTAATGCCTTTCGAATGGAGGAAACTTCGCACCATGATATTATCGAACTCTTTGCCACCATCACACATAAACTCTTTGATGGTATGTCCAGCATTTTCGGTTTCATTCACAAAAGTCTTTAGGCAATTCGAAACTTCACTTTTCAATTTTATAAAGAAGATTCGTCTAAATTTCGAATAATCATCCTTAAAACATAGAAAGTACTTCGCACCACCAATCGAATCCTCTTGCATTGGTCCACAGACATCAGCATGAATGACCTCCGCTACAGTCGTTGGCCGATATTTCCTGATTCCGAAACTTGCTCTGTGCTGTTTACCATACGTGCACCCATCGCAAAATTCTTCATTGATATTTACATTGATACCATATTTATTCAGAACTTTCTTCCACTTCCGTATGCATAAATTAAATCTTTGTTGCCCACTTGCACAGACTTCGGTGTAACAAATGCCTGGTAAGTAACGAAATAATGTTTGTTACTCGTCATATGAGCTGACGCACCAGAATCTGCTAGCCACAACTCCTTCTCGCTGATATTTTCGGAAAAACAAATAAAAGCATCTCCAGTGTGTTTTTCTTTCTTCTGAAAATTTGTAGGTAATGTGGATTGGTGGATATCATCTCGTTTCGTTGGACAATTTTTCGCGAAATGTCCAACCTTATGACATTTGAAACATTTCTTTTCGAATCTTGTAATAACTCCCTTTTTCATGCTGCGTTTAGCAAACAGAGCTATGGAATTATCTTGTTTTGTTGGTAATCGCATTTCAATCAACCGAAGACGTTCCATCAATTTGTTGACTGTTCTGTCTTCAACTGGAACTGATTCCCACACACTCTTGAACTCGAAATATTCAGGGGGCAAAGTTGACATAATTCGACTCATCAAAAGTAGATCAGGTAATACGGTCCCTATTAGCCTATTCATTTCATCATTCAACTCACGAAAATTCGCTGTAATTTTCCAATGTGAGTTGCAATATCTTCTTGTGGTGTTTTTCAATAGTGAAAACTGTTCCATCAACCGATCTAGCGTTGACCAGAACTTTGTTAGTAGATTGAAGTTAGCTTGTCCCAAGTAGCTTTGGCTGTATCACATGTTGCAGTCACCTCAACATTTGCATCATTGAGACTGCTTACCAAAATTAATTGCTAATGCATCGCCTTTCTGGAAAACTTTTACAGAAGCTTCATGCGTGGCTTTATCTGCTGCTAAAGCACCTTCTGGTAAGGGAATAGGTGCAGTTTTCTCCCTGTAACTATCCCTTGCACATCATGATGAAGTAACAAACTAATCTGCCTTTTCCACCTGCCAATTTGCAGCGCCGTCGAGTTTTTCGACTTGTGTCTTGAATTCCATTTTATCTTTCACCAACACACTCTGTTCAATTATGAACGAACTGGGCCCATAACCTTTTAGACTTTGTATAGAACAGAATGCAAAATATAATGGTTTAAATAAAACTTTTGTGACAGTGATTCAAGACTAATTATTTTTATTGACAAGTAAACAAAACATTAACATTCATAATGCATTCCAGCTATTTTGATATTTCAACAATTTTTTCCAATATTAAACATGGTTTCATTTTGGGTTTTAAAAACAGCCTCTTAAATAATAAAACAAATATCTGGTTTGGCTTAAAATGCATTATCAACTCAATCCCTAAGGGAAATTTTATTATTCATTTTGACTTTGATTTTATACAAATGAACTTTTTTCGAGTTTCTTTCAAAGTAGGCTCAAAATTACCCTCACAATTAGATGAATGATTATGTGAGGTTCTGGAAAGACATAAGATGGGGTTTTCTGAAACATCATCCCTAAATGGATAAAATACCTCTAAAACATTATTATTAAAAAATAAAATAAAAAACGTAGGTTTAGTTTTATTTTTTCCGTATATAACTATGGTTTTTTATTTTCACCTCAATACAGAAGATAAAGGGTATTTATAACTTGAACGCTATGTGGGGGCTTTCTTAAACGTCAAATTTATTTTCATGGTTTACTTGTATTAACCTAAGTTGTTCTTTTTTTGAAGTACTGTGCTGAATGTGACACCCCCTGTAATTTCATATAGGAATTATTTTAGGGTTTGGGCGAAAGATGTTAGGTGATATTTGAAATGCACTCCTGAAGAGGTGGATATATTGATTTATTCAACATTTCAAAAACTGAACATATCAATCTTACTTTTATATCATTCATATATTATCTTGCTAGATTTTTTTCTGAAATAGCTCCTATGTAGTAAAAACTTGCTCACATGGATAATGAAGTAGTAATAACTTCTGAAGCAATAAAATGTTCGACAAACCGGGATTTGGCATAAGAGTTATTCAAAGGTCTGTGTGAGAGATTGGTTTTTAAAATAGTTTCACTTTCCATGTGAATGATAACATTCCTTTTTCTGTAGTATAATGAATAAAATATTAGTTACTGATTCACTATTCATGCCTTTTGAAATACATAGGTACTAATTTTTTTCAATGTACAGCTTAAGTAAGCACATTTGTGTATATTTTAGATTTACAGTGAATTTTATTAAGTTGTGTCAGTATGTTTCAGGAAAATGAAGCTGTTCAAAAATGTCCACATAGTATGTTATCGCTGAGTCATACATTCCTATAGATAGCTGAAACATGGCTACTACTCAAGGCGAAATAAGGGTGGGTCCTGGAAACCAGGTAAAAGACATTTATGTACGTAAAATACATTTATGTACGTAAAATACATTTATGTATGTTGAGCGACAAAACATATACCATTTCAGATTTTACAACAGTATTCTGGGTAATAATAAGCATAATAAAATGAGATTGACTCCTTTGGATCAATTATGCCATCTTGATTTTCTACATAATATCGCAAATACACCAGCAACAAAAAATTATATCTCTACTTGGAAGTTTTGTATCAGGATTGGATTCTCTTAAACAACTAAAAATTCATTTTTACACCTGCATATCTCTTCAGCTTTCAGTTTTGGTCCTGAGATAATCTTGAATCTCTGTAACACTTTACCTCTGTCACGCATTTTAATAATTAATGATCTATTTTCAAAATGCGATATTATGGTAATAAACATTCCAAGTAAATAATTCAAACAAAAAAACATTTGCAATAATTTTAACCTCACTGTACATTCGCCTCAACATATCTTCCTTTCCTATAAAGGTAACCGTGCTTGAATAAAATTCTCGTTATACAGTTTTAATCATGTGCAATATTTCTTCCTGATATTTTTCCTATTACCTCTCCAAATGGTGGTAACCTTAGACATAGTTTTCAGTTCTGAATAACTTTTTTTATTTCATTTTGCTCTAAAATCATAATTAAGGCCATTTCTTCTTTGGGTCAATTATACATTTTTATATTTTTTATTTCAATAGCCTAATATTATTTTTTCAGGAAGTGAACTTTTTATAAAGAGTAACTTTTTTTCGTGAAATTATTAATAAAAACAGTTTTCCATATATAGAAAACTCAATTAATTAAATGAATACATATAAAAATTCAATAAAAAAAGTACATATAAAAATGTAACCAATAAAAACCAGAAACAGATACATAGTTATCGGACTAGTTATAAAAAGAAAAAACTATAGAAGATAACTTGGATTACAAATAGGGTACTATTAAAATAAATTTTAAATGTTTGGTTATATTACAGGTATATGCTTCATCACATATATATTTCAACTGGTTGAAAAGTTGAACTCCTATGTAGTTAGGAAAATTGTGGCAAGTCATTTTCAATTCGATTTCCCTAACGTAACTTAGCAGTTTCTTTAGCTGAATCTCTTTGATATCTTCTGAGTTCAGAATAATGTTGCCAAAGTTGTTCTACCTCTGGTGTACCAGTAGGGGAACTCGGTGAAGATGTTCAATAATGTATATCTTCTTCCAGGCACGAACTGCTCCAGGGATCATCTTTGATCTTTGATGAGTTCCATGTGCCTGTACAGGCAATTGTGTCCCATTAGGAGCCCAGTCACAGATCGGATATCCCATCTGCTGAGTGACATAATCTCTTTCATCAGTTTTTTCAAGGGCTCCTTTATTTGGAGCTTTGCTTCCCGTATGCCTGACGCCTATCGCCATGTTTCAATGAACTGCTTTTATAGCAGTCCTACAATGCTGGAGATAGCCATGCGGCTGGGTATTCCCAAAAATGTTTCCCTTCCAATTGGAGTCTTTCCCGATCTTATCTTGACTAGTCTATCTGCCTCTTCATTACCAAGAACACCTGAGTGTCCTGGGAGCCACATTAGACTGCAAAACTTTTAATGGCATTTCTCGATCTTATTTAATCCTGATTTCCTGTCCGAGCAGATAACTATAGATCCTCTACTTCTTTTGTCAAAATTTTTCTGGACACAGGTGAGTATAGCATGGCCTGGAACACCGAAGCATATTTGCATATAGGAGAACTGACATTTCCCTCTTTGTCCCTCCTTCGAGATCTGTATACTAGGTTGATCCATAGATCCAGGGGGCCTGTTTGATGCTGGGTCTTTCCATTCTTCCCTGGTGGAGATGGCGATGTTAGGCCCTTCTCTGAAATTCAGAACGGAGGAATGCTGCCTCTTTCCATTAATAGGATTAGACAGCCCTCATTTGTCTTGTTCCAAATAGTGGTCTCCTCAGTGCCGATCCATTGGTAGTCCTAGTAGAACTTTGAGTGCTCTAGTAGGCATCGTACTCGTGGCACTTGTCATTCGTAGACAAGCAAGCCATTGTACATTATCTACTTCATTTCAGGACTTGCTTTTACTGTTGGGCGAATAAGGGACGTATATATCCAGTGTAGTGCTTTAGCAGTCAGACTTCACATATTTCCGAAGGCTCTTCTGCATGCCCAATAAGAGCACTTAGCCTTCTTCGCACAAGTCTAAAATACAGTAATTTTAGGATAACAAATGAAACAAAGGTTTCAGGGTTTTTGCATACAGGAGGTCACCCCGAATTGCATTGGTTAATATATCTCTGCTTTGCAGCAAGCATTTGTGAAGTGAGATCGTTTTGAGAGGTTTTGTACCATTACTCATAGGATGTAATCGAACGTTCTTTGAGGCGTTAGCCAAGAAAGTAGTTGTTTTCTGATGAATATTTGACCCACTCCACTAACCTATAATATGGTTTACCCTACAGTGAGCTCTCCTGATACAATCAGGACATCTTTCAGCACATGTAGAAACCCATTGAAAATATATTAAAGAAGTTTTATCTACCAAAACTTCGCTGTTCCCAAAATTTGGACGAATTTGACAATTTTTTTTTAAATTTTTAACCACTGTATTTCGTTATAAAATGGCATTATACCCTCGTCATTCACGGTTGTGCAAGAGGTTAGATTACACCCTGTATATACTTATATGGAGCATTAACAAGTTACTACTGAAAATACGAAAATCTTTCATAAATCGTATCATCACAAATGGCATCAACAAAAACTTGAATAATTGGAATTCAAGCAAAAATATTTGAGAAGTACAAGAGTTAGTTGAAATATCACTATGAACTAAGTTATATTTTCTATATAGGGGTTTTATTCAGATACATTAACTTGACAAACTTCATTTATCAAACACTTGTTTCTCTTTCCCAGTATGTTATTTCATAATTTTGCAGAACAACTTTAACCCTATAAATTTTGTTAACATGATATAGCCCCTAGAACTAACAGTTTTGTTACCAATTGAAATATTTTGACAAAAAAAAATCTTTTTGTTTAAGTATGCTAGCTTTGACATTTAGTAGACAATTTAAACATGATTGTACTTCAAACTTAAATTCAAGAAATTAACATTTTCAGTTTGTACTAATAATAATATTTTGTATTTTCTTGTATGTGTTGAGTTTGGTTGAGTAAGGATATAAATCATAATCAAGAATATGCATTTATATAATGTATTGGTAGTTGAGTTTGTTTTTAAATTAATAGGATTCTGAAAGAAATGAAATTATAGAAATTAGTTGACTTTATTTAAGGTAACGTTTGTTTCTATAGTTTAAAACATGTTTTTGTTTCTTGAAATTTTAGAAGTAGTAACTTTTATTCATTAAATCTAATTCAAGTATTGTTTTAACTGCAACTTCCTGCAGGCTCAGTTGCCTGAGTATCGTCCTGGTGTACCACCAGAACAGCTGTTGCCTGACCCAGAGCAAACCCATATCCGGGAGGAACTGAGATGGGTGCCTGCCATGACTTTGGATGCTGATCTGCTTATGTACCTACGTGCTGCGAGATCAATGGCGGCCTTTGCTGGGATGTGTGATGGAGGATGTCCGGAAGATGGAGCTAACGCTGCTTCAAGGGATGATACTACCATTAATGCTTTGGATGTGGTAATTGAAATCAACCAGTATTCTTTGTTTTACATTTATAATATCACGAGTACTCAAATTATTTCCGGATTTTCCGAATTATACCTAGTCGAAGACAAAGTATAATTTTCTCAAAATATTCGTGACCAAGAAAAAATTTGAGCTCCTGTGATATACGGTAACAAACCTGAGATTTTGAATAATAATCACTGGAATCAAAATAAAAATAAAACACATGTTTATTGTCCAAACAGGCATTAGACCCATTTACAGGACATCTTTACAATGGTTATAATTAACTATGAATAAAATAAAATAATATTTTCTCAAAGTTTTGAAAACTGTAGTTGTATCATAACTAGACAAAGCTCCACTATTGGAAATAATTTTTTTAATTTTTTTCAACATTGTTGGGAATAACTTTTTTACACATTGAGTAATTGTAATCTACGGCTTGAATTTTCAAAGTGTAACTAGAGTTATGACATTTTTGTACATTGAGGGGTAATTTGTTTGTTATACACCAGTTTGCCAGATGGTCCATATTTTTGGAGCAGCTGATAGTCATTTAGAGATTTAATGATTCTAAATAATTCTAAATCATCAGCTAATAAAAGAATGTTTCTTATGTGGTCACCTATATCATTTATAAATAACAAAAGATTGCAAAGAAAACCATGTTCATTAACCATGTTCATTTGTCTTTTTTTTTTCAAACAATTATTTGATTTGGGTAATTGTTTAGACAATGTGAACCAATTGAATTTTATAGTGTTAAAATTGAAAATGCACAGATTTGTCAATAAAACATGAATAAACCCAATAAAACACAGCTTATGCGCAGAACTCTGAAGTTTATAAGGTAGGTAACCTTTTGAAATAAGTTCATTTAATTGAATACAAAATAGAGCTGTGAAATTTTCACTTATAATATAGTGCTTAAATTATTTCCGGATTTTTTTCGCAGTAACAAATATTTAACAAATTTGCCATTTTTATGATTGCAGGTTGATTGTTTGGTCGACATGAACCCATTGCATTCAATATTGTTTTTAAAATAGCCATATCTGTCAACAAAATGACAGGGACATTATGTTGCAGCAATTAGAATGGCTACCGATGAAATATTTTCTCCTCTACCAAACTTTGATTTTAATTTTCAAAATAAAAAATAAAATTGCCCCAAGTTATTTGCAAGAGAAAATTAGATACAATGAACAAATTCATGCATACAACACCAGGAACAGAACTGATTTCTACATTCAACAAGTCGGATTAACACAAACCCAAAATTATGTTTTTTTCAAAGGGGTCGACAGCTACAACAATCTCCCACAAGATATTAAAAGCCTAACATCTCTAACTCCCTTCAAGAGGAAATTAAAATCATATCTCCTCGATCTATAGGAACCCCCAGTGACCACTAATCCAATCTAACTATGATAGACTTATTTTAATTTAATTTTAATACTTATATTTGTGTAACATATATTTATTATTTAATATAAAATGTTTGATTGTAATGCCCCTGAGGCTAATTATAATCTCGAAATGTAATAGTCGATGACTACAATAAAGGATTTATATATATATATATATATATATATATATATATATATATATAATACAGGGTGTCCTGGACTTCTCTTTTCCTCTCGTGAATGTATAGATGGGGTCAAAATATCACCAGTCCTTCATATAACTTTTGTTCCTAAAAGCCTTCGTTACCATGTTAGGGGCCCTCAAAGTTACAAAATGAAAAATGTTTTACAAAGTGAATATTTAAAATCATCTAAATTTTGGTGATTGACTAAACAAATGAATTCCTTCGATGAGCTTTCATGCAGGAGTCAGTTGTTTTGCTACAAAGTCAGGAACGGACTACCCCCGATGGTCCACACCCCAAAACTTTGAAATGACAGATAATTTTTCAATAGTTTTCAACAAGATAAGGTTACGTAGACAATTTTCTGAATAAAAGTACTCGTGTAGAAAGTCGATCGGGGCAACGATTCTTAATAAAAATGCAGTTTTACTCGATGACATCAAACCCGATCGTCCACCATTATTTGAAATGAAAAATTTTCACAGTAGAAATACTAATGCTAACGTTGAGTCAACAACATTTATAACAGGGATAATACAAAATATGCTAAAATAAAGTCGTAAACAAAAAGTACAGTGCCTAGTTGAAAGTTTCATTCACAATGTAGATATTTTTTCAAATGAAATATCAAGTTATGGAGATTCGTGGTGTTTTTGAACTAACAAGCTACTCCACTATGAAATATCGAATCCAGTCCATATTTTGTATGTACGCGTGGAATAAGCACGTTTTGTGTTGTGTTATCTGAATCTCATGAAACTCAACATTTGGATGTTGCAAATTCGTATTCACAGCTTAAATGTTGAGGAGTTTCACTGATAAGTATAATTTCATGGGAGAAAATCTTTAACCCGAAGATAAATTTAGCTGAAAAAACGCACATCGGAAGACATAACTAATAAAAAGCAAACGAATAAACTACAAAAACGGCTGCACATGAATAGGTGAAAAATATCCATAGAATAATTAGGGAACAACTGCTCCACCCATATCACATTCAGAAGGTACATGCCATGACACCTGAAGATTTTCCAGCACGACTGGAATATGCCAATTGGTTCCTGGATAAGCAAAGAGAGAATATGACTTTTATTACTCGAGTTTCAGGTTTCAGTAGAGATGGAGTAATCAACTCTCATAATCTCCACATATGGGCCGAAGAAAATCCCCATGGGATATTGCAAACCAAACACCAACGGAAATTCAACGTGAATGTTTGGGCTGGTATCATAGGAAACCATCTTATAAGACCATTCGTTCTACATGACCTATTGAATGGAGAAAGTTATTTAGAGTTCATTCATAACGATTTGAATGGCTTTTGGAACATGTTCCATTGCAAACCCGAAGAGATATGTGGTTTATGCATGATGGCGCTCCTCCTCATTTTAGTTTGATTGTCGGGACCATCTGAACCAGATTTTCCCCAATAGATGGATTGGTAGAGGTGGGCCATATTCATGGCCACCGCGGTCTCAGGATTCAAATCCATTGGATTTCTTTCTGTGGGGGCATCTAAAAGCCTCATTTACGCTACACCTATTCACACCAGAGATGCCTTGTTGAATAGAATTACATTACATTGTGAAGCCATACGAAACGACCCTGGCATGCTATTTCAAGTGGAGAGAGGGTGTTTGCCGACTAAGAAAATGTATTGAGAGAGCGGGGTCATATCGAGCAGTTTTTTTAGCGGATTTTGCATTTTTGTTTGCTCTTGAGGCTTGCGATTGATTATTCACACCATGAGTTTTGTAAGGTAAACGTGTTTGCATGATAAAAATTCGTTATGAACATTGTACCTATCATTTTTATTTTCATTACAAATTAATCTTTTCGAATAATGGTAGACATCTCAGGTTGGATGTCGTCGAACAAAAATGCATTTTTATCAAAAATCGTTGCTTCGATCGATTTTCCACACGAGTACTTTTATTCAGGAAATTGTCCAGGTAACCTTGTTTTAATCAAACATATTGACAAATCCCAGTCATTTTCAAAGTTTTGGGGTGTGGACCATCGGGGGTAGTCCGTTCCTGACTTTGTAGCAAAACAACTGACTCCTACATGAAAGCTCATCGAAGGAATTCATTTGTTCAGTCAATCACCAAAATGTAGATGATTTTGAATATTCACATTGAAAGTTATCAAAGAAAAACATTTTTCTTTTTGTAACTTTGAGGGCCCGTAACATGGTAACGAAGGCTTTTAGGAACAAAAGTTATATGAAGGACTGGTGATATTTTGACCCCATCTATACATTCCCGAGAGGAAAAGAGGAAGTCCAGGGGAATATATTATTTCCAATAAAACACAGCTTATTCACAGAACACTGAGGTTTGAGAGCTCATATTATTAAAGATACCGTTCTCAACTGTTGAAATTTAATATAGGGTGCCCTACCAAGAAAAAAATTAGACTGCGTTTTACGTTAACGTGCGTTTGACGCCGAGTTAACGCTGGAAAGTTGTAAACGCGTGTGCACGCCTGTTAGCGCTCGTTGACAACATGCACGGACCTGTATAATTTTGTAGCATTGGGCGTTTCAATTCCACATTTCAAGCTTGAATTTCGTTATGCATACACGTATTTGATAAAAATGGAAGAAGTCTCATTTGACACAGAGCTATTTATTGATGACTTGGAAAAACAGCCTGCAATATGAGTCATGACATCCCGAAAATATTCGAATAGTTAAAAAACTTTAGTTCATATGTTCGTAGTTTTAGATAAAGAGTTTTTTATTTCTTCTGTGCAAAATCCACAAACACACAGCTGTTTCTACGTTCATTTTCGTTCAATGACAGTAGCATACTACATTCATAGCTCGACAAACCATATACAAAACAACGCATGTCGTCGCTGGTTAAACGCTCACCATGTGTACGCTACTCAAAAATTTAACATGCGCTTAACACATGTTGACACACATCTAACGCTTACCATGTGTACTATCCCTAACAATTTATTCAGATAATGACAGTATTGATTCCACTATGTTTAATGTTGAAATTTTCATATTTTTTCAGTATAATAAATTAAAATAGTATTAAAAAAATACATACCTCAAACAAATGCCAAGTTTCATTTTTGTACTGATGCATAGCCTCATATTTGTATTCATACGAGAAAGCATCGAATCCTTTAAATTATCAAAGCTAGCCAACGACATACGAAAATAATTAAAAAAATTCAGTTTATCATTTCTCAGGTTCAGGAAAAAAAAAATGTAATCTGTTTTCTCTAGTAGAGGATGTACCCAGAATGTTCATTTTACCAAATGTTTCTTGTGCATATTCCTGTACCAGTATAAAAGAAGTGAAACACATGGATCCATGATGACGGCTGTGTGCTGACTGCCGACAGTGCTGTGCTCCTTGCCATGGCTAAAAACCCCTATATATACGTGAAAAAAATCGAATCAAATAGTATCTGTGTGAAACATCGCCTTGTATTCGATAAAACCATATACGTGAAAAAATCATAACATAACCTAAATGTCATACATCAATGACTTCGTAGAAAAATATTTTTTCGAACTTTTTAATTTTTTGTGCATGATCATGATGATAAAAGTAGATAGGTATTTTTTTATCAACTGAACATGGATGACAACTGATAAATAATCGTATAACTATATGTTTTAAATTTCTTGGTATTTTTTACATTGTAGTTTGAAAAATTGATCATTATGAAGTAATTCTCCTTTTTATATTAGGTCATTACATTTTCATGCATTTCCATTTGATAAATTCGATAATTAAAACCTGATGACTGACAAAGTATATTTGAAAACTGTCTTCAAGAATGTTTCAATGGATGTTCAAATATCTTTTTTCATAAAACTATTAGTTGATTTTCTTACAGCTTCACGACTCTGGTTATGATCCTGGAAAAGCCCTTCAAGCCTTAGTGAAATGTCCAGTTCCCAAAGGAATAGATAAAAAATGGAGTGAAGAAGAGACAAAGAGATTTGTGAAAGGATTAAGACAGTTTGGAAAGAATTTCTTCAGGATTAGAAAAGATCTTTTACCTCATCGAGATACAGTAAGTAATAGTTTTTATTAAAAACCTGTTAAACTTTTTTTCCACAAAAAATAAGAATATATATATATATATATATATATATATTTATATATATATATATTTTATATATATATATATATATATATATATATATATATATATATTTTAAGATATAATAATACAATATTTCAATTTTGCTTATTATTGTTGAGTAATAAGGAACTCGCATTAAAATTTTATTCGAAAATGTCAACAAAACAGTGGTCAGTGCACCCCATTAAAATTGCTCAAGAACAAAAACTTCCTCACACTGATCAGTATGCTCTTTATTCGCTGGTTTAACGTCCTATCTTAGCAGTCGCCGTAGTATTCTCACTAATGAGACGTTAACATGACATCTTGCACATTTCTAGAACATGTTTGCCAACTCTCTCAACCAATTATAATAGATACTGAGGTGGAGTAACAGAAGGATATACCATACCATGCTAGTTCCAGTATTTGTTGGTATTACAGAAGCTGGGGTCATTAAACAAAAATGAATGCCTTTGAATGGGTTATCGATTACAAAAATAATTTTAAGAGTTTTTATTTTATTTCAAGGTGCAAAACCCAATTTATAAAAATAATTACAAAATATACTTAATTATACAGTCACCACGATCACACATAAGTTATTCGAAAGAACAAATAATAAATATATACAGTTAGGATTCACAATAAGATAAAAAATTTAAATGTTTAGGATACAAAATCACAGACTAGAAATAAAAATAATGAAAACAGCTTTTATATGTAGGCACATAATGTGTTTGGAGCATCATATATTAGGCCCTCGGTTTAAGATATTCTTAAGCTTCAGATTGTTTATCTTAAACAAATCATCACTACATTTATGGGCATTCCTCATCATTCTATTGATAGGTGGCTTTTCACCATACAGTGTACAGTGTTGCTGTATTTGAAATGTTGTCTTATCTCTCAAGGCTCTTGGAGGAACATAGAATTGAATTTGGCTCAACAGTTCAGGGCAATGTATATCATAAGCCTATGGATAAATCTTGTGTCAAAATTGATTCTTCTAACTGAAAGCTCATTGAGATTGAGGATTTTTTCAAGATCATCAAATTGAACATTTTCTTGAGGAATACCATTGAATGCAATATATCTCAGAAATTTTCTTTGAACTGCCTCCAGTTTTTTATTTTAAGTTTGAAAATAAGGATTTCATAAAACACAACAAAACTCCAATGGTATATAAAGGAATTCCCGTCAATATAATTTTTATTGCATTTTGGATTGGTCCGATGCACGTGCAATAACTTCCAACAGCTGTACGCTGTGGTGATGTCGTTAGTAAGTATTGTGAGTCCTATAGATCAAAATCTTGAGATTATTTGATGATTTGCGTCTAGTGCCTGACTGCCACTTTTGTGCCTGTATCGGCTGATCCAAGTCTTTGCTCACATTTCACAATGAAAATTGATCAACATTGGGCTTCATGCTTGTCCGGGGTATTCAAAATCAATTGTCATAATAGCATACAATTTCCTTAAATAATATCGAATGTGAACTCGTTTTTTTCTGATTTCTGCTTAGAAAAGATTAAAATTAGACTAAAGATATTCGAGATGTGTCCCAGAATACTAATGTATTGTTGTGGTACCATTAATGAGTAGTGCAAAATCTTTCGGAAACTTGCCATTTATTAATTTCGAATTGATTCGGTGGTTTGCTTATACACTTTTGCAGTCTGCATAGTACTTGTTTTGAGTTTCAGATTTTTTCCAAAATCCAATCAGATAATTTTACTTTCAGTTAGTTAGGTTTTCTCAAGAGTGCTTTTTTTATGCAGGAATGATAGGAGTAAAAGCAAAAGTTAATAACTTAAACATTGTTTTAAAAAGTAGTTGTTTTTTGTTCTGATTGGAACATTCCTCTCCATAATTTAGTTGGTAGTTTATCCTTGTCATGATATTTTGACTAAATTTATTTGTTTTATAAATGGGTTAATATTCAATTGGAATCATTTTGTTATAGTCAAACCATTTACAATTGCAGAAGCATAAAAAACAAGTTTCCCAGTCTTGAGGCGGAATCCTTTGAGCAGCAGAGGTGAAGATAACTAATTTTATTTATATATTTAAATATTTTAAAAATAAGTTGAAATAAAAAAATATGCCATAAACGAGGAAGTATGTATTAATAGGCAATCGGATCATCATAATTTTATTTTCCCATTTCGATCCCAGACCAGAGGCGCTACTGTCTTTCATTTACTCAGACCTCCTGAAACTGATGATGGTGGTTTACGAGTAATAGACATTATTTTTCGTTCCGTTTCTTCGCATATACGCTCGTGTTAGCGAAGTGAGTTTTTTATTTGCTCCCTATAAAAACAGCTTCTGCAATTGAAAATAGTTAAACTATAACTTTGTATTTCATTATTCACTATATGAAACAATTTTAAATAGACATATATGTATGTATATATATATATATAATATATATATATATATATATATATATATATATATATATATATATTTCATCATACCATGATGCTAAAAAGAAGTTATCACATCTAAATTGAAATTTCCAATCTCTTGATTTTATCTTCAATCTTAATTTTGTACTGTATCTATATATATTGCAAAGATCAATGAACCTACAGGTTAAAGGACTCCTTTTGCTATATGTCATACCAATTCATATGAAACATATTATTTTATACATTCAAAAATTATCACTGCTGCTTTTATAATTCACTTTTGGTTCGCATAGAACACAACTATGGTTAGTTATACAAGAATGTTTTTAGTACAATGGTTTTATTAAGATTCTGTCAAAACGCAACTGTCTTTTTTGTGGGAAGTCATCTCCCAGGTGCAAAATTATAGCAGAAAAAAGATTGAAGTGATATTTTATTTCGAAGAAAGAAACTTTGTATTTCGTGCAGAAAATAAGTTTGTTAAAATCATAGCAGGGCGGCGCTTTTGACTGTTAAGTCATCTTCAGTGCGTACCTCTAAATAATTTAAAATCCTTGAGATAATTTAAAATCGAAATTTGAATTATTCTTTTAGAAAAGTTCGGTTACTTACTCTTCAGATGTACAAGAAAAACCATAAAAATATATTTTATCCATTAAACATTCATACTGGTCCAGAATTATTATGGACTACATTTTAGGAGAACTGTTCACATATTGGCATCGTTCATTGTTGAAGTGTTATTGAAGCTTGACATTTCGTAACCATGACAAGTGAATTTTGTGACATTGAATCACAGAACTATGAAAATGGAACAATTCTGAAATAAGTTTCCATGTCAACCGGAACATAGATCTGATAATTATCAGTCTAATGAGAACATACATTCATCAGATGTACGTCACAGTGCCAAAGAAATTCATCAAGATTGTCGTGCAAATCTCCAAATTTGAGTGACTATAATCGAACTCAGTTTTATAGGAGAAATCTAATGATAACTGTCCTAGTTACAAAATACTTGATCAAGTAGACCAAAGCAGAACAAGAAAAGAGCAACCACTAGACAACCAGGGATGCTAAGAAATGTGAGTGGAAGTCTAATGAGAACTTGACCCAAACTCCATAAGTACCAAAGTTGAAGGCTAACAGAACCTTGGAGGTGTTAATAGGCTAAATCACAAATTTGCTTCAAATGTGCTTGAAGTTGAAATATAGTGATAAAATATTATGTATGCATATAGAAGATATTGTGTAATATTCGAATAAAAGCTGCTCTACAGCCCTCAAATTCAGGCAGACATTCAAACACAGCGTTATTGCCACTTCTTTTGACGTCATAAGTCCATTGATTTGGCATTTTCCCGACTTGCTAGTGTCACTATTTTGTGGAACTTCTGAGGAAATATTATTCTGTTTCATCCTATGAATAAAAGAGAACTTGTTTCAGTATGTGTTATATTGAAATAGATAGATAGATAGATAGATAGATAGATATTTATTCACCTTCAAATACAATAACGATGTATGAGACGGGCATAGCCAATATCATATTCGATTTGTTTAGGTACGTCTATAGCAATGTTACAAGTACAATTTTCAATAAAAAATATCTACCGTAGTATAAAGTAATTTTGACCTTCACAGTACAATTTTCAATAAAAATGACGTTCACAGTACAAGTTTCAATAAGAAATAAGTAAATACAATAATATAGAGTAATTATGACATTCACAGTACAATATTTAACAAAAGAATATAAATACAGCAATATAAGCTAGTTATAACATTCATCTAACCAAGAGCACATTTTGGTCTGATAGCAGAGCAGTTCCACATTAGGTTATTGTGACTTAGTATTGGTCCAGGCATGTGTGAAAATATCATTGATGTTATACATTGGATTTTTGAGCAAAGATTGTTTTAGCATATATTTAAGTTTTTTTGTGGAATATGTCTTCCAATCCGCTGGTAAAAGGTTATACAACTTCAGGGGCACAAACTCCGTCTGCTTCATGGTTCTTTTATAGTTCACTGCCGGTAGTCTGAACAGGTTCTTGTTTCTGGTATCGTGATTGTGAATTTGAGATCCCAGTGTGTTTCTGTGTTTGTTATTGTGTACCCACAGTATTGCCTCAGTTATGTACATACAGGGCAGTGTTAAAATTTGTAAATCTATAAAACTTGGCTTTGCATGCTCCTGTGGTCCCACGTATGCAATAGTACGGATGATTTTTTTTTGGCTTACCAATAGCTCGTGGCAACCTGGGCTATTACCCCAAAGCAGAATCCCATAGTTTAGGTGGCAATGGGCCATACCATAATAAACTGTCTTCAGTACATCCTGCGATAATATCTCCCTTAAATTTCTCAGAACAAAGTGACTCTTTGATAATTTCCTATTTAGCTCCTTAGTGTGTGTTTTCCAGTTAAGTTCTGCATCTATAGAGAAGCCAAGAATCTTCACTACTGTCTCATCGTTACATAGGTCCTTTTGTTTCGTGAATGATATGCTTTTTGTCTTATCTTTGTTAAGAGCGAGACCATTTGAGTTGAAGTACAGTTCACCTTTCGACACTGTTTCACCCGATATCCTGTCGATTTCTTCCTGGTATTTACTCTGAATTAGAAAAGTTGTGTCATCTGCATACATGAAAACATCTGCAGTATCGATAAATTTAGGTAAGTCATTTATATATATTATAAACAGTAAAGGCCCCAGCACAGATCCCTGAGGAACTCCATGTTTCACTTGGATAGTGCCGGAGGTCTCACTGTTAAATGATACATATTGGTATCTGTCTCTGAGATATGTTTCTATTAGACTTAGAGCTTTCCCACGGATTCCATATTTAAAAAGTTTTTCTAACAGAATATCGTGTGAAACACTGTCGAAAGCTTTTGATAAATCACATAAGATTGCTCTTGTATGTATCCCGGCGTCTCTGCTTTTAGCTATTTGATGGACCAAATCCGTTACCATTTGTGTGGTTGACCTTAGTGATCTGAAGCCATATTGACGGTCATCTAAATTTTTGTTCTTTTCAAGAATTAATCTGTCTTTAATAGTGATTTCGATAATTTTTGACAGTATTGGGGTTATGGTAATGAACCTGTAGTTGTCGCAATCATTGCAGTTGCCTTTTTTTAGAATTGGGATTGCCTTGCCCAGTTTTAGATGGGATGGGAATACCCCCTTGTCCAGGCATGTGTTCACCAGGTGTGTGAGGGGAAGACTCAATGTTTCTGGAATGAGTTTTATTATTTTGACACTTGTGTCGTAGGCATCCATGCTGGAGCTGTTATTTGAAGAATGGATTATTTTTACTATTTCTTTTTCGTTTGTTGGCCTAAGAAAAAGAGAATCCTTAACGGTATTTTTCAGGAGTACATCTCCCGTTGATTCAGTTGTAGGAATTTTTTCAAGTATATTATCGATCATGGAGGCACTGTATTCGCATAATTCGCTGGCTGTAGGCTAGAGTGCTGATTATGAAAACACGATTTACCCTGGATTTCATTAACCACTCTCCATGCCGTTTTGGCTTTATTTTTTGCTATTTGCTAGGATGTTGTCGTACATCGCTCTTTTGTTTTCTTTACCTTTTCTCTATATATTTTTTATGCTATGTGGAATTTGCTTTTTAATTGCAAGTCGCCTGTATTTCTATAGTTTATTTTGTTTTGATTAACTGTTTGTCTCATGGATTTTAATTCTTCGTTGAACCACTCAGGTTTATGGCGTCTGCTTCATATGTTTTAGAGGGAATGAAAGTTCGATAGCATACTTGATATTTTCACATATAAATTTTGTAAGAAAATCTGGATTGTCTGATGCAAGATAGTTTGACCAGTCGATTTTATTCATGTAATGTTTAAATTCTGCTATACCCATTTCAGTTATAGGTCTTATTTCTTTGGGCATTTTATTTTCTGACATGTTACTGACTGCCAAACTAATGTACTGGGCATAGTGATCGGATATATATTCACGTATGATACCGAACTTCTTGTAACCCTTGAAGTTCACACAGACGTTGTCAATACACGTGGCGGATCGGTCCGATACCCTGGTTGGTTCGCTTAAAAGAGCATCAAAGTTGAAAGAAGTTAAAGTGTTCTCAAGTTTCTGTTTTTCTTTACTATCAACTAGGGAAAATTTTCATTGAAGTCCCCTATTAGGACAATGTTTGTATGTTTTTCCTAAGAAATTCTAACATATTTTCTAGTGAATTCAGAAAATGTTCAAGATCACCATTCGTTGATCTATAGATTGTAACTATGACAGTATTTTCTACCTTTATAGCAGTGAATTCGGCAGCTATTTCCGTGCAGAATTTCTCAACATTAATTACTAGAGGGGTTACGTTATTCGTTACATAAATAGCAACACCGCCATGCTTGAATTTTTTCCTGCAGAAGAAGCTTGCCAGTGTATAGTTACCTATACCAGTGGATTGGATCTGCTCACTTGTTAACCAGATTTCACTTAAACACAATACGTGGAAAGGGTTTTCTGCTAAGAACACTGATAGATCGTCAATTTTGTTGTTGAGACATTGCACGTTGAGGTGGAGAATATCTAGCTGGTCTCGAGTTTGTGCAGTTTTTGTACTTGACCTCGGTTGGGATGTTTCAGTTTGAGTTAAATCGTCAGCCGAGGATCCATTTAGTCCGCTGGCATCCTCTTGATGGCAAAAAACTGAGATATTAGAGCCCGCTTGCCAGATCTCCTTTTCCATGCCTTTCTCAAAAGATCTCTTCTTAGGGTCACTTTCATCGATTCATAAATATCAGGTCTCTTTGATTTGTGTATCTCACAGCTCACTCCTGGTAGATGTGGTTCTATGATTTTCTCAGGTCCTCCGCTCGTGTTTGGCATCAGTCTTGTCACATGTAATGAAACATATCTGGGAACCGTTTGCACCTCGGAGTTTTCTTCGTTTTGACCAACTAGAAAACGACGCTTTTTCCTGTGTGGCCCTTTTGCTTTTTCCCAGCCTTCGTCCTCCTTTTTGCTAGGGTTTGCAGATTCCAAATGTTGAATATTTTTCATTTTTGTTATCTGCTCTGCTCGTAAAACAGCAGTGTTTACCTGTGCAGCACTGATGTAGTTATTACTTCCACTACCTTTGGTGTTTTTTTCCGTAATATTGCGCGATGGTCCCGGCCCCGGGATATTAGCCACTACCACTTTTGCATACGAATTTTTTGGTACCTCTAGTGCTTTATCGTTTTCATGAAACTTCCTTTCGTTTGAGATAGCTGAGGGATTTGGTGTCATTGTGGATTCCTTTAATGGATCATCCTTAGGTCTTTTTACCTCTGCGCTATTTTCTATCTGAGATTCAAGAACATATACATTTTTGTCTTGGATATGCTGAATTTTTTCGAGCAGTCCTTTAATGATGAGGTTCTTGTGTTTGATTATGGTTTTGAGGTACATCACTTCTTTTTTTACAGGATCTTCATCCATACTTATCAGTTCCTCACTAAAAGACATGTCGAGTTTGTCCCCCAGGTTGAGGTTATGTAACTCATTTTGCTCGTTTTGACAACAAATCATGTCATCGTCATTTAAAATAACATTTTTAATCCTCTTGGCACAACTGGGGTGTGCTATTGCCCCACATTTATTGCACTTCGGGCCATTTCTAACTTTAGAAGAACAGTATTTGCACATTGTTTCCGACGCCGCTTTACTCGTCGCCGCCATTTTAAAACTCTTTTTTTTCGTATTTGATAGCTGTTCTTGATTTAGTTATTCTTGAATAATATGAGTGCTGTCATTATTTTTTTGGCCTGCTCACATTGTAAAGAAATATTATGAATAACGCTTGGCAACGCTGTAATTCCGGGTACCTCGGCAAGTTGCCAGTGTTACTATTTTGAGGAACTTCTGAGGAAATGTTATTCTGTTTCATCCTATGATTGAAACAGAACTTGTGTCAGCATTAAAGGATTTATTCAGTACAATAGTTTACCACAAAATGTAAAAGAGTCCAAAAGTCTTGCAGAATTCAAACAAAATTTGGTTTTGTATTATAAATAATAAAATATTTTATCAAACAATTATTTATACTGTATTATATTTTTTATTATATTTTTTATATATATTTATACTCACATTTATTAGATTTATTAGATATATTTATACTTACATTTATGATACTTTGTATGTATTGTAAGATAGGTATGTCAACTATATTATTTTTTATAAATTAGGATTGTCCTACTTAAATAAATAAATGAAGAAAATGAGCATGTGTTATATTGAAATGAAGACTTTGTATTTGATAGCTGTTTTTGATTTAGTTACTCTTGAATAATATGAGTGCTATGTCATTATTTTTTCAACGGAACTCTGTAATTATCTTATGCGATCGGCGATAGATCTGAACTTGTTACGTCACATCCTGGCGCGGTTTCCGCAGTGTTCCAACAGGAACATTTCTTTGGTAGTTTTTTTTTGAAAAAACTACTTTGAAAAAAATCCAATTGCTTTTTTCAGCGTTCTGGACATTGTGCTATTTTTTCCAGAAATTAGTGATCTCGCCTATTGAAAAAAAACAGTCATTTCCCGGCTTTTATTACGATTAGCACTTCCAAGGTTCTGTTAGCCTTCAACTTTGGGACTTTCACTCACATTTCTCAGCATCCCCTGGTTGTTGCTCAGCAGAACGTCTGAGATTATTTTGAATAATATTTAGAAAATGTCTTTTTTTTGTGTCTACTGGTTGCTCTTTTCTTATTCTTATTTGGGCTACTTGATCAAATGTTTTGGGACTAGAACAGTTCTCATTAGACTTCTATGAACCTGAGTTCAATTATTTATTTATTTAAGGCATTGCCTATTTTTTACAAAATAATTAACAAATTCACATATAAGTACTGGACCTATAATCTATACTTATCAGCTACGTGTAAGAAAAAAAAATACAGATAGATCAAAAGAGAACACAATAAAGATAAAAATAAATTAAATTAAATAGATCACCTACAGTTTTTTCAGTCTTTTAAATGATGATAAAGAAGAATAAAAAAGTTCTAAATCTACATTGTATGTATTAGCAAATCTCAAAATCCTACCTATAGACTCATTCTGTCCATAATTTGTACGATAAAAGGGTACTTTGAAGATTTCAGAATTTCTTGTTCTCTTTGGATTCTAATTTAATGTTGTAAAGTTATAAGCTATTTCAGGGGAATTAATGCTACCATTGATTATTTTATGGATTAGTGTAAGATCTGATTCTAATCTTCTATGAGTCGGAGTATTCAAATTAGGAATGTCCAGTATAATTTCAAAGGTATATTCGCCAATATGATATTCTAGTTTATAAACAGAGTGCCTTAAAAACTTGTTTTGAACCTAGCATTTTTAGTGCTCTAGAATATTTGCAATATGGGGTTTGAACGACATTTTTGGGTCAAGAATCTGTGATTGTACTTGCAGTTACCAGTTCTGATGGGTTGATTTTATAGTCACTCAAATTTGGAGAGTTGCATAACAATCTTGATGAGGTTTCTTTGGCACACTGTGACGTACATCTAATGAATGTATGTTCTCATTAGACTGATCATTATCAGATCTACGTTCTGGTTGACATTTAAACCTATTTCAGGTTTGTTCCATTTTCATAGTTCTCTGATTCCATGTCACAAAATTCAATTCAAATTAAGGTCACGTAATGTCGAGCTTCAATTACACATCAACAATGAACGCTTAGAATATTTCAACTGTAATCCAAAATAATCTTGGTTAAGATGGTGGTTTTTCTTGTACACCTGACGAGTAAGTAACCTCACTTTTCTAAAAAAAAAAAAAAAAATTATATTTTAAATTGATTTAAATTCCCTCAAGGCTTATTACTTACTTACAGGTATGCACTGATGATGACTATACATTCGAAAGCGCTCTGCTATGATTTTAATAAACTTATTTTCTGCACAAAATACAAAGTTTCTTTCTTTGATTATATTTATATGTGCACACAGCTAGACATTTCATAATTTATTCCAGCCTGAACTAGTAGAATTCTACTATCTTTGGAAGAAAACCCCCGGAGCAAATAATAACAGACCACACCGTAGGCGTCGACAGGGTTCTTTAAGAAGAATACGAAATACACGTAACAGTAGAGGAGGTAATACTTCATCTAATCCAGGTAAGTTATATTTGTGGTTAGCGGTGGCCTGAAAATATAAAAAGAAATCCTTTTAAGGTAAATTTTTCATATTGCGTAGTTATCTCAAGTAGTGTTTGGTAGAACCAAAGTGCAGGTTCAGTGAGGTTTTTTTTTTTTTAAATGCTTGTATGTGAAATGAGTAATACTTTTTCTCACCATTAATTTTAAGCACAAAAATCAATGTTGATTTACAGGACCTTCTGATCAACTTGATTTGAATGCTCAATATTTTCTCATTCAAGAGATTCACTTGATATAATGACGAATAAAAATTAATATAATTTTGACAGGAATTATAAGTTGAGTGTTGGGTTTTCAAGAAGTGTAAATGGATATGAATATTTTCTCATTCGAGAGATTCTCTTGATATAATGAGTGAATAAAAATTAATATAATTTTGACAGGAATTATAAGTTGAGTGTTGGGTTTTCAAGAAGTGTAAATGGATATGATAATAATGAGTGATTCAAACTTTTCATATTTTTTTTTTATTGGTGCCCCATTTTACCCATTTAAAGCACGCCTCAGCGTGTTTAAATCGAACTTTAAAAAACGCGCGTTTTTTAAAGTTACCATGGCAACATCAACAAATTGAGAAATGTGAAGTCTAAATGATAAATTTTTGATTATTGATCTGACAGGAGTCAAATAAAATATCACTAACAAATGCAGAACTTTATTGAAACATTATATAACAATTAATATTTATAAATGAAAATTGAAAGTACAATTGGTGTTATTTGATATATTAATATTTCGATTCTGCCTCACCATTCAAAAAATCGATTTTAGAATAATTCATTTTTGAGCTCTGGTGACAACAAATATTGATCTTTGATAACAAATTGCAAATGAATATCTGTTTTTCTCATTTCCATAACAACGAAAGGTATACTGATGTCAGATCACGAATTCAACCATTTTGCAGTATTAGTTCTTATTTCTATTTTTTGTAGTAATAATACCAGTATATATGATTTCAAAGTGCACCAATATAAAAAAATAGCGTAAAGTATTCGTGGATAACTGTTCTTAAAAACACTTGCTCTATTTCAAGCACTCCGGCTCGAAAAATCGCGCGTTTTTAAAGCCTTTTTTATCCACTTTAATATACTATAATATTACAAAGACAAATATAACTTCAAAATGCACTCTTGACGATATTTCTTTGGAAACATATCATTGAAAATAAGGATGGTATTAGGTTTTTAGGGCTACCAAATGTATTGAAATTTGACATACACTGCTGTAGTTATTTCTAGAGAGCTTGGAATTTTCAGAGCTAAGTCTGCTTATCATGCTTTAATATATTTTCGAGGTGGGAGGTATTCAGAAACAACTTCCCCAATTAAATGCACAGAGTGGACGTTGAACTACATCTTATAAATACTGTAAAAATACTCTAAAAAATCTGACACTGAACATTTGCATTTGAATTCAGATACTTTGAATTTCAATCCCGTTATAATTGAGAATTCATACAAATGGATGAGGTAGAGGTTTTCTCATGCATTGCTCACTTCTTTCTTTGCTTCTTGTACCGCACTAACTTCTTTTGTTATCTTACCATCCTCTAGACTTTGTTGATATTGGCCCTTGGTTTTCTGGACAATCTTCTCGAAAAATGCTTTCTGTTCTTTGTTCTTCCAGAATTTTCCTGCGACCGTTTCTCCTTCTTTTGTCGATGAATCTGCTCTTATTTTTCTCTCCGTTACTCCTCTTATTTTTCTCTCCCTCTTTTTTCCATCTCTTGTTTTTACAAGCTTTTATTTAACTTGCTTTGCTCATATGTCATTCTTTCCAGTTCAAAATTTGTAATTAAGATGTATAAAAACCCTGGTGCTTGCACTTATACCTGTAGAAGTTTGGGATCGACTTGGCGACACTTGGCCTACTTGATAATAGAGATTACTAGCGTGTCAGATGGCGCCAATTTCGATTTAGTTTCAGTTCAGTAACAGGGTATTTTTATTTACTCAGATTTCTTTTTGAGGCTAACTGTGCGCGGGTTCTAATTCTAGCTTTGCTATTGGTTCAAAAGAGACATATGTCAAACTTCACCAATAGCAAAGCTAGAATTAGAAGCCCCCAAACATTGCACAAAGAAAGCACTGTTGTGTTGTTTTTCGTATTTTGTACGATTTAAATTTGAGGTTAACTGCATTTTGACAAGACGGAGAATTGGAAATGGAATTGTCATCAAATTGCAGAAAATATAAAATTCAATGCATACAATGTAATGAACTATGGAAATATCATTATTAGTTAATTCGTCAAGATTTGTACTTGCTTTTGGTACTAAATACAGGCGAAAATTCGAATCTGCGGGTTTATACTGTACACACAAAATGCAAATGTGGCCCATTCTACTAAAAGTATCCTTACACACTACACTACCTGAAAATAAATAATTCCTCACGCACTAATGAATTTATGAACGATTGGTTTTTTTAAAGAACAAACTCAGGAATAAGCTAAGTAAGATTTCATATCGAAGAGATAGAAAACGCATAGATACCGACAAAACACTGAAAATAATAATAAGATGCTGCAGATGTCAGAAATTAAGTTCTGACATTAAGCGAGAATATTGACAAACATTTTTGGACGGCGCCATCTACCACAGAGAGAGAAGCTCTGTTGAAGTAACAGGTGGTGTCCCCTCAAAAATCTAAACAATATCGAATCAGTTCATTCACCAGGGTTTTTAGACATCTTATTTGTAATCGATTTTTGAAGCATTTGCTGACATCCAATTGAGCTGAAATTTAGCGGATGTTCATAATTCCGGTGACAATGCATTATGAAATTTTTGTAAGAGAAAAAAACAAAATGGTGGCTCCAATATGTGTAGGTTTTCAGGGACGGAGATTGTGAATTTTTTGTCAAAATTCAAAAATTCAAGATGGCGACAAGTTTTGTGATTATGGTCCGATTCGATTCAAAATTGGTATGTGGGGGTTTTCGGGGTCGGAGATTATGAATTTTTTGTCAAAATTTATAAATTAAGATGGCGGCTCCAAAATGGCGGAGGAGTTTTGTGATTATGGTCCGATTCTATTCAAAATTGGTATGTGGGGGTTTTCGGGGTCGGACATTATGAATTTTTTATCAAACTTCACAAATTCAAGATGGCGGACGAGTTTTGTAATTATGGCCCGATTCGATTCAAAATTGGTATGTCGGGGTTTTTTGGGTTGGATATTATGGATTTAGTCGAATATTATTGATTTTTAGTTGAAATTCATAAATTGAAGATGGCAACTCCAAGATGGCGGATGAGTTCATCTTTAGATGGTTTCCTCATTGAAGGACTTTTTTTTTTTTTTTATGTTCTGGTTCCCACGAAAAGGGATATCCTGTAATGTTCAGAGAACATCGTGGGAACCTAGGGAAAGAAGGTAGGAGTTGGTGTTCTTCTTAAATTTCTGAAGGTTGTATGCCTCGGGGAACACCTCCCTAGGCAATGAGTTCCAAAGCCTCGCTGTTCGTTGGATGAACGAGTCTTTGGAAAGTGATGTTCTGCAGGTTTCCAAAGTGACCACGAAGGGGTGTGATGACTGAACTTGACGGGTTAATCTCGAAGAGACTGCCAAAGCAGGAACGATTGTTGATATTTCAGAAGAGCATCGCCCATGAAAATATCTATAAAATAGAGACAAATCGCCAACTTTTCTACGGTGTTCCAGACAAGTGAGCGAGTTTGTGTTGAGGCATCACCGACGAGACGAATTGCCCTTTTTTGGACAGAATCCAATAGCCTCAGGATATGTTTAGGTGCCGCACTCCAAATATGGGAACAGTATTCCAGGACAGGTCGGATCTGTGCCTTATAGATCATAAGCAGCTGACTGGGGTGAAATAGCTCTTGGCACGAAACAGAAAACCAAGTTTTTGGGATGCACTTTTGGCAATGGACCTCACGTGATTTTCCCAGGAAAGGTTATTGCTGATAGTAATACCAAGCATCGATATGGATGGCTTCAGTGTTATGGTTACTCCTGACAAAGTTATGTTAGGCGCAGTGAGATCGGCTTTTCTAGAGAAAAGACATGCTTGTGTTTTGTTTGCATTGAATTCTACCAAGTTATTAGATCCCCATTCGAGAATTGTTGCCAAGTCCATATTTATATTATTAACATTTCTTCCTCGCTTTATTTCTGGTTTCACGGGCTGATATAGGGGCCCTGAAGAGAAAGCGGTATGGAGGGTACTATCATCGGCAAAGCTGTGTACTGGACATGAAGTTGCTTTCAACAGGTCGTTGATGTGAAGTAGAAATAGTGTTGGTGCGAGAATGGATCCCTGCGGAACACCAGCATTTATGAGTAGAGTGTCAGATGAAACTCCATCGACCACTACATGGAGAGACCTGTTTGAGAGAAAACTAGCAAGCAGAGAACACAGCTGAGGGGGCAAGCCATAAGACGGAAGCTTGGCGAGGAGTCCCTGGTGCCAAACTCGATCGAACGCCTTGGAGATATCTAATGCCACCGCTAAAGTTTCTCCATGCTTTTTAATAGATAGCTCAGAACTTACAGGAAAAAGGCCTCATAATAACGATGCTTTAACAAAAATGCAGAGATTAAGGTGTACTTAACATGTTCAGTGCCAGTTTATATTTTTCGATAGAGTTAGTTAAAACATTGTGTATCTAAAAAGATACACCGACTGAATTTCGGCTATGGGTATCGCTAACACACACACTTTATATACATTTTATATGGGGAATTATAAGCTCTGGCCTCCTAGAATTTCTTCTTAAATTGGTGTGTAGGTTGGATAATGGTTTCGTTTGACATTTTCCTATAAACTACCTAAAAGTTCAGATTGAAGCAACACCTACTTATTATATACACATTTATTTAGAAGAAACAAGCAATAGCAAATGGAACTTAACAATGGAACATAGTTAAGAAATTGTTGTAACTAGTGGGTAGCATTGAAACATTTGGTTATAACCTGCGAAGCTTTCACTACTTTATCGCCGACTTCCTTTCCTTCTCTTACATATTTCTCATAGCATTCTGCACACGGTCCATGCACTTTCTTTCCTTCCTTTTAATTTTTTATCAAGTAATGTTTTGGTTCTGGAGGTACATTTCATCTTTTTGATGGTGCATCTTCAGCTTGGTCTTCAGCACGATTTCTTTCAAGCATTCCAGTGATTACTTCCTCCCTAAACGCCTTGATGATCATCTTCTTTTTTGTTGTGTATTCATTATACAGAGTGGGCCATTAGAAACGAAACAGCGGCTCTGTAGGTCGGCAGAACCGCATTATATAAAAACGCTCGGACACATCAACTACATTTTCGAGGGGGACATCGTTCGACATAAAATTCACCCTAAAATACATTCCAACCCTCGGAGCTGTGACCGCCACCCCTAAATTTTTAAATGGCAACATATGGCAAGTGATACTTCATTTGAAAGGTATTTTCCTTCTTAATATCAAACAACAAAAATAAATTAATTTTATCGATTCGTTTTCGAGATGTAGGAACTTGAAGTTGGGAAATAACTTTTTTTCACTCAATCGATAAAAATAACATCTAACAATGCAACTGTTTAAAGATAATTATCATTGTCAAGGAATTAAATGATCTAATTGTTTACCAACTAATAATATGCAATTCCGTTTCAAATTTTTTTTTCATCCTCATTTACTTAATTGAAAAAATTTCAAGGTCCTCAAGAATCATTAAAAAGACGTTTTCTCGTATTCGACTCAAATGCGAGTACAACAAAAACATGTATGAGATAAAAAAAAATGCCAAATCGCAATTGTGGACGTGTTGATCACAAAATACTGCTGAGAAAGCTACAACGATATGGATGCAGAGGATTAACCTTTGAATGGTTCAATTCCTACCTAAAGGAAAGGACACAAATGGTCAAAACAGCAGAACTATAAAAAAAAAAGGGAAATTAATTCGGGAGTTCCACAAGGTTCTGCATTGGGTCCCATCCTTTTTTTATTATATGTGAATGACCTCACCAAGCTCAATATCTCTGGGAAGTTCACCCTCTTCGCAGATGACACAACCATACTTTGGAATAATAAAAACACTTATGAGTTGCACAACATAATCTCTGCCGACTTGGGAAAAGTTAAAGATTGGTGTGATGCAAACATATTATCTTTTAACTTAACAAAAACTAATGTAATATCATTTAGATGCTCACTCAATGAACTTTTCTTTGAAGACAGATCATTGGAAACAAAAAATAACACTAAATTTCTAGGGTTGTTCATTGACCAGAATTTAAAATTTGAGGATCATGATAAGCAACTCACTGGTTGTTTTGCGGTTAGAGTGATTTTTAAAGAATTGGGGTTCAACACTGCAAAAATGGATTACTATGCACTCATAGATTCCTACTTACGCTATGGAATACCGTTGTGGGGAGCATGCAACCCAACCTTATTTAAAAGTTTATTAATTTTACAGAAAAGGGCAATAAGGTATATAGGGAACCTTAATCCAAGGAAGGGATTCCTGTAGAACCTTCTTCAAAAACCATAAAATTCTAACGGTAACTGCATTATTCATACTGGAATCCGTGTGTCTAATAAATAAACATATACTAAACTTTACTGCGTCTTCTTCCCACTATAACACCCGGAACAGCAGACACACTCTGAAACTCACAGTGCCAACTTGAAACATCACCAGAGACTCCATATTTTTCAATGGAAGAAAATGTACAATCATGTACCTCTGTACATAAGATCTGCCTATATAAATGACTACCAATTCAGGAAGTTAGTCAAACAATTTCTATCTGATAGACCTTTTTATACTTTGCAGGAATATTTTAACGAAAACTTTCAACTGACTCACTCATATTTTTTATATTTATTAATCAAGGTGCATTTAAATTGTTACCTTCTATGTTTACTCTTTTATAAATTTGACTATTATACACTTTTATATATACATATATTTTTATACTCTATTTACTTTTATATCGTCCATATTAACATTGTTTGTACCCTTGCAGTTTTTATTTTTATTATCTTTTGTCTGCATTGCATTTTTTGACTCTATGTGTATTCACTAACCAAGCTTTGTCAACAAGATTCTGTCTTATGATAATAAAGCATATTTATTATTATCAGTGTCAAACTGATCTTTGATTGAACGACATTAGAGTGAATTACTTGACTAAAGCTGTTGAATATCTTTCCGCAATAATGGTGTATACGATCGCGGAAAGAGTTGAAATAATAACAACTTTTTTTAAGAATGATGAGTGCGGTAACCGTACAGCTAATTTGTTCAATAAAACGCATCCAGATAAACTTTTTGCTAGAAAATACGTTCTAGAATTAGGGCAAAAATTTCGTCAAACTGGATCAGTAGCCAACAAGAAACGAGACCCAGAACGTGAATTTCCGTTGAGAAATGAAGCTGTTGAAGTTGCACTTTTAGGACAAGTTCATGCAGAACCAACATTGAGCACAAGGAAATACTCAATTTATTTCATGTTAATCACAATTTCATTGTCTTACACACGTCAGGTCATAGCAATAAATAAACTGAATTTAAATTTAGGGCAGTTAAAAGAAACATACATGCATAAAACGCTATTAAAATACAATACAATTCACTCAAGTAAAAGCTAATAAAATTTCCTAAAACTATGATAGTGAATGTACAATTTTTCCCACAATACTACATAAAACGATAAGAGAGAAATTCATTTACTGAATAGAAAGCATTCTCTAATAGGATTTTTTTAATTGTTTACACATGCTGGTTGAGAGGTAAAACCCTTATATATTCTGGTAGTACATTAAACATTTTGATCGCCCAGTAACCGGGCCCACCCTGACACCTCCTTAGCCTCCAATATGCTGGAATCAGGTTCTGTTTGTGTCGTGAGAGTGAGTGTCTTGATGAGACCTATGGGAGGCTTCATTTTGCTTTATATATTTAAGGTTTTCTAAGATATAATGTGAGGGAACTGTTAATATATTGTGAGATATATATGCCTGTCGACAATCATCCCTGAAACAAAGTTGAGACAATATCCTCAGCGCTTTACGTTGTAACCCAAACACCCGTTCCATCCCTGTTGAGTGAGCCCAGGCAATGAGACCATAAGAAAGATGAGAATGGAAAGTAGAGTGATAGGCAGTCCCCACTGGAAACACAGTTTGACAAATTTCGAAGGATGAAAAGGCTTTTACTTAGTTTATTTGAAACACTGTTTATATGCATGTTCCATTGGAGTCCCGGATCGAGATGAATACCCAAAAATGTAACCTCACTTGCATCATCATTCAGGTCACCCACATCTCTCAATGAGAATACTGTTCTCTTTGTTTTGTCTCTATTTAATTGCAATCTGTTTGCATAGAACCATTCCTCGATCTTCTCTCGTGCAGCCATAGAACCCTCCAAAGCTTCATCTAATGTATCAGCCGCGAATGCAACAGTGGTGTCATCTGCAAAAAGTGTGAATCTTGCCGCACACTGAATATCTGGCAAATCATTGACATATAATAAAAATAATATTGGGCCCAGCACCGACCCTTGGGGGACAATATTAATCACACTCTCTGCAGATGAAACCCCCGAGACCTTTACAACTTGAGTTCTATCGGTAAGATATGATCTTATGAGTTTGATGCTTTCAGATGAAAAGTTATATTTACTTAGTTTTTGGAGAAGGATTCCATGGCCTACACAATCGAAGGCTTTACTAAGATCACAAAAGAGAACAGAGTTATACTGTAGCCTTTGAAAAGATTCTGTGATATAAGACACAAGATCCAAAATACCAAGTATTGTTTTTTTTTCTTTCTGAAGCCAAACTGACACTCAGAAAAATATTCATTCAGCTCAAAAAAGTCTACCAGCTGCACAGACATACATCTCTCTAAAACCTTTGATATAATAGGTAATAGAGAAATAGGTCTGTAATTTTCCGGCAAGTTTGCATTTCCTTTTTAGAAAATTTGGACTACAACAGCCTTTTTCAGGATAGACGGGAAAGTATTTTCCTTAAAGCATAAATTTATTAATTGGGTAAGAGGAGATATTATTAGATTTTTTACTGTCTTGATCAGTTTCACATTTAGCCCAAATATATCACAGCTATTATGTTAAAAGTGACCTCAGTAAAGAATAATTTATTTAGAGGAACTTTTGAGTTCATCATATCTATTGGGTTTACATTTAAAATTAGGATGTTTTTTGTTTTTGTTTTGCTATTGTTACCAATATCAGTAGAACCAGTATCTGCCGAATCCTGAAACATCATAAATTCCACCCATACAAAATACATTTGGTACACCAATTGAATAAAGATGCTTTTGATAGGCGACAGGAATTTTGTGAAATTATGACTACGAGAATAGATGCTGATGAGAATTTCCTTTTCAACATCTGCTTTTCTGATGAGTCTACATTCTTTTTGAATTCGACTGTGAATCGCATAATTGTCGCTTATTGGTCAGATGCCAATCCACATGTTTTCCACGAAGTCCATACTCAAACTCCCCAAAAACTCAATGTCGGGGCCGGTATTTTTGGGGACCGTTTGATTGGACCAGTATTTCTTGACGGTAACCTGACAGGAGAAACTTATTTGGAATTATTGAATGAATTTGTTTATCCACAATTAGTAGACATCATTGAAAATGACGATCGTTACCATGAAGACCACTTGATATTTCAACAAGACGGGGCACCTCCACATTATGCACAGCCTCTTAGGGCGTTTTTGGATAGAATGTTTCCTGGAAGTTGGATTGGAAGAAGAGGCTCCATAGAGTGGCCAGCTAGAGCTCCAGATTTAACCCCACTCGACTTTTTCCTGTGGGGTCACTTGAAAAACAAAATCTTTGCAACCGATCCAGAATCTCTGGAAGATTTATGAAGGAGAATTATTGAAGAATGCCGTCGAATAACGCCGGAAATGCTACAAAATATGAGGTCTCGTTTTGAACAGAACTTGTACTATTCTATGGAAACGGATGGTAGACAGTTAGATTTTTAGACCGATCTCTCTACTTTCAACATTATCTAAAATAATAGAAAAGCTTGTAAAAAAACGGATTGTTACATTTCTAAACCTCAATAATATATTGTCAGATTCTCAGTTTGGATTTCAGAGCAACAAGGGCACAAATGATGCCATATTCTCATTCCTGGAACATATTTACACCAATCTGAACAGCAGTGAGGCAGTTGCGGCAGTGTTCTGCGACTTGACAAAAGCCTTTGATTGCGTTAATCATAGAATACTTCTGGACAAGCTGCATCACTACGGTTTTGGAGGAGTATGTCTTGACTGGATTGAATCATATCTAGACGACAGGAAACAGATAGTAAAGTCAAATGGGAATTGGTCAGATATCAGGGATATGTCGAGGGGAGTCCCACAAGGATCTGTCCTTGGTCCAATTCTCTTCCTCCTATACCTAAATGACCTGGCCGATATTCCCATTCAAGGAAAGTTCACCATCTTTGCGGATGACACTACCATACTCTGGCACGGAAAAAGTTACAACAACATGAAAGATATTATAAATAGAGACCTGGAAATGATTCAAAAGTGGTGCGCTGCAAATTGTTTATGCTTCAACCACAAGAAAACTAAAATAATGGGCTTTAACTTTGATTGCCAGAATCTAAACTTGAACAGACAAACTTTAGAATACAAAGAAACAACTAAATTCCTAGGAATAACTTTGGATGAGAAACTGAAGTTTGACCAACATGTCCTAGCTTTAACAAAAAAATTGGCATCGGGATGCTTTGCCCTCAGAGTGGTCACAAACGAGTTAAGCGCAGCAACAGCAAAAATGGTCTATCACTCAATCATAGAATCCCATATGAGATATGGTATAGCCTTCTGGGGTTATTGTAGCCAACAGCTCCTCCATTCAGTGTTTGTGCTACAAAAAAGAGCAGTAAGATATCTAGCCAAAGTGGGTCCACTTGAGCCATGCAAACAATTATTTTTGAGAAAGGAAATTCTTACACTGACCTGCTTGTTCATATTGGAAACGGCATGCTTGATGCATAAAAAATATATGACTGAGTCTACAACGCAAACTTACCATGCACCCGCAAATAACAGAAAGGAAAATAGCTCTACCCATTCCAAAGTCCACTCTAACTAAATGCTCTCTGTTCTACGAGAGTAAAAAAATATATAATCACATACCCACTGAACTAAGGACAATCCAAGATCATAAAATATTTAGAAAAATGTTAAAAAAGGCTCTGTTAAAAAAAGCATTTTACGATACGAAAGAATTTTTCAATGAAACCCTGACATAACCTTATTATACATGACTAATAGTTTTCTCATTATAGACTATGACAATTGCTCACCTCTATTTTTAATCTGTAATGTTATAAAGATGTACCGTTCTTTTGAACGTTTGTTAGACAACGGGTTCTCTGAATTGAACAATAAATTACAAAATTTTTTACCTTATACATTATCTGTTATTACATATATAGGTGCTTACTAATATTTTTTAACTTTATGTCATATTTGTGAAACTGTGTTTATATAAGAACGTTTATTCAATAAGCCATTTTTACAGAAAATAAATTATAACAATGATAGTAATAGAAATAATAATACAAAATAATAATACATGTTTTTAATCACTGCCAGGGATCACAGGGATGCAATGGAAGTGATTTTCAATATGGCCCTTCGTGTTATTAACAATACTAATTTGAAATATTTGGTCGCACCTAGGTTTACACCTGTATGTGCAGTTGTTTGTGTATTTTAGTTTCGAAAGATTATATGTGTAGAACTACATTTTGGGTAGGTATCTGTATAGTTAAGTAGTTAAAATTGGCTCAGTCTATAGGCTGTGTATATATTGTCTTGATGTTTGCCTATGTGTTATCTTGATTTTTCCTGAATTTTGTATTTGTAGTTAATTTTTTGATTTTTTTGTCTTTTTTTTATGTTTCTAATATCTTGTGGTAATGTGTTGAATATTTTGGAGCTGTTGTTGTTATGAATCTTTGATGGTGTCTTTTGATAAAAAGGATTTTTAGTAAGTTGTTGGCCTTTTGCGTGTTTCATGGCAGTGTTCAATTCTATTTATCAAGTGATGATTTTATGGATGAAAACACAACATGCATGAAAATACAAGGATCTCACACTTAATATATCTTCGTATATAAAAGCCTTGTGGGTACAATCTCCTTTTTGTAGTATAATTTTAATTATGTACTTTTGAAAGGTAGTTAAAGGTTCTAGGGCATTACTGTAGAGACCTCCCCAAACAATAATGCCATATTTCAGAATTGATTCGATCAGGGTCCTGTACAATGTGATCAAGAGTTTTTTGTTCATTATTTTTCGTAACTCATAAAATTTGTGGATGAATCTGCGTAATTTTGCTGTTAAGGTGTTTATTTGATCCTTCCATTTGAGATTTTTGTCTATGATCATGCCTAGATATTTAGTTCTATCATTGCTGTTTATTTCTAGATTGGTGTTTATGATGATTATTTTCTTAAAATTTGGTCTATTTACGTCTGTTAAAGAGAAGGCTACATATGACGTTTTTGTTAGGTTCAGTGAAAGTTTATTGTAGTCCAACCAATTTTTACTAAAGATGTACCGATTCAGCTTTTTCTTTGACATGTTGCCATGTGTTACCTTCATATAATAAGACGGTATCGTCTGCGTAAGATAGAATAGTACCATTTATGCTTGTATTCAGTAACGAGTTGATGTATATTATGAAGAGCAGTGGTCCCAGAACTGTTCCTTGAGGTACTCCCATTTGTAAGTATTCATATGTGCTACACGTATTTCTTATCCTCAGAGCTTGCTTTCTTTGTGATAGATAGTTTTTGAAAATTTCTAATGCAATGCCTCTCACACCAAGTTTTTCCAGAGTTTCCAAGAGTGATGTATGAGGAACCGTATCAAAAGCTTTCGCTAGATCAAGGAAGACTGCAATACACTTGTTTCCGCAGTCTAAATTATTCTTTATCTGATTAATCAGTTCAAACATTGCCTCATTTGTGCTTGTATCTGGACGAAAACCGAATTGTTTATCACTCAAGATATTATTATTCGAGAGAAAGTCATATAATCTTACTTTAAGACATTTTTCAAATAGTTTTGCAAAAGTGTTTATTAAGCTGATTGGTCTATAATTTTGTATAGAATTTTTGTCTCCGTTTTTATAAATTGGTGTAACTACCGACATTTTAAGTTGTTCAGGTATTTTGCCATTTGAAAATATAAGATTTATTATGTGAACAAGTGGTTTTAGTATATGCATATGACATTTTTTTACAGTATCAGCGGTTATTCCATCTATTCCAGGAGAACTGGATGTTTTTAGGGTGTTAATATGATGGATGAGTTCGTTTTCATCAATTGGCTTGAGAAACAGAGAGTTTTTGGGTGCAGCAGGAATTGTTGCGGCCATATTAGTGCCTACATTTATGTAGTATTGATTACAATAATTTACCATTTCTTTATCATCAGTAAAGTGTTCCCCTCTTTCATTATATATAAATATGTCTTGATTTGTTTTCCGGTCGTTCTCGTTTGTGGCTTCCTTGACTATGTTATATATTTTTTTATATCGTTTTACAGTTAGAAATCAGATCAGAGTAGTAAGCGGATTTAATTGTTTTATCAATCGGTTGAGATGATTTCTATAACTTTTATATATTTCCTGTAGTTCTACATTATTTCTGCTTCTATTCAGTTGTTTCTTAAGTTTGTCCCTGTGTTTGATGGAATTAATTATGCCATTTGTTATCCATGTTTTTTTTGTTATTTTCTTTGAATTGTACAGTCCTTGTCGAAGTAGATTGTTTTATAGCATTGGTAAAAATTTCTATAAATTCGGTATAAGCTAGGACAGGATCTTGGACTTTTACAATTTTATCCCATTTACATTCACTTATTATCCGTAGAAATTTATCTGTATCAAATTTATTTATCATTTTTTGTATGATTCTATTAGTTTTGTTTTCAGATTTTGTGCTATTAATTGATAGGAAAATTGGATGGTGATCGGTAATATTCGAGTTTATTACAAGTGGTACAAAATTAACTGTGTTTTCTTGTATGGATTTCCGAATAAAAATGTGGTCTAAACAAGACTTTGACGTATGTGTAATTCTTGTGTGTGTGTTTATATAGGATTCGAATCCATAAGACATCAACATTGATGTGTAATTATTTGTTTTGGCATTATCATCATTCAGTATATCATAGTGTAAATCACCAATGAGTAAGTCAATATTTTGTTTAGTTTCATTTGAGATGTATGTGTCTAGGTCCTCAATAAAATCATTGTCGTTGGTAGAGGGTGATCTATAACAGGGTACAATATTGAATTTGAGTTTGTTTAACTCAAATGTTATTCTACTTATGGTAATTTTTGTTATCGGCAAGATTGTGTGTGTTACGTTAAAATTAATATTGGATTTTATGAAAATAAGCAATCCATCACATAGGTTGATTGTGCTGTCGTTGAACAGTGTAGTGTAGCCAGGAATTGTAAAATCATTTACATTACTTATAAATCTGGTTTCGCCTAAAATTATGATATCTATAGTTTTCAAATTATTCATATTCAAAAAAATAAAAAATTCATCAAAGTTTTTATAAGCACTTCTAATATTTAAGTGTAGTATTTGAAAAATACTGTATTTTTCAAGCTGATTCAGTTTTTCAGTGAGTTCGTTTGTTTCAATGTATTGGTTGACAGTTGTCAGTGATGGTGTTTTAATTTCCAGATCATCTAATAATTGTATTTCTGTGTTATCCATTAAATGTGGGAAATATAAGAGATATAGAGATGTACTTATTGTGAATTCACTGAAAAAAACGAAATCATCATTCAAAGTACTCTATTTTACTTTGTAGTATCTTGATATGATATTTCAGAGTGTGACATTCTGAATCATTACTTTGATGGTTCGTATTATAATTTGTTTTGTATTTTATGTTTGAAAGATCACAGTTTTTACAAGATATCTTTCTTTTAGGACAAATTCTTTCTTCATGTTCTTCAGAGCATATAGGACATACCATTTTCTCCTTGCCGTTGAGCTTCTTGTGAAAGTATCCTTGACAGTTATAACATTTTGGAATACTCAGATCTTCATATGCCATGTATCTCTCCCATCCAATGTTTAGCTTTTTCAGATTCATTATATAGTGGAATGCATTAGGTGTACATTCACATAGGATTGTTTTTGTTCCATTTCTATTACTGCGGATATAGTTTACTGTAATTTCCCCTGGTATATCGTTTTGTTCTTTGATGTAGTTTTCTATTTCTTCATTGTTATAATCTTGATTGAAGTTGACAATTTTTATTTTTGGTGATTTTAATTTGCTAAGTTCTATGTTATAGTCATTTTTTAGTTTATCTTCTAGTGCCTCCTTCAGTATTTCTGTTTCATTTTTTGTTTGACATGTAATGATCATCATACCAGATCTAGACGGTTTTATATTTGCAATACCGATTTTCAGTTTGGCAGGATTAATGTTTGTATTGATTTTTCCAGAGTATTTATTTTTTCTTGTAATAGTTTGATAATTATTTCTTGGTCCTCAATTATTTTTTCCTTGTCTATGATTGTATTTTGAAGGATTTCTAGGGTATCAAGATTTCTACATTTCTTGCATTGGTACTTTAAAGATCGTTTTTGTAGAGGGATGCATCTTATTTCGGTTGTGCTTAATTCACTACATTCTGCACATGTAGTGTTTCTGCATGAATCGCATGGGAAGCTTGGAATTTTTACTCTTTCAGTCGGCTGTTTTATCTGTTTACATAGAAAACATTCCATTTTAGGTAATTTTTCATTTCCTTGGTGAAGCTCCTCTTAAATATTTGATTAGTTTCACTGGACTAATAACATCCGTGTTTATATTGTAAGTTCGTTTTTTTCCGATGCTGAAGGTAGATTGAGATAAGGGACTATCCTTTTTTTTGCCAAGGAGAACTGCTATTCTGCACTTTAACTCCTTCTTATTCAATACTTAGTTTAAGTCGCTATTAATTTGTTAGTATTTAGTTAATTCTACAAGCTTTGTCAATAAGAATTTGTTTCTTCGACAATAAAGTATATTTCTCTCTAGATCATTTAATACCTTGACAATGATAATTATCTCTAAACAGTTGCATTGTTATTTTTATTGATTGAGTGAATAAAAAGTGATTTCCCAACTTCAAGTTCCTATATCTTGAAAACGAATCGATAGAATTTATGTATTTTTGTTGTTTGATATTAAGAAGGAAAATACCTTTCAATGAGGTATCACTTGCCATTTAAAAATTTAGGGGTCACAGCTCCGAGGGATAGAATGTATTTTGGGTGAATTTCATCGCGAACGATGTCCCCCTCAAAAATGTAGTTGACGTGTCCGAGCGTTTTTATATACATAATTCGGTTCTGCCGACCTACAGAGCCGCTGTTTCATTTTCAATGGCCCACTTTGTATAAGAAATGTTCATAAATTTAGATAAGAAGCGTGTATCTTTTGATACACACCTGGCCTAGGAAACACTACCTAAAACTTTTTGCCAGGCCAGTGTATCGAAAAAGATACACATGGAAAAAAAATTGAAAACAAGTGAAAAAAGAACTGAAAATAATTGTATTACTCTAAAAATAACTCAAACAGTTGAAATTACAGAAAAATTAAATTTTCAAAATTACGAAAATTTGCCCTTAGGGTGTGTTAAGTACTAAAAAGCACAAAATAAAATAAATAATAAAAACCTTTTATTCAAATGCACTAAAAAGTATGTGGGTATTCCGTGAGTTATAGATTCAAAAGCTTGTCGCTTTCAAATTCGAACTGAAAACTTTTGAACGTATAACTCACGGAGTAACCTACGTCTCACATCCAAAGAAATTATTTTTTACTTTTTAGTGCATTTGAATAAAAGTTAGTCTTTAAAAAGGTTTTTTATTAATGATTTTTTCTCTTTGTCATTGTTCCGCCTCCTCTTTTGTTTTTTTTTCTGCCGCTTCATTTCCTTAAATAGTTTTTCATGGAGCAGTAATCTCTCTTGCTCGGCAAACTGTTGCTTTATCATTTCCATTATGACATCCACATCATCATAGGGTGTATTTCTCGTATTCACAGACGAGATTAGTGATTTTTTCAGTACAAGAAGATTGGTTGTCAGTGTTGGTGACGTCAACAAACAAAAAAATATTTTCTTTGAAATTTTAAGATTATCCCCTGTTTTATTTGGATATGAAAAAATATTAGTATCGGGAGGGTGCTTAGAGATCGATTGTGAATAAATGACAAAGAATTAAAATACTAAGTAGTGTTGTGGCTTTTGATGGTTTTTTGAATAGTTGCCCGCATTAAAACCACCCTTTGGCAAACGTCACTTTATTCTATTCTTTTTGTAATCAAAAACAATGTTGCCTGCAGTCAAAACAGTGCTGCCTGCTCAAGTAATAGTGGTAGGTATCTACTGAAATATTGAAGTCACTATAAGTGGTATATATTTCGTTCAATTAAATTAAAATATGCAAAAATATATGGTGGAAAAAATTATCTCCGAAAAGCTAGTTCCAGGAACAACTGGAGATAACAAAATTGAGCTTCTCAGGAAAGTTGGCAATTGTTTTTTTTGTGGATGTTTTTCGACATGGATATCTTTCGATATGGGGAACAAATCAGAACCAAACAAAAACTGAACTATTCGCTGATGAGTACTGAATATTTTTTTGGGGTATTCCAATTACATTTACTTGGCATAAAAACTATAAAATCTATATTTTCAACAGTTATTATTTCCATGGAAAAACTGTTTAGAACTGTAGTCAAAGATGAACAATCAACAGCAAATTTTATGTGAGCAGCAGTTCGTAGAGTGATATTTTTTTCTTCTAGCGGAAAGTTTTAATTATCTTTTGAGTATTGATATTAATGAAATATTGAACAGAAATGTATTATCCACTTTTTTCCTACCTTACTTCCAAATTAATATTTATTACTCCGAAATTTCAGAATGAATTATAAATTTCATGAATTTAAGAGATATTGAATTTGTTGTTCCTTCTCTTATTGCTATAGAAGCGATCATCTATACAAAAAGCCTGAACAAACAATTGGCTGAGAGATTGGTCATCTTATTTTTACTCCATATTCGACCCTGAATAGAAGTAACATTATAGTCTAAGAGCCGGTGGGAGATCGACCTTCACCGATCTGATAACTCGATGACACATATTTCTTATCAAATATAATTTATAAACAAATATGCCTATGATAACTTGCCAATCGAAAAGTGTTCATAGCTATTTTTAATTGAATTAATTTTAATCAATTTTCTTTCATCACCTTCACTCTTTTGATAACCGAATGAGTTTCATCTCAACTGATAGTTTTTAACACTCAGAATATGCCTAGGTAGGCTTGCCTACTTATTTCTGTGCATGGCTGCCTGGCAAGCAGATGTGAACAGGTAAGTCAATATAGGTAACTACACCAATCTGTTAACCAATCGAAATTGATAACATAGGTAAGATAATTTAATTACAAAACCAATCGTATAGGCTTGCCTGCAAAAAATCGTACATAAAATATGATTGCTAAGCTATAAAGTCTTAGAATTTTAGCTATTTGATAGGTGCGAGAGAGAAAGTAGAGCGTCTGAGGTCCGTGTGATAGAACAGGACACAACATAGCAGCTGCACGCTACCTGACCGTTGAATGGATCCGAGTGCGCATGCTCGTGTACATGTGAGTGACAGTGACAGCATTTATTTACACTCGACAGTAATTTTGAACTCTAATTTATTATAACTCTAATTTCGATCACAATTTTTGTATTATTTCACACTATATATACTTACAGCTATGAAATAATAAAAAATAAAAAATTTAATATATTAATAAATAAAAAAAAATAAAAATTTAACATTTTTTTTTCATTTTAAAGCTAAATTATAAAATTTAAAAATAATAAAAAAAAACTAATTTTTTTTTTTAATTAAATAAAGAATTATTTATTTATTATTTAAATAGGCAGAAGGACTTCAGTCGATAGCCTATTGAATTGAATTTTTGTTCGGTTCAATAAAGTTCCTTTTATTATTATTATTATTATTTAAAATCAAATAAGTGCCGTGAAGCGGGAAAGAATAAGTGTTACTTTCAAAATTTTAGTATAATAAATGAAAAAAATCATCAATATAGAAAAATAAAATTTTATACATTTATGTTGTTAAAAGCGTTTATTACAAAGCATATAAAAGAGTTCAAAATTACTGTCGAGTGTAAATAAATGCTGTCACTGTCACTCACATGTACACGAGCATGCGCACTCGAATACATTTAACGGTCAGGTAGTGTGCAGCTGCTATGTTGTGTCCTGTTCTATCACACGGACCTCAGACGCTCTACTTTCTCTCTCGCACCTATCAAATAGCTAAAATTCTAAAACTTTATAGCTTGGCAATAATATTTTATGTACGATTTTTTGCAGGCAAGCCTATACGATTGGTTTTGTAATTAAATTATCTTACCTATGATATCAATTTCGATTGGTTAACAGATCGGTGTAGTTACCTATATTGACTCACCTATTCACATCTGCTTGCCAGGTAGCCATGCACAGAAATAAGTAGGCAAGCCTACCTAGGCATATTCTGTGTGTTAAAAACTATCAGTTGAGGTGAAACTCATTCGGTTATCAAAAGAGTGAAGGTGATGAAAGAAAATTGATTAAAATTAATTCAATTAAAAATAGCTATGAACACTTTTCGATAGGCAAGTTATCATGGGCATATTTGTTTATAAATTATATTTGATAAAAAATATGTCTCATCGAGTTATCTGATCGGTGCTATTTCATGAATTATTCATAAAAATAAAGTATATTATGCCGAATAGGATTCAATCATTCCGAAAACTCGGGACCTAAAACAGTAATAGGTACGTTTCTTTGTAGAGGAGAAGAGTTGAATATTCCAGTTTCTGATGAAGGTACAGATTTTTTTTGATTCTCAAATCTTTCAGAGAATTTTTCATCTATTGATATTTTATTGCAAAATTTAGGAGATAAATATTCGTTTGAGAGTGAAACTTGAAATTATCGAAAAAATTGTTTTGGTTCAATATTTTTCCCTCAGAATCATTTGCCAAATGATAATGGAAAACCTCATTGAAAAAAAATAATTATCTATTGCCTGTTGCTTAAAGAAACTCCTTCATTGACTTTTAGAATTTGACTCTATTGTTAGATCATTTAATATTTTTTCTTTACTTGAACTCCCCTGAATGGGTTCATTCTTGGAGTATATAAAAAAACAATTAGCACAAATAATTTTCGAGCAAAAATCTTATATGAAATGAGTTTTTGAGTTAAATGAAATGATTTTTTTGTCATATACTTCTTCAAGAATAATGTTTGATGCGATATTAGAGACTAATGAAAATGGCCACTTTTGGTGGTGGCACTTTCTTTTTGCACATTTAAATTGTTTTTCTCAATATTGTACACACGGTGGAAAAACTTATTTATGGTTATGATTTTTGAACCCGCAAAACGAGGGAGCCACCTGAATAAAAAACACATTCATTATAAAAACACATTTATTGAATTTAACATTATAAAAACAATTCAGAATGAAATAAAATATTGATTTGTTTGAATATATGAACAGGATGTTCATAAAATCAGATGTTGAATCATCTGCGACTGAAAGATAATCTTTGGTCACTATCTTCCATCGTTCAAGATAATCTCTTGTGAGGTATTCATGTTGAAAAGGGAAACATTCCCCATTGAATAGATATATTTTTCTGTGAATCGAAAAATCCATTTTTTGTGAATGTCTAACAGAAAACAACTACTTCCCCGGCTAAAGCCACGCTGGACCTTGAACTACATCTGATAGATATTTTGAAAAGACTTTAACTCAAAAGAAAAAATCTGAAATTGAAAATTTGCTTTTTCATTCAGATAATTATTTGATTTTCTATTCCAGTCTTGATTAGGAACTCATATAGATGAATGAGGCAAAGAAGAATGTTTTCCAAAAGAGAGTACTTACTAGAAATCATTTGTAGCATTGATGCAAGAGAGGCATCCCATTCACTAGGTCTTCAATACATTTTTGTTGACGAAAATCTATTTCACGCTTCCACGATCATCAGGAAGACCGGAAGAAAAGGGAAACACATTTTTTAGAAGCAATCTCGCTTTGCAAAAATGGAAAGTTAGAAACCTTTCTTTTGGAGAGACCCTTTGAAACCAGTGTTTTTTGACATTTAAACCTGTTATGGGGTATGATAGATTGATTTGCTTGATAATATGAACGGGATGTTTATAAAATCAGATGTGGAATCATCTGCGACTGAAAGATAAACTTTAGTCACTATCTTCCTTCGTTTTGTAGTGCAAGAGCTGATGATATATTTTTCCGAATTATCTGAGCAATATGCAGACTCATGTAAAGGAGTGAAGGATATAGGTATATAGGAATGTACCCTTGTTGAACATGCAAGGAAAAAATGCTCTGTTTGCCTAGTCTGATCAATATTCAATTAATTTATGTTTTATCGAGGGTAATATATTATGTGCTAGAGGTTTTATCGCTCAAAAATTTTCGAGACATCATTTTGCCTGGACATTTTATTGAGTGCGATTTGCGGTCTTATTATCTGGCAGCAAATTGCACGAGTTAAATTTCCTAGAGGCAAAATGCTTGAGGGAAAATATCAAAAATTTTACGATATAATCCTCTAGCACAAATGATATTTGATGAGAATATTTCCCGAATAACATTTGAAACTGGATAAAATCACCAGAATTCATGTTATATTTGAATTTTCAACGGGGAAAATTACAACAATTTTACTCATTCCAAAATTGAAGGAATCGTGTGTCCGTTTCTAAATGCTTTGTTTTACAGATAAATTCATTTACAATGATCATTCACTGCTCGTGAACCAGAAATATATATAAATTATTCACTATCAAATATGTATCTCAAAATGGCCCTATCCCGAGGGCCAACTGCCAACTTGAAATAATGAATAAATTTGAAGGTGATTTTGGGGTGAGTGTGCTTTTGTGTTAGTTTTTGGGGTGTAATAAATTGAGATGGGGTGATAAAATGTGTAAAAGATGTTTTTGGGGTTGGATTTGTGCGGTGTTATGTAGAAAAATAAAAAAAGGAACATTTAAAAAATAAATTTTGAAGTCGCCGGGGGCTTGAACTGCCGTCCTCTGGCTTCGCAGTCGTACGCCTCAGCTGTTTGGCCACTGGCCTTTTGATAATGGTTAATTGTGCTTTATCCACTAGTCCATGACAATTGTTGTTGATGTTATGAAAATAACGGATTTCAATTATTGCCTTACTTGAAAATTTGAGGTTTTTAACATGCTGAAAAAGGTATATTTAAATTAAAATTTAATCATTTTGCATTTTCTGTTGACATATAATTCTGACAGGACCTAGGGTCGTTTTATCGAAAAACAATATTGAATCTACTAATGGTTTTATCAGTAGGAAACAGCGAGAAGACGTTTTATCACTATAAAACTGACCTGATTGGTTCTCTAGTAGAAAATTTTGGCCATTTGTTTGGTTCAAAAATAATGAGGGAAATATTCACAAAAAAACAAATTTTATCATTGTAATACCTCATAAAAATTATCAACTCGTGTACTTGACAAAAATTTAAAAAAACAGGAGTCTTCATGTTAGGAAAAAAAAAGAAACATTTTTCGAAAAATAGTTACGGTGGTAAAGTACGGGACATAAAACTGTGCCCTGATTCGCACCTCTGTCACATACACTCACATTGAAAATATTTATGTTATATATGTTCCACAATGTTATGAAAATAACGGATTTCAATTATTGCCTTGCTTGAAAATTTGAGGTTTTTAACATGCTGAAAAAGGTATATTTAAATTAAAATTTAATCATTTTGCATTTTCTGTTGACATATAATTCTGACAGGACCTAGGGTCGTTTTATCGAAAAACAATATTGAATCTACTAATGGTTTTATCAGTAGGAAACAGCGAGAAGACGTTTTATCACTATAAAACTGACCTGATTGGTTCTCTAGTAGAAAATTTTGGCCATTTGTTTGGTTCAAAAATAATGAGGGAAATATTCACAAAAAAACAAATTTTATCATTGTAATACCTCATAAAAATTATCAACTCGTGTACTTGACAAAAATTTAAAAAAACAGGAGTCTTCATGTTAGGAAAAAAAAGTAACATTTTTCGAAAAATAGTTACGGTGGTAAAGTACGGGACATAAAACTGTGCCCTGATTCGCACCTCTGTCACATACACTCACATTGAAAATATTTATGTTATATATGTTCCACAAATATCTTGATATCCGAAACCACCCCAACAAGTTCTTAGGACTCATGGTAATTTTACATTGAAAATGAGTGATATCAGTGCAAAAGCATTTTTTACAAAACCTCATTTTTTTCTATTAATTTTTTTCTCCAAGGTAGAACCGCTACTACGCTATGTTTGAAAATGTATATTAATGAATTGAAATAGTCTTGTTCCGACTATTACAAAATATTGCGATATATTTGCTTTTGATAATTATTCTCAGAATTGTTGGCTCGTGGACAGTATGAAAAATTATTTTTACCACCTATAGATTCTGAACACTGTAATTTCCTACCGAGATGGAGATTGCCATGGATAAATTCCTAAGATTCTTGGATGGTATCAAGAGTTATAAAAATCAATATTTTTTCCTACTTTTGTGGATTGGTGATGTTGAGTTACCCTTGACCAATGTGACCATTCCATAGTTATCTTTGATCAATCTATCTTTCCAACAATTAATTTGAAAATATCAAAATTCATTCAGCTATTTTTAGTTTAGAAAATAAAAATATATTTGTGCTATTCGTTCATTTTTATTGCATACTTGGGAGTGTTTATCCACCCATACACTGAAATATGTATTTCTTCATTTGTAAGGAAGACTCAAATTCCAATGTTTATGATCCTAACTTGAAAAGTAACGAAACCCCCATAGAAATTTCCAACCCCCTGTATCACCCCTTTTGGGGTTGAATTTCGGAAAACACTGAAACACGTATTTATGTATTTATATATGTACAAAGTCCTAGAATTTAAATTTTCATGAAGTCCACTTGAAAAACCCCTATACTTTAACCTTTAGTGTTAAATTTTCAAAAACCCTGGAATTTGTGATTTTTATTTGAAAAGATAAGCCCAAATACCAATTTTATTGATTCTTACTTCAAAACTTTCACACCTTTTCTAAGTGTGCTTCGACGGAAAATGATGGCATTGCACTGGAATATACTCTTCGCCCATTCTGAAAAGTGCGGGTTCAAGAGCGACCGTTCATTTGGTGGGCTTCACAAACTACCATGTACAACTATATATATATATATATATATATATATATATATATATTAATAAATTACTTTTATTATTATTCTTAGTAACAAGTTGGATTAATTTTTGTTATAAATTTATGCTGTTGTAGTTCTATAATTAAATTATTAGCGGCTACACAAACAATATTATATGCACCACACTCAGAAAGTGTATTTTCAGGTTCGCATGCTCGCTTTTATGACATGCATAACCAGACATCATTTTAAGTATAGTTCATGGGCTGGAAGCAAATACTTGTATTTATAATCTTAAACTCATTTCCTGCATTTTTGTCAGATACACCACTATGTGTAGAGAATTAAGATATGGTTACAGGATAGATAAAAAAAAACAAATTGGTTTGGGAATTTTGATGATATGCAATATTATTCAATTGTTGAGAATACAGAGTCGTATAATCATTTACGAAATAATTATTATACACATATTGATTTATATGATATATTTCAATGTATAGTGGAACTGAGATGCCATGCTTTTCTAATAAAAACCATCTGGTATGTGATCAAGAATTCATATTTTCATTTACCACACTACAAGTTGGGTGTAAAAATAAATTATTATATTTTTTAATAATATGAAATTGGTTATAAATTCTGGCCAACGTTTATTCATTTGGAATGAGCTGAAGGAAACTGATGAACTCAGCTTCTCTCTATAATACCATTTCTGCATTGAGTTCATATTTTAGTCTTGAATTTTTTATTTTTATCTGGTAAACTATATTTTTTATACAGAAACTTACATCGAGAGTATAATTTTTTGTGAAATTTACATTAAAAAGAATGTGTACTTAATTGCAAGAAATTTATGTAGTTCTCGTCAAAATGGGTATTAACAAGGGGCCTCTTCTACACCTACCTTTATTAGTTAGCTTTGTTTTCAATATCATTCTGTTTTATGTATTTATTTATTCATCTTAGTACACTACAGAATAACATAAAATTTCAAATGATACATAGGTAAGAAGACATTAAAACAAAACAACTAAATTAAATTTATATATATATATATATATATATATATATATATATATATATATATTTATATATATATATATATAAAATAGAAGGAATTTAATGGACATAGCCCTCAGATAAAAGTGTTAACCGTAGACACGTGTTTTGGGCTCTCGGCCCTCATCTGTACAGTGGAGAAGTGCAAGGATGGCTTCTGTTTGTTGACTCCGTTGATTTGTTGTTTTCTACCAAGTGTTGTTCATATATATATATATATATATATATATATATATATATATATATATATATATATATATATATATATAAGGTGATATTTTCGTGACTGTTCGATAATTTATGTAGAAATTAGTGGGAAGCAGTCAATGGTAGACCAATTAATACGATTTCTTCGTTTTTATGTCGAGCTTTCGAAAAAATTTATTTTCTTCTTCAAGACGTAACTAAAAGTTAATACATGATTATATGATGGTATTACATAATTAGAGAATACTTACTAACATGAAATTCAGAAATAATAATACACAAAAAGAAACATCGGTGTTACAATTTAAAATGACAAGATGACAGTCACATGACAGATACGCAGTCACATACCTAAATAATCAAATTTCCAAATGAAAGAGATACAGAGTGAGAATATAAAAATGTAAAAGTATATATAAATATAAAAAATAATAATCATTTCAAAGAGGATTAGGTGTGATATTTTCTTTATGTTTTTTTAATAGATATGTATATATTGTACTGAGGTCATCAATATCTGTTCTTCTATTCATTGTTTTTTCATTGTTGTTTATATGAACCATTTCAAGAAAGAGACGCTTATTGAGATTTTGTTAATTATCGAGAATTTTGGCATTATTATAATCAATTACATGATCTTTATCTATTACATGTCCAGCAAGGCAACAAGATCTCACATTTCTTCTACAGTCACTTTTATGAGAGGTTATTCTATCTTTGAGCATTCTACTTGTCTGACCAATGTATACTTCATCACAGCTGCTGCAAGGAATTTCATAAATTATATTGGATTTATTTTTGATTGGTATAGGAGTTTTTAATTTTAAATGTATTTGTGATATAGTTTTCAAACTGGTTTTAGGTATTTTAACATTGTCTTCATTTTTGAACAATTGTATGAGTTTTGGTGTCAAATTATCTATATGTGGTAAAGATTTATAAATTGCCATTTGATCAGTTCTTGGTGATTGGTTTGAATTCAAAATAGAAGCAGAGGAGCTAAATAGAATTTTATTGACTAATGATTTCGGATATGAATTTTCTAAAAGAATGTTTTGAAGTTCTTTCAGACACTCATCTCTCAAGGATGGATGAGTGACCTTAACAACTCTATTTTTAAGGTTATTAATTAAACTGATTTTGATGGGATGGTGTGAGTGAAAATTTATGAAACAATTACTATTTATTGGTTTTCTGTACCATCTAGTAATGATTTGGTTGTTGATGGTTCTGATTAGTTTCAAATCAAGGAATGGAACTGAATTATCGGTTTCTTTTTCGACAGTGAACTGAATATTGGGATCAAAATTGTTAAAAATATTAAGAGTTTCATCAATACAGTTTTCTGGTACAGAAAGGATAAAGTCATCTACATATCTCCTAAGGAAAGGAATGTCGAAAGTGATTTTATTTGTGCAATATTTTAGGAGTTCATCTAAAACGTAACTTGATATTATTGGAGAGATGTTAGATCCCATGGGAGTACCAAAAATTTGCTTGTAGAATTTTTCATTGAAGACAAGACAAGTAGAGTCAAAAATAAAATCAATTATCTTCATAAACATTTGTTTTTCAATATTGCAGAGATTGTTAATTTTGTTCCATTGTTTATCAATGCAGAGTTTAACTAACTCTAAAGGTAAGTTAGTGAATAGAGATACCACATCTAAACTTATGAGAACATAATTTGGTGCTAATTGAAAATCGTTAATGAATTCACTAAAGGAGAAAGAGTCAGTAAAATGATATCTGTTATCGTTATCATATGAGTTGGTCAATATTTCAGTAATGAATTTCGTTATTCTACTGTTTGGTGAGTCTATAGAAGAAACAATTGGTCTCATAGATAAAACTGGTTTATGAATTTTTGGTAGAGTATAAAAATAAAAAAATAGAATAAATACAAAATTTCAATATCAATTTAAAGAAAAAATTGTTGAATTTAGAAATTGGTGTTACATATTCTGATATAAGAACAGTATTCAAAGAATTAACTCATGTAAAAAATCTTCTCGATTATTCTCTTCCACAAAATATCATCATTGAATATAAACGCAGATTGAACATCAAATATGAGAGAATATTCAATATAATAAAAAACACGAATATACGTAAACTTGAGAATTTAAAATCAAAAACAATCTATAAAATTAAATTTCAAAATAAATGGTTCAAAGACATAACAGATTTATTGATACCTATCGAAATTCAACAATTTCTATCACTTGGTCCTAAGTTTAGTGTGTGTCCAACTGTTAAAGATTTAAGAATGGATTCACTTCTTGCAGATTTGGAAAATATCGAAAATTTCAATGAGAGAAGTAAAAACTTAAATTGAGCACAATTCACCAATATCATAACAAACTTTTCTCATATTAATAGTAATCACATAGATCAGTTTACTATAATGTTCAATAAATGCAAGATGCAAGACTTTTTCCAAGCCCACAACACATTTTCTAATTTCGAGAATAGCCATGATCATTATCGGCTACTCGAACCCCATTTAACTTTAACAACCCTGAATTGTTCCCCTTGCAGTGCGGCTGCAAGAATAGAAGTGAAGTCAATTAAGTAAAAGACACATTTATAAAAATATAGATTTATTGAAATGAATGAGCAATAGTAAAAACAAAGTACTTACATTATAATATGCCATTGGGAGAAGTGTCATCTGCCAATTATTTTCGTTGTTTACTCGATTGAAACTCGCGATCAACTGCCTGTTCTATTCTCCTCAATTATTAGCAAAACTCGACAATCAATGCCCCTCTCCACAGGTCATTCCTTCCGAAAATCTTTGATCAGCATTATTTGCTGATCGAGTTCAATTAATGTAATTCAACACCTCAGTTCCTGCTATTTCTCTCTGCAATGTTCTATACAGGGTATTGATTTAATTATGAGATACAAACGAGTGCAGAACAGGAACTGAAATGCTCTTGTGGCCTTTAGGAGAGAAAACATTTAAATTTTGGATTTATTAAACTTATGCTTCATGACAATATATCTGAAACAACATCCTGAACTTTGTATTATCAATAGTGATAAAGGTAACGTAACTGTTGCAAGGTACAAAGACGAATACATCAACAAGAGCCAGTTACTTCTAAATGATACAAAATATTATAAACCACTTAGAGCAGATCCGTCTTGCACTTTACAACAGAGAGCTAATAAAATTGTTTCTGAACTAAAGAAAAAAGCAATGATTGAAATAACTGCTAAAAAGTTAACTATCTACAATTCTATTACACCACGTTTTTATACTCTACCAAAAATTCATAAACCAGTTTTATCTATGTGACCAATTGTTTCCTCTATAGACTCGCCAAACAGTAAAATAACGAAATTCATTACTGAAATATTGACCAACTCATATGATAACGATAACAGATATCATGTTACTGACTCTTTCCTCTTTAGTGAATTCATTAACGATTTTCAATTAGCACCAAATTATGTTCTCATGAATTTAGATGTGGTATCTCTATTCACTAACTTACCTTTAGAGTTAGTTAAACTCTGCATTGATAAACAATGGAACAAAATTAACAATCTCTGCAATATTGAAAAACAAATGTTTATGGAGATAATTGATTTTATTTTTGACTCTACTTGTCTTGTCTTCAATGAAAAATTCTACAAGCAAATTTTTGGTACTCCCATGGGATCTAACATCTCCCCAATAATACCAAGTTACGTTTTAGATGAACTCCTAGAATATTGCACAAATAAAATCACTTTCGACATTCCTTTCCTTAGGAGATATGTAGATGACCTTATCCTTTCTGTACCAGAAAACTGTATTGATGAAACTCTTAATATTTTTAACAGTTTTGATCCCAATATTCAGTTCACTGTCGAAAAAGAAACCGATAATTCAGTTCCATTACTTGATTTGAAACTAATCAAAACCATCAACAACAAAATCATTACTAGATGGTACAGAAAACCAATAAATAGTAATCGTTTCATAAATTTTCACTCATACCATCCCATGAAAATCAAACTCAATTTAATTAATAACCTTAAACATAGAGTTGTTAAGGTCACCCATCCATCCTTGAGAGATGAGTGTCTGAAAGAACTTCAAAACATTCTTTTAGAAAATTCATATCCGAAATCATTGGTCAATAAAATTCTATTTAGCTCCTCTGCTTCTATTTTGAATTCAAACCAATCACCAAGAACTGATCAAATTGCAATTTATAAATCTTTACCACATATAGATAATTTGACACCAAAACTCATACAATTGTTCAGAAATGAGGACAATGTTAAAATAGCTAAAACCAGTTTGAAAACTATATCACAAATACATTCAAAATTAAAAACTCCTATACCAATCAAAAATAAATCCAATATAATTTATGACGCAGCTGTGATGAAGTATACACTGGTCAGACAAGTAGAATGCTCAAAGATAGAATAACCTCTCATAACAGTGACTGTAGAAGAAATGTGAGATCTTGTTGCCTTGCTGAACATGTAATAGATAAAGATCATGTAATTGACTATAATAATGCCAAAATTCTCGATAATGAACAAAATCTCAATAAGCGTCTCTTTCTTGAAATGGTTCATATAAACAACAATGAAAAAACAATGAATAGAAGAACAGATATTGATGACCTCAGTACAATATATACATATCTATTAAAAAAACAAAGAAAATATCACACCTAATCCTCTTTGAAATGATAATTATTTTTTATATTTGTATATACTTTTACATTTATATATTCTCACTCTATATCTCTTTCATTTGGAATTTTGATTATTTAGGTATGTGACTGAGTATCTGTCATGTGACTGTCATCTTGTTATTTTAAATTGTAACACCGATGTTTCTTTTTGTGTATTATTTTTTCTGAATTTCATGTTAGTAAGTATACTCTAATTATGTAATACCATCATATAATCATGTATTAAATTTTAGTTACGTCTTGAAGAAGAAAATATTTTTTTTCGAAAGCTCGACATAAAAACAAAGAAATCGTATTAATTAATCGGTCTACCATTGACTGCTTCCCACTAATTTCTACATATAGAATATATATATATATATATATACATATATATACATATATATACATATATATACATATATACATATATATACATATATATACATATATATACATATATATACATATATATACATATATACATACAGGGTGTTACCAAATAAGTGCGAAAGTTTTTAGGGGGTGATTCCTTGTCGAAAATTAAAGGGGGTCTTTTATGTAAACAAAAGCTCCTAGGCCTTTCCTTGAAAAGTTACACGCTTCCAAAAATAAGAAAAATAAATAAAAAAAATTTCTTGAAATTGCTGAAGAGTTGAAGAAATGGCATTTTGTGGGCATGTTCTACCAATAAAAAGGCTACCTATGAATATGTTTTTAATTATTGTTGTGATCTTTTAAACATGCAACCCATATTCCATTTTTTACCAAAACTTTTTAACGAAACACAATTCAAAAATATGTGTTGAAAAGAATGATTCATTTTAAAACTTTTTTTACTCATGTGTTGTGTCCGTAAAAGCAATAGTTTCCTGATGTAAAAATAAAATACAACATTGTGCATGAAACGGATCTTCTGTAAATGGAATCGAAAAAATCTAGTAGATGGCTGTCACGTTTTGTTTGCACAACTTGTGACTTCAAGCGTAGTATTTTAAAATCGAAAAAGTATAATAGGTGGCTGTCAAGTCGCTTTGATTTCTATGTGGTAGTTGAAAGTTCAATTGTGACTTTTGAATCTTCAATATGAATAATTACACTAACGCTGAAATGGCCGATATGCATTTTATGTATGGTCGTGCCAATGGAAATTCTTTGGAAGCTAGATGGCTCTATGCAGAGATGTATCCGCAGGGAGTAATACCTCATTACACAATTTTTGCACATCTTCACCAACATCTCTGTGAAAGAGGGACTTTTCAAAAACGAACAACTGATTGTGGTCGTCCACGAGTAATAAGAACGGTTGCACTGGAAGAAGAGGTCTCAATATGATTGAAGATCGTCCGGAATTGAGTACAAGACAAATTGCTAAGACACTTAGTATTAGCAATAAACTAATCTGGAAAATTTTAAAGGATCACCAATTGTATCCTTACCATATTCAACGAGTCCATGCACTTTTGCCGCGAGATTTTCCCCATCGATTATACTTTTGTCAATGAAGTCTTTAAATGATTACCCTTGGTTTATACGACGCCCATTGAATGTGTGAATGATTTAAGGAATCGCATCATTGCAGCCTGCGAGACAATCTAAAACACACCAGGAATATTTTAACGTTTGTGCCAGTTTATGAGACGAAGACTCGATTCCTGTCTAATGGTTGGAAGTGGTCATTTCGAGCAGTTTTTATAACTCTGTTCCATTTGATCTTGTTGCCTTTTTTAACCGACGAAACCAAAAAGGAGGAGGTTCTCTATTCGACCCGTATATTTTATGTTTTTCCATCATATTTTTTTATGCAGCCGTGCATCTCGCTGCCATCATTTTACGCTTCACCTATTCAATTGCTAGTTTGTTTGGCGCCGACTCAAAATCAGTTACTTACATTAGTTTAGGAGCTCAATTATCATTTAGACTAAGGTTTATTTAATTTTTTGCTTTTCAGTTGATTTTTTCGTCCGTTTAATTTTTTGTTTAAAAGTTTTTTCTTTGTTGTAATACACATAATTTTGTTTTGTTTGTATTTTTAATTTGATATTCTATTAAAACAAAACATGGTACTGGTACATGCCTACATTAAAAGTTAAAACAAGCGAATAATTTTAAAATACTATGATTGAAGTCACAAGTTGTGCAAACAAAACGTTACAGCCACCTACTAGATTTTTTCGATTCCATTTACAGAAGATCCGTTCATGCACAATGTTATATTTTATTTTTTTTATTAGGAAACTATTGCTTTTACGGACACAACACAGGACATAAACAACGTATGCAATGAATCGTTCTTTTCAACACATATTTTCAAATTGAGGAATTTTGTTTCGTTAAAAAGTTCTGGTAAAAAATGGAATAGGGGTGCATGTTTCACTCCTTTAAAAGATCACAACAAAATTAAAAAAATATTCATAGGTAGCCGTTTTATTGGTAGAACATGCCCACAAAATGTCATATCTTCAACTCTTCAGCAATTTCAAAAAAAAAATTTTTCCATTTTTGGAAGCGTGTAACTTTTTAAGGAAAGGCCTAAGAGCTTTTGTTTACATGAAAGACCCCCTTTAATTTTCGACAAGGAATCACCTAATAAAAACTTTTGCACTTATTTGGTAACACCCTATATATACAGGGTGGCCCACCACATTCGCCTCGGTATTTCTACGAGAAATGAAGAGAGTTAGGGAAAAACATTTAGCACAGTCATATGTGGTTCCATGAGGAGCATATTCCAAAATTATTTTGAAATATATAGGGTGATTACATACCAAAGTTATATTTTTTCTTATGGAACACCCTATATTTTTAGATACTATAGACAAAATAATGAGTTACTATTATATTTCCCATATTTAAAACTGACCGTTTCTGAGAAATTTAAAAATACAGACCATAATTTGAAAATTGTTTTCACCCTGTAACGTGTAACGAGCTGCTCGTGATTGAATGTACTGCTTAGCTCAAAGGTTAAAGTTGACTACTACATGAAATTTTTAATGCAATATTATACAGAGTGGCGAAAAAAATTGCCTCAAAATTTGGACACACATTTAATTAAATAACTTCTCAAAGTTGAATGGAACACCCCGTATTTAGTGGCGTAATTTGACGCAGAATTAGATTCCCTTCAAAACTATATTACCTATCTCTTCTGCTTCATACACAAAAGGGTTTTTATATTTTACTTATGAGTAATTTTTTTATCTAAAAAATGAAACACACTGTATTGTAATGAAAAGCTTAAAAAGCGTTTTAGAAACCTTTTTATTAAGGAATACGTAGATTCGCTAGAAGCAGAAGTTTAAATTTTTGAAAATACTGTGTATCTAAAGTAAAATGCAGGCAAATGTAAAAACTCAAATTTATTGCCATTTCTGAAATATTAAAGCATTCTTCAAAATAAGAAGATGCACGTGTCTTAATTATTGAGGAGGCGAAATATGTTAAATTCGCTTGTTTCTTAGCAAATTAGACTTCATATTGAAATAAATACCAAAATTACAATATGGGGTCAATAAAAACATACATTTACGATTTCCTATAAAACCTATTATACTATTTTTTTAATAATAGTAGACTCTGGCCTAGATGACGTTAATTATTATTATGAAACAGAAAGTATTTGACAGTGACACAACTTGTTAATCAAACCATTATCATTGTTTTAACTAGTTTAAAATTATTGTCTTTTTGAAATATTGTAAAATGAGAACTTATCCCCAGGAAGAACGAATTGATATGATTTGAGCATTTATTAAAATGATAAACTATTTAAGATTCTTAATTTTTCGATAAAATGACTTCAAAAATGCTTTTTAAGCTTTTCATTACAATACAGTCTTGTTTCATTTTTAAGATAAAAAAATTACTCATAAGTAAAATATAAAAACGCCTTTTGTGTAAAAAGCAGAAGAGATAGGTCTAGGGAACCCTAATATAGTTTTGAAGGGAATCTAATTCTGCGTCAAATTACGCCACTAAATACGGGGTGTTCCATTCAACTTTAAGAAGTTATTTAATTAAATGTTTGTCCAAATTTTGAGGCAATTTTTTTCGCCACTCTGTATAATATTGCATTGAAAATTTCATGTAGTAGTTAACTTTAACCTTTGAGCTAAGCAGTACATTTAATCACGAGCAGCTCGTTACACGTTACAGGGTGAAAACAATTGTCAAATTATGGTCTATATTTTTAAATTTCTCAAAATTTCTCAGAAACGGTCAGTTTTAAGTATGGGAAATATAATAGTAACTCACCTTTATTTTGTCTGTAGTATCTAAAAATATAAAAAAATATAGGGTGTTCCATAAGAAAAAATATAACTTTGGTATGTAATTTTTTTGGGGATCACCCTATATATTTCAAAATAATTTTGGAATATGCTCCTCATGGACCCACATATAACTGTGCTAAAAGTTTTTCCCTAACTCTCTTCATTTCTCGTAGAAATACCGAGGCGAATGTGGTGGGCCACCCTGTATATATATATATTATATATATATATATATATATATATATATATATATATATATATATATACAGGGTGTTCCAAATTAAGTCGGCACCATTGCCAACTCCGTTATTATTGATGCTACGATTTCGGTTAAATGGGCAAACTGGTAGCATTTTTAGTGGCCTTCTCGATGCCGAAAACAAAAAAAAATTGACAGTCGCGTTGTCATAATATTTCATAAAATGATATTTTTTTCAATCCTATATATATATATATATATATATAGGATTATCGGAAGAGGACAAATAACGAATTTTCTAATTTTTGGCCAACTCTTCGTTTATTTACCGTATAAACTTCATCAGAGCTTAAAAGGACAACTAGTTGTAAGGATGTAAAAGGAAGGAATTTTTATAAAATGTTGAAATAAGTGCAAGTTAGTTAGTCATCAGTATAAAAAATATGGAAAAAAATTATAAAATGAAAAAAAAATCTCTTGAAAAAGTTATTTAAAAAAGAAATTTAAAAGAATTATTGAACAATGATAAAAACATGTACATACCTCAACTTTTTATTTTAACTTTTTTTTTCATATTTTTTTATTTTTAATTTTTTATACTGATGACTAACTAGCTCGCCTTTATTTCAACATTAAAAAAAAATCCCTTCCTTTATATCCTTACAACTAGTCCTTTTAGGCCCTGATGAAGTTTATACAGTTAATAAACGTAACGTTGACAAAAAATGAGAAAGTTCGTTTGTTCTCTTCCGACAGTCCTATCAGCCTACCATTTTTAAGGAAATAATTTTCCACTTGTATAAATATATATATATATATATACATACATACATACATACATACATACATACATACATATATATATATATATATATATATATATATATATATATATATATATATATATATGTATATGTATCTATGTGCGTGTATTAACATTTTTGGGCCACCCCTATGAAATATATAGGATTTTTTTGAAATGGACAACCATTTCAATAATAATGGGCAGATGTATTTGTAAATATAATCCTGTATATTTATTTTCGTAGATTAGTAGTGTTAGTTCATATATTGGATTTTCTTTAGTTTTTGTTTATGTATTTGTATTCAAAATGAACAAATATATAAATGAACTATCATTTAATTTTTTCAATTCCGCCAACATTACCATGAAGCTTTCAGATTGTACTTTGAAAATATTTTTCATAGTGATGATATCCTCAAATTTATAATGATTATTGTTAGTTATTCCAAATCATCTTTCATTTCATAGTTTGAATACCTTAGGGCGCAACATACCACAAGAAGCTGAAAATAATCGACCATCACCCCAACCAAGTAAAGAACCAGGCGAGACTAGTTCAGTTACTGAAGATGACAATGATAGTGAAGATGACAGTGACAGTCGGGAAGCACAGTATCGATGTTCACACTGTTTCACAACAAGTAAGTTTACATTTAAGTACCTATAATCATAAGTACTTTTTAGGGTTTTCCTACCTCAAAAGAAAAAAATTCAGTTCTAATGCGTCTCGGTCACATATTTTTTTCGATGAATGAGTGGAAATTTTGCATGGCATAGAAATTTTGGAGGGAGAAAGTTTTGTACACTTTCACAGGATTCAATTTTTTTCAGAGTTCTGTGATTGTGATTTTTAAAAATGTCTTACATCTCAGAAACTACAAAAACTTAATTGTGGAAAAAACAGAGTTCCTAGCAGTTCATCAAAGTTTAGAGGTAAACATCTCAGAAACTACAGAAACTTAATTGTGGAAAAAACAGAGTTCCTAGCAGTTCATCAAAGTTTAGAGGTAAACTATTGATGGTTTTTGATCTAGGATTTTTTACGAAATTCATTATATTGTCTTTATTCAATTCAGATAAAAATATTACAGTGCTATATAGTAGTCAATACAATATGGTGGATTGAAGTAAATTATATGCATAATACAGTTATAAAGTAGTAAGATAACATATAGATCAAATTCACAAGTTGTAACAATATGAGCTAGTCTAGTTATTGCAGGCATAATACCTCTAAAAATAATACAAAAGCTCGAGCTGGAAGTTTAAACAGCTAGAACAAGAACATGGCATGGTTTTTGAAGCGGGAAACTGATATATTAAAAATTTGAAGGTTAAGCAAGGAGTTAGCTAAACGAAGAGTTCTAGGGATAAAGCTGTTGTATGAGTAATTAAATCTATGAAAGGAAATGTAAAAGGTTTGCACCTGTCTGGTTGAACGACTGGGGACAAATAGAGATATTTTGGAGAGAAGCACGGGGCTGATACACAGTCCATTGATAATTTTAAACAAATGTATTAAGTCTCTTTGTTTTCTACGAACCTCAAGAGAAGGTATGTTCAGTATGAGTTCTAATGCACCATAGTCATAGTATACGCGCAACTTAAAGGCAATATATCTAAGGAAATTGTGCTGGACAGCCTTAAGTTTCACTTTATATGTAACCAAACTGTGGAACAATAGCCATGATGCGATCTAACCAGGGAAAAATAAAGGGATTTAATAGCAGTGGTGTTAGTAAAATCACAGGTGGTTCTCTTTATAAAGCCTAGCGTTTTCATAGATTTCTGAATTATAGTGGAAATATGAGATTTATAGCTAAGTGCGGAGTCAAGGATCACATCTAGATCTTTGGTTTCTGAAGCAGAATGTAAGATCAGATTATTTATACTATATTCGAAAGTGATTGGGTGATGAGTTCAATGAAAACGAAGAATATGGCATTTGGATGCGTTCAAACACATTCCATTCTGTGTGCACCAGTTGGAAAGGCAATCTATATCATTTTGCAGACTTAATGAATCAGCCTCGCTTTTAATTATTTTAAAACATTTTAAGTCGTCAGCAAATAGCAAAGCTTTACTTTCTTGGAAACGTAGAAAAAGGTTCAATAACAGTGGTCCCAGGTGTGATCCTTGAGGAACGCCCGAGGAAATTGAGCTAGTATGGGAATAGTAATGATCAACCCTGACAATTTGCGATCTATCCATAAGATAGCTCTTGAGCCAGTGCAATATTGGCCCATCAACGCCGTATAAACAAAGCTTATGAATCTAGAGCTCATGATTAACTTTGTCGAAAGCTTTGGAAAAATCGGTGTACACATAGTCGACTTGAGTACCCCTTTCCAGAGCCTCCGACAAATAATCAACATATGTGATCAGACCCAGTTCCGCTGACTTCTTAGATGTAAATCCAAATTGTTGGGTCCCTATAATTGAGGAGCAATCAGTAATGATGCTCTCAAAAACTTTAGGGATTACGCTAAGAATAGAAATGGGACGATAATTACTTATGGCAGATTTACGACCTAATTTATATATTGGAGTAACATATGAGATTTTCCAGTAATCCGGAAATTCGCCTGATAATAGAGACTTATTAAATATATAGTAAAGTGGACGAGATAAAATGAACTTAAGTGGTTTAATAAAAGTAGGCTTCTCTTTGCTGAAATTCGCGCCATTCTGTATGACGCCGATTCCAGAAGATATAAATGAATTATTTCCATAACTGAATGATCTTATTTGGTTTATTAAAAAAATCGTATTATTTGAGTACTCAAGATTGTTTGTATGTGAGCAATGACTCAAAATACACAACCTAAGACTTTACGTGTCTAATGTATGGTTTTTGATATTCAGGATCCTTAAGAGTGTTTTAAAGTGATTGTACAAATCCTGTTTGGAGATATATCATATATGTACAATGTTTACTTACCTAGACTTTGAAAACACTACACCATTTCGTGAAGTACATGGTATGCAACCCTAGGAACACTGCCTCAAATTATGACGTGAATCATGTTTGATGCCCTGCGAAACTAAGCCAAGGCTGTTCTTTTCTTTGAGGTATATCAGGATTTTTTCAAACAATTAAAAAAAAATAGAATTTTTTTCTTGTGAAATTTTGGGAATTTGTTCGGTTGCATCAGATGCAAATTTTGATTTCAATTCAACCAGAAACACTATCAACTTCAATATTTTTATTGTAATCAATGCTCGATCAAGTGCAAATTATGTTATAAAATTGTATCCAATTATAACTTCTTACTGACAACATTGAATACTTCCAATTCCAAATACACCACAAAACTATTTGTCCAGTACTGTGAGTACATTTTATCAAGAACAGAAATAAAAAAAAGCATGTAAATGGATTTTCATTGTTCACAATAGAAAAAATTATTTTAATAAAAAATTTACATATATGATGTTGAAATATATTGGAAAAAACATTTTGTAATAAAAATAAATTATAAAGATATGATAATTATTGAAATGAAAGTACAGTTAACAAAACAAAATAAAAAATTACCATAAAATAAAATGAAACATCATCTCAGAAGTTCATAATAAAATATATATGCTTGTTCGTTAATGACGAAAATCGATGATATATGTGACCCAAAAGTTATTGTACTCATGCCTTGTATCTACATAAGCATACACATTGCTCTTGTATTCTTGTTAGGAGCTGTATTTAGTTCAATGAAATTGTACCCATAAGAAAATTATCTAGCGAATGTCAAGTTGAAATATGTGCTATTTGCTACAAAATGAACTTGTCTAAAGTTGTTATAATAACTGTTTATAGAGCTCCCAATAACAATGTTAATTTTTTTTTTGGTTGTTTATTACAGGCACTGAAAATTGCTGAGGCAAAGTCTCCCAATATTATCTTATGTGGAGACTTTAATATTGACTATCTGTCGAAAGATACAAATACAAACTTGCTTATGGATCTTTTCAACTCATTCAAATTTAATGTCAATATAAGAAGTCCAACAAGAATTTTTACCAATGCGAACGGTCATACGAGTCGCACTTGTATAGACTACATGGTGACTACTTTTTCTGATCAAACTTTTTACTGTCAATTAATACAACCTAATATTGCTGATTACATATAGGTACTCTTAAGGATCCAGAATGTGAAATTAAAAAAAGAAAATCAGACAAAGAACCACTCGTTAAAATGTTGAAACGGCAAGTATATGATAGTAATATAAATGAATTCAGAACTAGACTCAATAATATCAGTTGGTATCCAACCCTGTACAATATGTGCATAAATCAAGGTTTCTCTTTCTTCATAAACTCTCTTCTATGGTGTTTCGATGTGTCATGCCCAAAAAAACATATCTCAGTTAAAAAAATTAACAATGCCTGGATTTCAAATGACATTATCAAAGAGGGCAAATATTTAAGAGATTTGTTCCAACTGTGCACAACCTTCCAGGTAGTTGATCCTCATTCAATAGAAATGTATAAAAATAGGTTGAAGGAGCACAAGTCAGCGATTAGGGAAACGAAAACGAACTACTTTTCGAAAAAAATTGAAAATGCTCAGAATAAAACCAAAGAGACATGGAAAATAATTAATTCTGAACTGGGGAAACAAAATTCGTCAGATACTAGAATCATCTCTTTGAAGCATAATTCGATGTTGATGATGTACAGGAGGTAGCAGAAGTATTTGCTGACTATTTTTCTAAGGCTACGGAATTAAGTCTAAATAGTCACTTTGGGCAAAATCTATCATTACCCTGTACTATTAGTAAACATTTTATAATCAGTCATCCTTTCCCAAATGAACCTATAACCGAACTAGAAATATTTAATGCTCTGAAAAAAATGAAAAATAAAAAATCAAGTGGTATAGATGAACTATCTATAATCATCATCAAAGATGTAATTGACCTCATAATTGATCCTCTTACTTATCTGATGAATCAGTCCTACATGCAAGGATATTTTCCCATCGAATTCAAAAAGGCTTTAGTGATACCTCTCTATAAAAAAGGTGATAAAAATGATACTGATAATTATAGAAAAATTTCGCTGATTTGTTCCTTGTCCAAGCTATTTGAGAAAGTAGTAGCTAACAGGATAGTTGATTATTTGGAAGCAAACAAACTCTTATGTAATAATCAACATGGATTCAGAAATAGCCATTCTATCGAAACAGCAACTTACCATTTTCTCAATTTCATTTATGCATAAATTGACGCTAATAACCTTGTTATCAGTCTTATCTTAGGATTTCGTAACCAATTAGACAGCTGCACTTGGTTTTCCAGAAAACAATTTAACTTGGTTGAAATCATATATGGAAAACCGTTGCATGACTGTCAAATATAATACAGTAACGTCGAGTGAACAAAATGTTGAAATGGGTGTACCACAAGGTTCGGTTTTAGGTCCATTATTCTTTGTGCTATTTGTTCCCAAAAAATTAACTGTTTGCTAGACCTAGATAATTACAAGTTCAATATCGACAATTTACTTGTTAAGGTTCCAAAATTATTGATACTTTTGCATCTTGGTGTGACCGAAACAGACTCATTCTGAACACTAAGAAGTCAGTATCTATGAAATTTTTTAATAGGAAAGATAATATACCAGAAGAAATAGTCTTCAGTGAGGAAATAGTTATGTCACAAGAAGTAAAGTTTTTGGGAACTCTATTAGAACGTCTGAATTTTGATCAGCACATCAATAGTGTTTGCAATAAACTCAATTCAGCATTCTTTGCAATCAAACAAATGAATTCATGTGTAACAAAAGAAAGTTTATTAAGCATTTATTTTGCCATGGCATTTTCACATATTTCACTGAACATAATGGCATGGGGGAGCGGTACAGATTTAAATAGAGTTTTTGTGGGCCAAAAGCGTATTTTAAGACTCATCTTCGACATGAATTATCAAGATAGTTGCAAACCGGTTTTTATTAGAGAAAAACTGTTTAATCTGGAGTCCTTCGAAACGATTGCTTCAACACATACATATAGTACAAGATTCGGAGGACAGCTGCGGATGCCAAAACATAAAACTTCTAAATACAAAAGCTCCCCAGCTTACAATGCTTTGTCTCTCTACAACAAATTGCCAAACGAGATAATAAACTCTCAAAGTGACAACATTTTTTGTAATAGAGTTAAATATTTATTGATTGACAAGTGCTACTATACTTTGCAAGAGTATTTGAATGATACTTTTTAATTATTTATTCCATTCTATGTACTTCCTTTATAATTCTATATGTAAAGCTGTGATTTTTAATTTTTTTTTATGTTGTTTTATATATTTGTATACCTTTTATCTGACCTACCATATGTACCCTGATGTACCAAAGTGGTTAATAAATTATTATTATTATTTTTGTACAAAAGGATGCTATATTACCATTTGGAGAGAATTCCATGGAGACATTCAATTTTTTTCATTATATATTCCCGAAGACAAAAAACGTTTCAGATGAATTATTAATGTTTTCTGGAATTGGTGGAACGATAATGATTTTGTAAACTTTATTCTTTTTCGACACTTGTTGGGGTATTGTCCCCATCTAAGATTTCTTCTCTGGTGAAGAAATCTAAGCAATCTGACAGACTGACTTGATCAATCTTCGTAAAATTCAAATCTCTAGATGGCGGCTGTGTCAGGAAGCGAATTAAATGTTCTCACAGTAAGTAAATAATCTTTCAGTGAAAAACCTTCTAAATGTTGCCAAATAAAACATTATATTGTGTAGTTTATCGAAACAGTTATCTCATTTCTTGTGCTATTGAAAAATAAGTTATAATGTATTTAAATATGTGACACCAGATTCAACTGCTATCAAAGGGAAGAAACCGCAACCTTGCTTAAAAACAGGTGAATATAAAAAAATAATATTTGTGACAGTTTAAATACACGAGGTACAAGAAGAAAAACAAGATCTTAATAATAAACAACATACTTCAGTTGAAAAAAGTGCCATCTTGAAGAATCTAAAAACAATTGGGTAAAAAAGTTAGTAAGGATGCAAACTTTGTCTCAAAGGTTCAGATTAGCAGATGTCTCTATTGTTACAACCCAATTTGTAAACAATAATAAAGTAAACCTAGAAATTGAAATTGATAACTCTGCATGATGATACTATTTTTAACAACAATTATGAAGACAGTGAATTAATTACCCAAAAACACAGAAGAAGGCCATTTTTCAGAAACTTAGAAACAGCAGAAGATAATAGCTTTTCGGGCACTGACAAAAAGGAAGGATTTATAACAAACACAAATTCTGGTAATATATCAAAAAGAAAAATGGCCTCGAAAACGCAGTAAAAAATTAGTCGTAGATTTTGTAAAGTGTTATAAATGTTAAAACTTCTTCAATCCTGCTTGTATGGTGCAAGCAGCATCGAAGAGAACGCCAAGTTGTCGCCACGAACTGGTTCCGAGTCATGTAAACAACGACGTAACCTCAAGCTCAAAAAACGCTTAGGTTCTATTGGCCGAAAATACGTTACTCCGTCAATTAATCGATGAAATGCGATCTAAACAAGAGGTACTTAATGAGAATTGTGTGCTCCTAAGAGAGAAGGTAACATTTTTAGAAAAGAAGGTCAACGACTTTCAAACAAAAAAAAATAAGTTGGAAACCAAGCTACAACTGTAAGTTCTACCCCTAATGAGCTTGCTGGATGCTCCTTGATCACCTGTGAGAGACATAATTCCTCTAGCTATGCTTCCACAGTCAACTGGGGTAACCAAGGCATGTCGAGTAGTCTAGTTCAAAGAAAAAATAATCTAAGAAAACATACTGAAGGGTATCAGCAAGTGTTCAACAGTAGAGATGTGAACGCTGCTATACAGAAGGCTCAAGCACTGAATAAAATGACTGAAGTACAAAACTTGAATTCTACACCCAATGATGATGGCTGGCACAAAAGTGTCGTCGTAATAAAAATTTTGTAATAGGGGACAACAATGAGTGCAGTGGTGAGCTACAAACTGTGCCTAAGTATGTGTCTCTTCATGTCACTCAAATGGACCCAAAAACAAAACATGAAAATCTGAAAAAAAATTCTGGAGAAAGAATTTCCAGAGGTCACCTGTGAGAGACATAACTCCAAATATCCTGAGTTATATTCATCTTGCAAGGTAACAATTCGTCAGGAACACTTCGAGAAAGCCTGGAGGAGGGACCTTTGGCCTCAGGGATCACTAGATTCTCGGTTTTTGATGAAAAAAGTTGTACCACCACATACACAGGTAGAAGTGGACCCCTCCCAGTAAATCCTTTACATAACACGTCTCAACTAAAAGTAAATAACAAAATTAATTCTAAGCTGAATTTAATGCATTTAAACATGCGGCAAAATGTGACTCACTGAGTATCACTGTATGTGAAAATAAAGTAGATATTTTATGGTGCAAAAAAGAGGAACTACAACTTATGCATATCCAAGACATTAGTTTATGTGCGGAATACTGTAGGTCATCCCAAAATCATGGTGGGGTGTGTATTTTTGCCCGCAAAGGCCTTAATATTAATAATATTTCTTACAATAGTAAGCCTGTAATTTATTTGGACCATATGTACCAACATTGTATTTTTAAGTTTGTGGATTTAGGATTAGATAAAAATAAAACAAAATTTACATACAAAAGAACCCTTAGTAATGCAAATATGCAAAGTTTCTATAATGCTATCTTACTTGAGAATTTAGCAGATATGTATAGTGCAGATGGTTTCCAAGACAAGTTTTCTGCATTTTACAGTACATTACTCTACCACTACAACTATCATTTTCCAGTTAGAAGAGTAAAAGAGAAAACAGGAGCTAAAAGTGGTTTTCAACTGAAATAAAGGCAACTCCATAATCTGCTTTGTGAAATGCGATCAATTGAAAAACGTTTGAACAATGAAGTATATTCTAGGAAATATAAGGATTTGTTAAAGCTGTATAAAAACAGCGTTTCCAAACATAAAAAACAAAAAAATTGTGTACGGTTGCAGAATGCAGGGATCCTGGAAAATTATTAATGAAGAAAGAAATAGAGTAGACTTCATTAAGCCTTCATATATATTTGATACTATGGGAAATGTTATTACCAACTTGAAAGATATGTGTAACGTGTTTAATGACTGCTTCTTAGATATCTCCCAAAACCCTAACCAGCTACAATTTGATAAAATTAAACTTTAAAACCATGGTCCCTCTAGCTTCTTTATGAGTGCTGTTACTCCCATGGAGGTGAGAAATTTTCTTAAATAAACATTCCATAACCCTTCAGCTGGTATAGATGAAATTCATGGTAAAGTAATTAGACTGGTCACTGACCTTATATGTCAACCTCTATCATATCTTATTTATGAGTCATTTATAAATGGAGAATTTCCAGAGCCCCTAAAACAATTAAATGCATACCAATTTTTAAAAACAAAGGCTCCAGATCAGATATAATGAATTATAGATCAATATGTGTTCAAAGTCAAATTTCAAAAATCTTTGAATAATGTTTCTCTCAGCGTTTAGTTGATTTTCTAGAAAAATATAATATTTTTAATAATTCTCAACATGGTTTCCGCTCAAAAAAGTCAACAAACACTTCAATTTTAGACTCTCTAGAATTCGTCTATAATGCTCTGAATAACAAAGAATCACCACTGGGCTTGTTCTACGATCTGGAAAAGCTCTATGCATGTGGTACCGCTCATGAGTAAGTAGCCTCATACTTACAAAAAAGGAAACAAACAGTTGTGATAAATGGTGTAAAGTCATATACAGGGCAGATCAATCTAGGCATACCACAGGGGCCTATACTTGGACCACTATTTTTTATTATCTTTGTTAACAAAATTCAGAGCTCCTGTGGGGACATGGGTCATTTTGTCTTGTATGTAGACGACACCAATATCCTGCTGAGTAACCCTAACATTGATGAGCTGGTTGTGAAGGCTAATAACATTTCCCAGTTGTTAAGTCAGTGGTTATTGTACATATAATGGACTGGTATTAAACAGAATTAAAACGGTATATATGCAGTTTTTTCCAAAAAATGTATCTCTTGGTTGTAACCTTCTGATTAAAATAAATAATAAATCAATCAAAATGTCAGAATTCAAATTTCTTGGACTGTAACTTACTTGGGAAAACACATAGATACCCTATGTTCAAGGGTGAGCTCTTTGTGTTTTTTATTCAAACATTTGTGTGACAGTGCAGATGAACAAACAATGAAACTCTTATATTTCGGTCTCGTGCAATCAGCTTTGCAATATGGTTTCGTTTTTTGGGCTCATCATCTTACTTTTATAAGGCATTTATCAAGCAGACAAAAATTCTAAGATGTACGGAGAATGTACATCCTGATACCTCTTGTAGGGATATTTTTAAGAAATATAACTTTCTTACTCTGCCAAGTTTATATATTTTACAGCGGTAGACTTTGTTATTGACAGAGAGTCCCACTTCAACAGAAACAGTGATTATCACTCCTATCATACTAGAAAAGCTAATGAAATTCGTTTGCCTCACTCTAGGTTAATGGTAGGCCAACATTCTCCTACATTCATGGGAAGTAAGTGCATTAACAAAATAAGAACAATACTTCAAAATGTCGATAACCCTAGGGAATTAAAAACTAAAACAAAAAAATGCTTATGTAAACATAGCTTTTATTCACTAGCGGATTTTTTTATTATAAAGCTCAAGTATAGGTTGTTCTTCTATTTGTTTATAGTTAAGAATATTGTTCTATTTGACTAGCCTTTAAGTTTGTACAATGCTTTTACTGTACTATTAACTTTCATGGCGAATAAATAGAATTTGAAAATTGAATTTGAGAAGAAAGAGAATTTTGTTTCAACTTCAAGGGAGCCCACCATCCGCCTACAGCTGTTTCGTGGTTTCCCAATCATCAGTATGACAATTGTTGGTGACCTATCGATGTTGCACGAAATTTCCTGCCTTCGAACTCCACAGCATTAGGTTAAGTTTCACTCCGCAAATTATAGATGTCGCATCTATAATTTTGTGCATTTCACATTTTTATCCTGCTGGTAAGTATTAGCACTGAGAGAGGTTTGTTTTGAGTTCGAGGAAGACCACAAGCCGTCCTGATGATTGGGAAACCATGAAACAGCTGTAGGCCGATGGTGGATCCCTTGAAGTTGAAACAAAACTATCTTTCTTCTTTTGTCATTTCTGTATTTCTGAACGCACTAGAAGCTTGACTTTTGGTGTTGTTGTTTGGCCATACTGACAATTGTTGGTGACCTATCGATGTTACACAAAATTTCCTGCCTTCAAACTCCACAGTATTAGGTTGAGTTTCACTCCGCAAATTATAGATATCGCATCTATAATTTTATGCATTTCACATCTTTATCCTGGCTGGTAGGTATTAGCACTGAGAGAGGTTTGTTTCGCATTCGAGGAAGACCACAAGTCGTCCTGATGATTGGGACACCATGAAACAGCTATATGTGGATGGTGGGCTCCCTTGAAGTTGAAACAAAACACTCTTTCTTCCTTTGTTATTTGGTTGCGTTACTCTGAACGCACTAGAAGCTTGACTTTTGGTGTTGTGGATTGGCCATACTGACAATTTTTGGTGACCTATCGATGTTACACGAAATTTCCTGCCTTCAAACTCCACAGCATTAGGTTGAGTTTCACTCCGCAAATTATAGATGTCACGTCTATAATTTTATGCATTTCACATCTTTATCCTGGCTGGTAGGTATTAGCACTGAGAGAGGTTTGTTTCGCATTCGAGGAAGACCACAAGCTGTCCTGATGATTGGGAAACCATGAAACAGCTGTAGGCGGATGGTGGGTTCCCTTGAAGTTGAAACAAAACACTTTTTCTTCTTTTGTTATTTGTTTGCGTTACTTTTAACGCACTAGAAGCTTGACTTTTGGTGTTGTGGATTGACCATACTGCCAATTGTTGGTGACCTATCTATGTTACACGAAAATTCTTGCCTTCGAACTCCACAGCATTAGGTTCAGTTTCACTCCGCAAATTATAGATGTCACATCTATAATTTTATGCATTTTACATCTTTATCCTTGCCGGTAGGTATTAGATCTGAGACAGGTTTGTTCCAAGTTCGAGGAAGAACACAAGCCGTCCTGATGATTGGGAAACCATGAAACAGCTGTAAGCGGATGGTGGGCTCCCTTGAAGTTGAAACAAAACTCTCTTCTTTTGTTATTTGTTTGCGTTACTCTGAACGCACTAGAAGCTTGACTTTTGGTGTTGTGGATTGGCCATACTGACAAATGTTGGTGACCTATTGATGTTGCATGAAATTTCCTGCTTTCGAACTCCACAGCATTAGGTTGAGTTTCACTCCGCAAATTACAGATGTCGCATCTATAATTTTGTGCATTTCACACACACACATATATATATATATATATATATATATATATATATTTATATATATATATATATATATATATATATATATATATATATATATATATATATATATATGCAGACTAGCTTGTTACACTCCCGTGAATGACGGGTGTATAATGCTATTTTATAACAAATTACAGTGGTGAAAAATAAAAATAAAATTCTTGAAATATCAAAAAAAATGGCAAATTTAACCAAATTTCGGAAATTTGTGTCCGCCTAATCTAACCTAACCTTATCATAGGCTGTAAGAAAACACTGGCAATTGCAGTGGGTTTATACAGCGAATAAGATAATATAAGGAATAAGAAAGTTGAACATTCGTAATTCAATGGGAACGTTTATACACGAAAAAAAATTACTTAAAACACTTTGAAATACTAGCACACTCTAAAAACTAAACAATAAATGTATAGATAAATAGATAGATAAATTGTGAATTGTATTGAATCTATGCAATGGGGTTCAATAAATAAATAAAAAAATAGATACGTTTTCTCAAACAAATTATTCAGTTAAAGCAGTCATAAGCGCAATAAAGGTTAATTGCAATGAGTCAGATATAAAATACTTTTGTAAATACATGTACAATGCATCAATATATATATATATATATACAGTGCTTCTCAAAAGTCCCCTCCCCCTCTTATTTTTGGAACGATTATACATAAACAAGTGAAATTTGGAAACTGAATATTAAAGGTTGTAAACTTCCCTACTAGTGATGATAGATGACTAAATCGTCAAAGATGACGTCACATTGAGACCAATAATTTCAAATGGAACCCTACGGCAAGCGACACCTCTTTTAAAAGGTATCGAAAAAACCTATTCAATGCTACTAATTTTGTTTGTGTTTATGGCAGTTTTGGCAACTCGCTTTAAAAAACGCAAAGCTGTGATGAATTAAATCAGTTAATACTAAAATTCAAGCTCTGCCTCTGGATAGTTGTCAAATAAGCTGACGTTTTTGTTAGTCTCCCTAATTCGACGTTTTTGTAATTGTCCAAGTTTTTGTTCATTTAATAATTTGTGTATTGTTGATCGAACGTTAACTGTTTTAGCAGCTTTTGGTACTTTAATATTTTTGTACATTTTATAATTTGTTAACTGTTGTGAGCCGACGTTTAAGTGCTTCAAAAGCTGAAATGTAATGCGTGCTTTAGCTGATGAAGTAGCAGCATCCTAATTCTTGGTGAAACTGGACAAAATATTCATGCAGCAGAACGCATTTTTAATGAGAGGTTCCCGATTGCCCGTTCGAGGACTTATTTAAGGGAGCTTCTTCGTAAGTTTGAAACAACGGGTAGTATCAATGATGCTGAAAACAATCTGGCAGACCACAAATTTCTGATGAGAAAAAAATTGATATACTGGCAGAAGTAATAGTTAATCCTACTTCTTCAACAACTCATGTTGCATCTACCTGTGAAGTCAGTCGAGTACAGTACACAGGGTGTTGAAAAACAAATTTCATCCATACAAATTAAAAATGGTTCATCAACTCTCAGACGAAGACCCAGACCAAAGACTAGAATTTTGTGAAAATATGGAAACTAAAATTAACCAACAGCCAGACTATGTCAAAACAATTTGTTTTAGTGACGAAAGTACTTTCTATCTAAATGGAAATGTAAATACACAGAATGTGAGGTATTGGAGTGACGCAAATCCTCACCTGTTTCGTGAAACACATACCCAATTTCCCCAGAAGGTGAATGTTTGGGCAGGTATCCTGGGAAACCACATCGTTGGGCCTCTTTTTTTAAATACGAATTTAACTGGTGAGGTTTATCTGGAGCTGTTGCAAAACGCAATAGAACCGTTAATCCTTGAAATTTTGGAAGATAATCCGGATGAATTCGGCAATTTGGAAATAACATTCCAACAGGATGGTGCTCCTCCACACTATTACGGTGCAGTAAGAGGGTATTTGGATGAGGAGTATCGTGGTAGATGGATTGGACGACGAGGTTCAACGGAATGGCCAGCTCGATCACCGGACCTCACACCTTTGAATTTTTTTTCTGTGGGGGTACCTTAAATTGAAGGTTTACGCCACTGAACCTGACAATATTGACGTTTTGAAACAACGTATTGTTGCAGAATGTGAGGCTGTTTCCGCAGACACATTTGCAAAAGTACGAGAAGGGTTTAAAAATAGGATATTTCACTGTCAGGAAGTAAATGGAGGTCACTTCGAGCAATTTCTTTAAGTAGATACTGATTCTTAAATCTGTAATTAATATCATACTGAATGGAATTTTAATGTTTACTAATGAGCCATTAAAACTGCCATAAACACAAACAAAATTAGTATCATTGAATAGGTTTTTTCGATACCTTTTAAAAGTGGTGTCGCTTGCCGTAGGGTTCCATTTAAAATTATTGGTCACAATGGCCTTGTGACGTCATCTTTGACGATTTCGTCATCTATCATCACTAGTATGGAAGTTTACAACCTTTAATATTCAGTTTCCAAATTTCACTTGTTTATGTATAATCGTTCCAAAAATAAGAGGGGGGGAGGGAACTTTTGAGAAGCACTGTATATATATATACATATGTACACATATAGAAGAAAAGATATCCTACAGAATCTGTATATATAGATAGCAAACTGTTATGTCCTAATCAATTGTATGTAAAATCAGTTATTAGATTCATGCTAAAAAACACATACTACAGGGAGGATTTAAAACATGGTGTAAGTACAAGAAATGCAGCTAATAATAAACTCCTGTGCAATCCTAAACATACATTGTCAAAAGCATATTCATTACATAGGTCCAAAGATTTACAATAGCCTACCCCATGCTATAAGAAATAGACCATACCATATAGTAAAAAAGGAAATTGTACAATGGATAATTGAGACTAAGTATACTGTAACCTTCATGTTTTGATGGAGGAAATAAAAACATGATTGTGATTGTTACCTCAGAATGATATTTTTTTTTTCTTTTTATATCTTTTAAGAATTTTCCTAAAGTATTAATTTAATTTCGTTAAGTAAATTGCTAAATGTTGTAGATACCCTAAAATAAAATTGAATGTGATAATGTAAATTGGTGCACACACAGTATTCAGAATACCATCCTGCACTGAATATAATTTATTTAGTTTATATCAATATATATGTTGTTGTTAAGAGATATTATCAATTAGTTATGTAAAATATATTGCTGTTACTACTAAATAAATAAATAAACATTAAATACATACATACACATACATTCACACATATATACACCCACATACACATCACATATACAAATATTGAAACTAAGTCTGTGTAGGTCCTGATGTAAATTTTACATTATCGAAAAAAAAAATCCAGACAAGGTTGTTGGATATCCCCATTGGGTGAGGTTACTGAAAAGTGGCCTGAAAGAACTTATAAAGAACTAGATCACAATGAATATTCTTCATAGATGATAGAAGGTTATATATTTTTGCAGCCAGATATATTAAGGAATATTTGAATATATTGGATGAAGGAATGGGTAGTTTCATGTTACCTCTTTGACGATTGATTCCTTCATTGATTTCGTACAAAGATTTTTTTTTGAAAACTAATATAGCTGTTTCAAGGATAAACAAGGATGGAAGAGTTGACAAATTATTCTCTTTAAATAGTGACCTGCACGACACTCGCGGTCCTACCTTATATAATTATTGGATGGCACGTTTCTGAAGTTCGAAGATTTAATTAAAGTTTTTTAGGTTACATGAACCCCAGAATGCAATCCCATATCGAATATGTGATTCAATCAGTGCATGGTAAACTATTTTAGCTGATGCTGTACCCAGTTCATTGGCCACTATACGCAGTGCATAACACCCTGATGAAAGCTTTTTGCCCAATTGTTTGACGTGATGTTGAAACTTTAATTGCTTGTCAATGTAGACTCCGAGAAATTTGTTCATACTCACACTTGCTATTGATTAATTGATTAATCCCCTAGAGGGATATCGGGTAGGGCACACTGGTATGCTTTACAATTAGTCTTATTGATGTTGAAGGCGAATAAGTTAGCATTACACCATTTTTTTACTTTTGATATATCTCGAGTAATTTTCAGCTGCAGGCTATTAATGTTGTCATGCCATAAGATGGTTGTATCATCTGCGAATATAGTAAACTGTCCGTCAATTGTAATCTTGGCCAAGTCATTGAAGTACAGCAGAAACTAGATTGGACCTAGCACCGATCCTTTTAGTAGTAGTAGCAGTAATTTATTGAAATAGATAAATCTAATTTACAAACAGTCACAATCATTAAAAATACAGATAATCTAATAATTCTAAAATAAATAACAATAGTAATACAATATTGAAATATTAAACAGTAATACATCACAAATCTTGTTCTAAAAAAGCCAATAGACTTTTCTTAAAACGTATAACAGTATTGGACTCTTTCAAGTGTATGGGGAGTTTATTGAATTCATTCAAACCTTTGAAAAATAAGTTATTCATGCATCGTCTCGAACTAGTTCTATTAATATGGAAGTCATTATTTTGCCTAGTGTTATAAATGATGAATATCTCTATTTAAAATCACAAAATCATTAAAATAAGTTGGTTGAAAACCTTTAACAATCTTAAAAATAAAAACCATTGTTGAAAAATAAAGCCTCTTTTTTACTGACAACCACTGAAGTGAATTTAACATATACGAAATTGAAGTATAGCGACTACATTTAAGAATCATACGCATTCCACGATTTTGAAGTTTCTGTAATTGAGACACTTTATTTTGATTGAATAAAAACAGTAAGGAAGCACAATAATCGAAATGAGGTTGGATAATGCAATTGAAAGTTGTTATTTTAGAATATGTGCTCAAACAATTTGAAATTCTAGAAAAGAAAAAGATCTTTTTGAGGAACACCGCATCGTATTGCACCACTAGGTGATAACTTATGGGTTTTGACGAGTTGTGTTCTTTGGCTCAGATAGGACTGTACCCGTTTATAGCTATGATTCCTGAATCCATAGACTAGTAGTTTGCGCAGCAAGATTTTGTGGTCGACACGGTCAAAGGCTTTTGACAAATCATAGAATATTTCTGCACTCACTTCCCCTTGATTCAGTTCTGTGTATAATTTGTTGAGGAATGTGAACACCGCGCCCCCAGCCTGTATTGTATTTTGTTGTAGAGCTAGAGAGTGGTGATTTGGCGATAATAATTTTGTGATATAACACTGAGGTATGATGTATGCGCCTGTCAGACATTTTCAGCCATTTAGCTTTTTTCAGCGTGTATGAAACAGAATCCCTTTTTTTAAATTCCGAAAGAAAATCTCAAACACGAGTTTTGAACTCTTTGGATTCTGTGCTGTTCAGTAGTATTCAGAAAGTAGTGGTAAACGACATCGCAATGGTTGAAGGTTGAAAGTATTACTGTGTCGCAAAGAAGTAATTCAGTTTAAGTATCCAGGGCGTGTCTGTGGGGATATAATTTTTATTTTTGGGTAGGAAATGCGTGATTGAGGTTGTAAGGAGGTTATAAAATGTTAGGAAAGGATCGTCAGTCCCCATGCAGGTATTCCAATCCTTCTTTAGACAAATTTCGTAAAATTTATCATAGTTGGATTTGCTGAATAGTCTCCATTTGAATGTATTTTTATCATTGGGGTGTGATATAAGCTGTATAGTATTTCAACATACATGTGCTTAAACTTGGTGAGCAGCAGTGTAGTCCTCATACCTCATAACCTGGATTTTTGTTTTGTTTTTTATTTGTTTTAATATATCATAATAACAATTGTTACAGCTGAAAACGTGAAAGTATACAACATCTAACAAATAATTACAAGAGGTGAATAACAAAGAATCAAGTAGTGTTGATCGTACAATATCTTTTGAATTTATGAGTTATATGGACTAGTTACCAAATCATGGGCAATTCGAGTTTGTTGAAAATGCATTTAAGGAAAAAAAGTATGATTTCTTCTCTGCGCTTTTTTAACTTCAAGAAAATGTTCAATTTGAGTTTGTTGAAAATTCGAAGGAAAAAAAAGATTAATTTCCCAACTTTTTGTATATTGTTTGTATGCTTTCACCTCTTTGATATTTTTTCAACTAATTGAAAAAAAACAGCTGAGATTAAGTTTGAGATTGATTGTCTTGTAGAAATCTGCTAGTTATATTTGAAAATATGTTTATGACTACTTTGACACTATATTAATTATAATCAACAACAGTAATGGCTTTATTTTTTTTTAATCGGGCATAATGCTTCTTGTATATTTTTTTACCAATTATTTACACTTATTTTTGAGATTTCATTCAGAACACTACTTCATAAAATGAAAAGACATGTTAGTTTTTATTAATAATTTATTTGAACAGGTCGTACTCAATTAAAATACTTATTCCTTAACAATCTTTGATTTTTCTTCAAAAATTAATTTCTCCTAAAAAAAAGTTTAATTGATGGAGCAAGTGGAAAATGTTCATTTTTCACTTTCATCGGTAGACATATTATTTTTTTAGCAAAATCCAGCATTTCTCTTTTTTACTTATACTCTTGATAAGCATGGATCATTTTTAATATACATTGACGATGTGGTTAATAATGTTGGAATATGCTCAATTCATTTATTTGCTGATGACACACTGATTCACTTTTCAAATTCACGTAGAGGTATAAATAAAACAAATGGATCATTTTTAATATACATTGACGATGTGGTTAATAAGTTGAATATTAATTCTTATTTGCTCAACGAAACACTAGAAAACATATTCAGATGGTGCTGTGCCAACAAACTAAAGGTAAATGCAAAAAAAACCAAATTCATGTTGATAGGTAACGACAAGGAATATAAAAAGTTCAGAGAAAATTTGTGTGAAATAAAAATCAACAATAGTTCAATTGAGCTAGTGGATACTTACAAATATTTAGGAGTAATTATTGATAGAGATTTGAAATTCAAAGAACATGCAAACTATATAATAAAAACAATATCATTTAAAATAAACTATTTGTATAGAAGCTCCAGATTTCTCTCCATATGGTCAAAAACTATTATCTACAATACAATAATTCTTAATCACTTCAACTACTGCTCTACTATACTATTTTTACTACAAGAAAATGAAATGAAACGATTACAGAAATTGCAAAATCGAGCAATGAGAATAATATTATCCTGCTCTAAACAAACACCCATAAATGAAATGTTGAATACGCTTGACTGGTTACCAGTAGAAAAAATGTTACTATATCAAACACTGATCTTCGTCTTTAAAATAAGAACAGGTAGTGCTCCATCATATCTGAGGGAAAAAATATCTTTCGTATCAGAACACCACAATTACAACACCCGAAATAGAAATAATTTATTCATTCCAAATGTGAAAACAAAAAAATCGCAAAATTCAGTTTTTTCAGAGGACTAAATAAGTTCAATGAACTTTCTGAGGACATAAAAAATTCACCCTCTCTTGCTGTATTTAAAATTAAATTGAAGAGACTTCTGTTGAGTGAGTGCAAACCTCGATGATGATACCTATTATTAACTTTTATTTATGTGTGTGTATATGAATGTATATATAGTGTTGTGCTAATTACTATCTGTTTGTTATCAATGTATTTATATGTAACTATATTTTTATTCTACTTATTTTATTTATTTTTATTCTACTTATTTTCTTTATTGACTGTACTTATATATTAGTCTTGGGCTAAATAAAGGATTCATATATATTTTTATGTTGTCTTTTCCACAGATTCAAAAGATTGGCAAACAGGCGGCAAAGACAGGCAGTTGCTTTGTTTGGATTGCAGAACACATTACAAAAAGACAAATGAGTTACTTCCTCTCATAGCTCCGGCAGCAGTTGGAAATGTACCATCCATAGGTAAACTATTTTTGTACATCAGGTATAAACAATCTATTCATTTGCAGGTACTAAAAAATAAGTGTTTTATTAAATTTTTTTATAATATTTGATATTTGATTTTATGAATCAAGATATTATTTGACGGGAGCATTAGAAAATATAAAAAAAACATCTCAAAAGCACAAATACATTTTCATTGAAAGAAAACAAATTCGTTCTGAATAACAACTTCTATACAGTTGATACAATACAGAATATTAGTACTTCAAATTTGACAAAACACTTCATTCTGAAATTGGCTAGGGTGGGCAAAGTACATTTTTCTTTCTAGCAAAAATATAATTTTTGTGACATTTCAGGTTTTATTGGAAGTGACTTTCGCTATTTTCATAGAAACATCCTGTATTTCACTTCATTTTAGAATTAATCTCCTTTGGCTTTGTTGCGGGTCTAATAAACACTATTTTTTCCATTAGGTTGATGAGTTCTGTGACGTTTGCTAGGTTATTTTCAGAAAAAAACAGTTGCGGGGGTAGGTAAATGACCCACTTTATTTTTATGCCAACTAAAACCGTACAACGACACACTAGCTTGTACTTGAAACTCAGAAAAAATACGAATTATGACTATCGAATAGCAATCAAAATACAAATGTATCTAAATATCAAATCCTCAAGAATCAAACATGTCAAGTATCAAAATAGCAAAGTATCGAACTATCAAATATAAAAAACGTCAATTATCAAATTATTGACGTATCAAAAATATCAAATTATCAGGTATCGAACTATCAAATTATCAAGTATCGAACTATCAAATTTCAAACACCAATTTATCAAGTGTCTAACAGTAGACACCATACCTAAATCAAATACGCGCCAGCCAAGCCCGTCATATTCCTACCTATATACTAGGACCTTGGCAAAATATCAAATTGCGATAATACACAAAATCATGGAGCGATTTCAGAAGTAGAGAGGTTATTCAATAATAATTATTTACCAAAAGTTCACTACAAGTATTTACTTGAGCTCAGGCGTTGCGCATGCGTGGATCTAATACCCCAGATAATCCCCTTAGGCTTTAAGTCATCTCAAATTCCGCTTAACAGTGGCCGCAGCAATAATAAACAGTAAATAGAGTGCCCATACTGCAGGTGGGTTAATTTCTAAGTAGAGCATGAACAACGCGAGTAAAAATAACAAGTAGAGTATAATACAACATTATCAGGCAATAAATTCAGTGATTTCTAGCATGTGAGCAATATAGCACGAGTGATATCTCAGTTAAACATGACAACAAGTAAGTATAAACAACAAATCGTAGATAACAAGCAAGTATAAACAACATTTCAAAAACAGCAATTAACTTGTGTGGTCCAGTTCAAAGATGAAAACCCGTAATGTGTTTCATCCTAATGAGGCACCACCGTCCATCATCTTGCAAATCCTGGTGTTCATCCCCCTTGTGGAATGACTCTGTAGACGAAGGGACTGCATGCTACCAGCTTTCGGGATTGCTCACCCTGTAGACCATGAACTGGGCCACCCTGTACACCCAAGTCCTCAAAAGGACCAGCCGAATTTGGTTCGTAAAGATATCCCAATTCAAGGATGATGCAATTTTTTTAAACCAAAATTATTATCTTCCATTCTCCTCCATGCTCTTCGTCATTTTCCGAACAAGTGACATAAAATGAAGTTTGACATCGAACAAGTGACATAGTTGACCAATCAACTTTGACCACATAGTTTGCACACTCGCCTACAGATGCCGCTTCTCCAAAGATTTCCTCAGGATCTAGGACCTCATTTCGAGTATTTCCCGTGTTTAATCTCGTGAAATATGCAACATATGCACTTCATCATGATGAATTCATGATACAGACACTCACGATACAATAGACATAGAGATTATTATTATTGAAGTATTGTACAATAAAACTAGTGAAGTACATTTATTCCAGAGAAAAACGTTCTAAGGTAAAAATTGAATACAGGGTGTCCCTGGACTTCCTCTTTTCCTCTCGGGAATGTATAGATGGGTTCAAAATATCACCAGTACTTCATATAACTTTTGTTCCTAAAAGCCTTCGTTACCAAGTTACGGGTCCTCAAAATGAAAAATGTTTTTCTTTGATAACTTTCAAAGTGAATATTCAAAATCATCTAAATTTTGGTGATTGACTAAACAAATGAATTCCTTCGATGAGCTTTCATGCAGGAGTCAAACCTCAGTGTTCTGTGAATAAGCTGTGTTTTATTGGAAATAATATATTCCCCTGGACTTCCTCTTTTCCTCTCGGGAATGTATAGATGGGGTCAAAATATCACCAGTCCTTCATATAACTTTTGTTCCTAGAAGCCTTCGTTACCATGTTTCGGGCCCTCAAAGTTACAAAATGAAAAATGTTTTTCAAAGTGAATATTCAAAATCATCTAAATTTTGGTGATTGACTAAACAAATGAATTCCTTCGCTGAGCTTTCATGCAGGAGTCAGTTGTTTTGCTACAAAGTCAGGAACGGACTACCCCCGATGGTCCACACCCCAAAACTTTGAAATGACAGATAATTTTTCAATAGTTTTCAACAAGATAAGGTTACGTAGACAATTTTCTGAATAAAAGTACTCGTGTGGAAAGTCGATCAAGGCAACGATTCCTAATAAAAATGCAGTTTTACTCGACGACATCAAACCCGATCGTCCACCATTATTTGAAATGAAAATTTTTCACTAATGCTAACGTTAAGTCAACAACATTTATAACAGGGATAATACAAAATATGCTAAAATAAAGTCGTAAACAAAAAGTACAGTACCCCGTTGAAAGTTTCATTCACAATGTAGATATTTTTCAAATGAAATATCAAGTTATGTAGATTCGTGGTGTTTTTGAACTAACAAGCTACTCCACTATGATATATCGAATCCAGTCCATATTTTGTATGTACGCGTGGAATAAGCACGTTTTGTGTTGTGTTATCTGAATCTCATGAAACTCAACATTTGGATGTTGCAAATTCGTATTCACACCTTAAATGTTGAGGAGTTTCACTGATAAGTATAATTTCATGGGAGAAAATATTTAACCCGAAGATAAATTTAGCTGAAAAAACGCACATCGGAAGACATAACTAATAAAAAGCAAACGAATAAACTACAAAAACGGCTGCACATAAATAGGTGAAAAATATCCGGTGAATAAATTTATGTTCCATTTCTTCCACAGATGTTGCCAAAAACACCTTGTAGAGTTTAGCAGTGGAGCTTTTCTATTATCATCAGAATGTTTCCAACAATCCATTTAATTTGCACAACCTATAAAAGTATGGAAATCAAAATCCACAAATAAAACTTTAGAATTCATATAGACAAAAATAATCTACAAGCAAGAACATCCTCTATGCTAATCTTGAGTCACAAGAAACATGACAGGGACATGTCAAACTATTTTCCATTGGAAATCATCAAAATAACAGATTAGAGAACAGAAAATGGGTGAATATGAATTTTGAACAGTTCTGTATAAATGATGTTAGGTGTAGATATAGAAATTGTAAATAAAATATATCATATATTAGAATTAGAAAATGTGTTTCAAGAAAGTGTGCAAAAAGTGAAATTCAAATGGGAAAAACAAAAAGTGATGGTTGCCTGGGAAAGAAAAAATAAGGAGTCAAAAAATAATTTTGGAGAGAAGCAGTAACAAAAATGTTTAATCATATAAGCAACAAATATAACAACAATTTCAACCTTAAATCCAAATCAAGAAACTGCCTGGCAAATATTCGATCAAAGAGCCACTTACCTCCAATCCAAATCTGATCATATTTCCAATACATGACATAACCAGCAATAAGGGGGCCAACATCAGCTAACTTCACTCCCTGTAGCCATTGAACACCTACTTTGGGATTTTCGTGAGTGCACGAACTGAATTTATAAAAGGTATTTCATCAGCAAAAACTAAACACAGTGATACGTTTTCCACTAGACACTATTTATATTTTTTTTAATAACACCGATTGACAGTGGTGGACTTTCTTCCGTACTCATGATCATAATATAAATATAACCTCTAAATATTTACTTTGAATATTCGCTGATTGGCATGAGCAAGCATTTGATGTTTTGAATTTTTATTGTTTTAATTACATTAATCATAGGGTAGATATCACGAAGGTCCTGACAGGAATAACCAGGAAAGCACAGAACATCCTAACTACACAGAAGCGTAAGTCCGCCTTCCCGCCAAAACTTTAATTGAGAGCGCTTGCGCTGTGCTAAGTGGTATATTTGTCAACGTAAAATTAAAACTTCCTGCTGGTTTTATTGGTATTTGCATTTGAAGTGTCCATTTTGATTTCACTCACCGCAGTGATTGTTACGAAGGCGCCGACTAAGAAAATGTATTGAGAGAGACGGGGGTCATATCGAGCAGTTTTTGTAGCGGATTTTGCATTTCTGTTTGCTCTTGAGGCTTGCGATTGATTATTTACACCATGAGTTTTGTAAGGTAAACGTGTTTGCATGATTAAAATTCGTTATGAACATTGTACCTATCATTTCTATTTTCATTACAAATTAATCTTTTCGAATAATGGTAGACATCTCAGGTTGGATGTCGTCAAACAAAAATGCATTTTTATCAAAAATCGTTGCTCTGATCGATTTTCCACACGAGTACTTTTATTCAGGAAATTGTCCAGGTAACCTTGTTTCGTTAAAACATATTGACAAATCCCAGTCATTTCAAAGTTTTGGGGTGTGGACCATCGGGGGTAGTCTGTTCCTGACTTTGTAGCATAACAACTGACGCCTGCATGAAACCTCATCAAAGGAATTCATTTGTTTAGTCAATCACCAAAATTTAGATGATTTTGAATATTCACTTTGAAAAACATTTTTCATTTTGTAACTTTGAGCGCCCGTAACTTGGTAACGAAGGCTTTTAGGAACAAAAGTTATATGAAGTACTGATGATATTTTGACCCCATCTATACATTCCCGATAGGAAAAGAGGAAGTCCAGGGACACCCTGTATAATATAAGAACCATTTCAACAATATGCAGTGACTCGATTATTTATCATCCCATTTTTCTCATTGTTGAATACTATTTCTATACCCATATCTTATTTTGAGATATTCCACAATATTAGTTTCGTATATTTGCATTCACTTATAATTTCCCAGTAAGCAGGGCAAACCTACTAACAGAATGATCACACAATCAAATAAAATGGAGTAAGTTATTCTGTCAGATTCATCTTAAAAATGTGCTAGTGTTGCGGAAAGACCTATTAGTTAAATATTTCCAATATAAACTAATTTTTTATTTGAGCAAAATCCACATTAACAATACCGCTTTGAAATTATACACTGTGTATCCATTAGTACCATCTTGCTGTGTTACCCACACTGAGTTTTCTGCTATCTTTTTCAAGAGATATTTATATGACAAACCAACCAAAAGGGCCCTTTGAGAAGGCCTTTCCAGATATCATCAGGACTTCAGAAACTCCTTCATCCAGGGACTTTTGAAAAGTGATTAATGTAACGCCATTTCACTTCATATTTCATTTCACATTGCTAATTTTTGGAAATACAATCCATTTATCGACAACCAAAAACGAGTTTTGATCCGCTATATTCAGCATAAATTACCAAGAGGTTCACATAATCTTGATTATTGATCTTCTCAGATCTATTGTGACCACTCTTAAGAAAGTGTTCAGGACTATTTTTGAATGTCATAATTACAAAACTCGTCCGCCATCTTGAATTTGTTAATTTTGATGAAAAAATCATAATCTTCAATCCCAAAAACCCCCACATACTAATTTTAAATAAAATCGGACCATAAACACAGAGATCATCGGCCATCTTGGAGCCGCCATTATGGATTTTGAAGAAAAATTCTTAATTTGCGACCCTAAAAACCCCCATATACCAATTTTGAATCGAATCAGTCCATAAATCTAACCATTTTTTTTTTTTTTTCATTTTCATAAATAAAAAAAAAATCATAATTTCCGACCCTGAAAACCCCCACATACAAATTTTGAATAGAATAGGACCATCATCACAAAACTCCTCCGCCATCTTGAATTTTTGAATTTTGACAAAAAATTCACAATCTCCATCCCCAAAACCCCCACATACTGATTTTATTTATTTATTTACGGGCAGCGCCCAGAATTAGTACATGTTTTTACAAAGGTATATGATACATGAGTACTTATGATTAAGACTTAACCTAAAAACTAAAGAAAACAAAGAAAGAAAAAACAATTTGAAAGAACTATAAAACTGTAAAACCATGAGTGAATATAATGCAAGAGAGAAATATAATTATGTGCTTATCAATATTGTGTTGTAATTATAGAAGCAACGGCAAACTTCGTTTCAAGCTACTTTCGGAAATATTGAAAAGATCCACTTGAATTTCATTAGCATTAGATACAATTCTGGATAAAGGGGAGTGAATAATTACATCTGTGGAAATCAATCGCGAAAGTCTGAGTGTTACGAGTTACTCTTGCTGGAACATGAAGGCTAATTAATGATAAGAGATAAGGACAATCAACATGATAGTTCAGAATCTTGTGCAGAATTCTGATGTCTGCTAGAATTCTACGAGTGCTCAGTTTCGTTATTTCTGTTGTAGTGCGTACTTGTCTCAATGAGTTTTCAATTAAGGGTATGTTCAATTTGTAAGCTAAATATCTCAAAAATTTGTCCTGAGTTTTCTCTATATTATTTATATGGATTTGATACATTGGGGACCATACACACGAGCAATACTCTAGAATTGTTCTAACCAAATAATAATAAAGTTTTCTAATGGAATTAGCATTAGTGAAATCTCTTGTGGTCCTGCATACAAAGCCTAGCATTTTTGTTGCCTTATTGGCAACCTGCTCAAAGTGGAGGTGGAAATCAGCCTTGGTGTCAAAAAGAACACCATGGTCCCGAATAGAGTTTGCCCTTGTGAGGGGCTCACCATCAATGTAATAACAAAATTCAGTGTGTTCCAGAGAACGATAAAAAGACATAACATTGCATTTGTTTATATTCAGCTCCATGTAATTATCAGAGCACCATTTGACAATTGAGGTAAGGTCCTTTTAAACATTCTCGCATTGTTGTTCGTTGATGACTTGGTTAAAAAATTTAAGATCATCTGCGAACAGCAGACATTTTGAGTATTTGATTATTTCTGCAATATAATTAATGAAAATATTGAACTGGAAGGGGCCTAGGTGGCTTCCTTATGGTACTCCTGAAGTGACATAAATCTCGTCAGATATGAAGCTCTTGACTTTAACATATTGATTTCTATCCCGAAGATAGCTTCCGAACCATTTCAGTAAATTTCCGTAAAACCCTATCGCTTCAAGTTTCCCAAGCAAAACTCTATGATTGACTGTGTCGAATGCTTTGGAAAATTACATCTACTTGGTACTTCCTTTCCAAAGCACTCAGCACAAATTGGGTTAATGTTAACAGATTTGTAGTTGTTGACTTACCCAGGCAGAAACCATGCTGCTCTTGTAAAATAACTTGGTATAATGGGGATTTTATTTGATCGCAAATCAGACTCTCTAATAATTTAGGAATTGCACTTATTGTAATCGGTCTGTAATTCTGTATATTTGCTTTATCCCCTGACTTTAAGATTGGGGTGATAAAACTAGATTCCCCTAAGTTCAAAGATGCAGTAAATAGAAGGAACAAAGGTTTTGCTGAGGTGAATCTACATTTTTTTTAACATTAATGGAGCTATTCCGTCTGGTCCCGGACCTTTGTGGGTCTAATTGGTATAATTTATTCAATATAATTTCCAAATTGAGATTACATGCATTCATATCAATAGTTTTCTCATTTTGAATTGAATCGTACCATAATCACAAAACTCGTCCGCCATCTTGGAGCCGCCATTTTGTTTTTTCCTCTAACAAGAATTGCATAATTCATTGTCACCGCCATTATGAACACCTGCCAAATTTCAGCTCAATCGGATGTCGACAAGTGTTCCAAAAATGGATTACAAATTTTGAACCTGAAAGAATGACAGAATGATATACGAACAAAGCAAGTTGAATAAAGGCTTGTAAAAAAATCCCTAGCTTTTGTATCACACTGTATATCAATTTCAGATAAGAATAATTTTGAATGGTTTCTAGTCAAGTATCCATAAAGCTCAAAATATAAAATGAAAATAAATAAAATTTCACAAAAAGGGACTTTTTGACTCAACCTGTACACGATTCTGAATTTGTCAATTTTGACACAATCAAACAATGAACATTTTAGTATTATAGTGGTTTTGGTCGCATTTTCATGTTATAAGAATTTTATTTTTAATAATTCTTGACTCGCCCTGTCTCTAACAAGATGTTTTATCAAACACCAGTCTAAAACTAATGCCTTTCAGATAAGCAATCAATATTAGTTGTTCAAAATATTTACATGTAAGATGTTTCCTTCAGAGCAATATTACTTTAAATGAAAATGATAAAAACAAATTGGGACAAGCTTTTATATAAAAGCTTTTGAATGTGCTACTCACAGAATAACCTAGGTCAAACAATTAAATAAATTATTTTTTCCTTTTTAGTGCATTTATATAAAAGCTTGTCTCAAAATATTGCTTTAATAATTTTTATTCAATTGTGTTTAGTCATTCATGAAATCCGTCATCTTTCTTATTGAATTCTGACAAAAATGTATTATCTCTGACCCCAAAAAATTAACACACCAATTTTGAATGCAATCAGACCATAATAACAAAACTCGTCAGCCATATTGGAGCCAACATTTTGTTTTTTCTCTAGCAAAAATTCCATAATGCATTGTTATTGGAATTATGAACACCTGCCAAATTTCATGTTAATCGCACAACTAAAAGAGGGTCAAAATTCACTTGCAAGATTTGAACTCAACATACATACATTCAAACAAATGTGAAGTTAAATAAAAGCTTGTAATAATAAAAAATGACACTTTTCACAACACCCTGCATCTCGAAAACTGGTCATTAGATTGAGTTGTGACCTGAACAAAAGTGTCCTTTTGTTCAGGAGGTCAAACTATATTTTTATATTGATGTCATCCTAGGTATTTCTTACGCTTTTATAGAGTTGAGTTATAAAAAAACTAATATTTTCAAAACTTCATTGAAATTTGAGAGCTATAATGTTTTTTCCAAGAGAATTAGGATTAGTGAGTTTTTGAGCTCATTGATTATGACATTCCTATCAGAATTGAGATTTTATTGATAGAACCCTGTTAATATTTGGCGAAAGGGATTCACTTTGAATTTGGGTACCATAATACTTTTTCTATGAACATTTTTTTACGTAGAAATAAAGAAAATCCCAGAACTAACAATTTCAGGTTACATATCATTCAAAATAATTCAAAACTGAAAACAAATTGCATCTGATTTATTTCCACGGCAAACAATACATGCTGGAGAGCAATAATATATTTCTATAGATACTTGGCTGCATCCAGTTTTGCGAAAGCAGAAAATTATTTTCAAGATATTGATTGTCCAGTGTTGCGTACTGTGTCATGCCAATTGGCAATAAACAAATATATTTCTTCCATCCTAATACTACTATTGAGAAAATTCCATCAACGTTTTGCCATCAATTCTGCAGAAACTAATTTTAGTGTTGGCAGCCCTCTTGCCTTTTTTGAGTTTTTCCGCAATTTTATTCGAAGTACTCGGTGAGTACACAATCGTGTTACTATTCCTCTAATATATAAGAAAAATGTTTTTTGAAATGTATAATCTTTAGATGTGAAGATCAGATTCAATGGAAACTTGTTGTAAGACAAGAAATATATTTTGAATATCAAAATCTGAATTATACTCAAAAAATAATTCGACACATATTTCTTTAGCAAATAATAACAAGACGCACGAAAAATTTTAGAACTAAGGGGGCTAAAACTTTTAGAATTGTTGAATCAATACGTTTCAAATAGGCAAACAAAATTTTATTGAGATTGAATAATTATTTGTTAAATGGGAAATCTCTTATGCATCGCTATAATGCAGGTAACTTGATTATAATAAATATAATAATTATTTTACAGCATATAAATATTTCATGATCAGAAATTAATTCTTCAAAATACAGAAACACATATAATCCACAAACTAAACTATTTTTACCACAAACTAAATATTTCATGATCAGAAATTAATTCTTCAAAATACAGAAACACATATAATCCACAAACTAAACTATTTTTACCACAAACTAAAAACAATTGACATAAAATTACCCCTTCATTATGTTTTCACTTATCGCTTAACACTTCATTGAAGTGTAGTCAATACTTTGTTCAATAGTCAATATAAAAAAATAGTATGTGCGTGTATCTAGCGGAAAGGGAGGAGAAATGTTGAAAGGTCTACCTGCACTACAAAAGGTCGGTTTTTACAGAACGGGTTTGTATGTTCTCTATATTTTTCATTTCATTAATTTTGCATAATTCTTGGGTGTGTGTATATCGTTTTGCCAATTAATTTTAATTCACAGGAGATTTCAGTTCATGGTCTAATGCATGTATATTATCTAAATATATAAAAGAATAACTGATTGACTGACATATCAACGCACAGGAATCTCTATTAGTTATAGAATGACTCTTTTATTCGCCATAACTGGTAACATAATGCTTTTTCAAAATATATGTCAAAAACTGACAACTCTCTCTTTTCTAGATATGGGGTGATATCTCTAACACTGCAATCCATAACACTCTTCACCACCTAAATGCAATCACGTAAATAATTCGGTTTCCTCTGATTCCTTTCGGATCTCCTCAACATTTGGGTGTTTCTGCTCGTAGTATCATCAGTACTTTGACGCAGATCTAGACCAGCTACATGCCTATTTTGTAATTAATTTGATTCCTCATCTTCCACACTTACTCTCGGTATAACTGATCGTCTCATTTTCTGACCATCTAACGATGTTATTGTATATGTAAAAGTACCATACTTCTTTTGAACCTTTCCTAGTAACCACTTATCCCATTATAATTTCTATATTATACTTTATCGTCCAATTCAAAGCTTCTGATCCCTTTCTTCATCCTACTCCTATCTCCATGTATGAAATTCGAATTAACCCAGTCAAAAATGGTTCGCAATCTCCTTCCAACGAGAAGTTCTGCTGGTGATTTCCCTGTTGCACAGTTCGGTGTCGTTTGCAAACTGCACAGGAGTCTGGGTAAAGTGATTTATTTCTATGTATATGTCCCCAATTTTTCCAATCTTCTTTTGATTGTTTGAACTTGTCTTTCCACTTGTCCATTTGAAGAAGGATTATATGGTGCTGTAAAGATAATGAAATCCATCATTATCTGTGATCTGAATGACTGGTGATTATCAGAAACAATCGTTGATGGAATTAAATGTGTACAGAATATATTGCGCAACTCATTGACAGTTTTCTGAGAGGATAAATGTTTAACCTTTTTTACTTCAACCCAACGAGAGTATGCATCAACTACTATAAAATAAATATGTCCATTGTGTGGTCCCGCATGATCTATATGTATTCTTTCCCAGGGTCCATGGGTTCTGACACTCCTCACATGAACTTACGATGAACTCAATTTGTTCTTCTAATTGGGTCCACCAGAAATAACTTCTTGCCATCATTTTCATTCCTTCGTGACCTGAATGTAATTGGTTCAAGAGTTCCTTCTGTAATATCTTAGGAATCACAGTACGACTTCCCCAAATAATACAACCTCGTAATAATCAATTTCTTCTGGAACTTGATAAGGCCATCCATGTAGAATTGAATATTTGACTTTTTGTAATAATTTGTCTTTGTTTGTAGCCTTCTCTATTTCTATTGCTGTTATTGGAAATTCCCTCTGTCCGATATCAAAAACACTTCCTGCGGCTCTGGAATAGTACCATTTTTTATTGGTCTAGGCAAACGAGATAAAGCATCAACATTTTGTAGTTCATCAGAAGATTTATGTCGTGATAGTGTATGAATAAGCTGATAATTGTAACAGCCACCTAATCATCCTGGAAGATACTGAACTTGGAGTCGCTTTTTTTCAATTCAAAAGTCCAATTATAGGTTCACAATCAGTAACGATGATGAATTCTCTTTCTGCAATAAACTGATAAAATTTTGTTATTCCAAAACTTATACCTAATACTTCTTGTTCAAACTGTGAGTAGTTTCGTTCCGCTGGATGAAGTGTTCGTGAAGCAAAATATACAGGAGCTTCAGTTTCGTCAGGCATGACATGTGACAAGATAGCCTCTACTCCATAGGGAGATGCATCATAGCTTAATACTAATGGTTTCTGTAGATCATAATGTATCAATATTGCATCAGATTTCAATAGTTGTTTCATCTTTTGAAAGCAATATTATGTTCTTCTGACTACATCCAAGGCTCATTTCTATTCAGAAGGCGATATAGTGGTTCAGCAATAGATCCTTTATTTTCCAAAAATCTATCATAAAAATTCAGAAATCCCAAAAATGATTGGAGTTCTTTTTTATTCTCTGGGGTTTTTGCTTTATTTATCGCAGCAATTTTGTCTGGAGTAGGACGAATTCCATCGGCATCAATGATATACCCCAAAAATTGTATTTGTTTCAATTTGAACTGACATTTGGACCTCTTAAGTCTCAAACCGGCTTCCGCAATTCTTTCTAGAACCATGGTGGTTCTTTGTGTGAGATCATCATCATCTCTGACTATTATAAGAACATCATCAATAACTACCACTACACCATCAATTCCTGATAACAATTTTTCCATTTTCCTTTGACAAATAGCTTAGATGTATTTATAGTCAATAACTTTGAATTTTCTTCATCTACAGGAAACTGAAAATAGGCTTCTTTAAAATCTAATTTGGCAAATATTTCACCACCTGCCAAGGAAGAAATAACGTCATTTACAGATGGAAGGGGGTATACATCCATTTTAAGGGCTGCTCGATTTACAGGGCATCTATAATCGCCACAGCCTCACACTGCCATCGCTTTTAATTATTGGAACTACTGGAGTAGCCCATTCTGAAGTACGAATGGGTTCAATCACGTTCATTTTCTGTAAACGTTCGATTTCTGCCTCCACTTTCTCTCTCAATGCTAGGGGTACAGGTCGTGTTCTCATGAATATAGGTTTAGCTTGTTGGTCTATATTCAAACTGACTGGGGGACCATTGTATTTTCCTATTTCGTTTTTTTCAATTTTTTTTTTAATTTTTCGAAAATTTGTTCATTATGTTGATAATAAACTCCTTCTAAACGAAAATCTAACTGGTTGAACCAATTTCTTCCCATCAAAGCTGGGCCATTTCCTTTCGCTACTAGCAACGGTAACTTTATTTGGGAATTCATTGAAGTCAATATTCAATTCTTCGAAGGTATGTTCGTTAATAATGGAGTAAGTTGCTCCTGAATCAACTTCCATTACAACTGGCACCTTATTAATTTCAATGGAAACATTGACTGGCGGTTGACCTGAGCCTTCAATGACATATAGTGAACTATACCGATCAACATTTTCTTCTGGTACATCTGAATCATTTTCTTCTATTTGATGAACTTTTGCTCTGGAATAACTGGTTTTGTATGATGTACTCTTTACTGGTTGCATTCTTCCTTTCTTTTGTACATCAAATCTGGTTCTTTTCTTTTTTGTGATACAGGCTTTTTCTATATGACCTCTGTTTTTACAGAAATAACATGAAGCTTCTTTGAATACACACTCTTCTGGATGATGATTAATACCATTGCATCGGTAGCATACTCTACTTTGATTGGAATTAGCCATTTTATTAATCGACGAAGCAAATATTTCTGATGTGTTACTTGAACCTGATATTTTCGAACGATTCAATTGTTTAACATCTTTAGAAGTGGCTTCGGCAGCTAGAGCAGCTTGGAAAAACTCGTTGAAATCATTATTTTTTTTGTTAACACTAATTGTTGAATTTTCTGGTCCCCTATTCCCGCTACAAGTTTGTCTCTTAACATTCTATCCAATGAATCACCAAAATTACAATGTATAGCAATTTTTCTGAGTGCTGCTACATATTCATTAATAGATTCACCCATACCTTGAGTTCTTTGATGAAACTTATATGATTCAACTATTTCACTGGTTTTGGGATCGAAATAATAATCTAATATTCTCAGAACTTCATCGGTATTTTCAGTTCCGGCGTTCCTTTTGGTACAGCAAGGAATCTCTTGCCAATTCATATAGAGTGAAAAATAATGCACATTTTGCTTGGTCTTCTTCTATTGAATTTGCCGTCAGACAAAATTGGAAACGATTTTTATACGTTTTTCACGTTGCTCCTGGTTTGAATTCATCAAAATTGACAGACTGATTGGACATCTTTTCTATCTAATTGTAAATATTTTCTTCAATTGATTTACTAGATCTTCTGGTGGTTCCTCAATCCTTCGTCGCCAATATTATATATTAGATTATAGGAATCTCTATTAGTTATAGAATTACTCTTTTATTCACGATAACTGGTAACATAATACTTTTTCGAAATATATGTCAAAAACTGACAACTCTCTCTTTTCTATATGTGGGGTGATATCTCTAACACTGCTATCCATAACAATTAGTTTCATTAAAACATTAGTCAATTCCATTTAGTTTTGGCAATTTATTTTAGCTGGAATTCAACTGGAGGTGAAGAACAAGTTCCATATAAACTTATAAACATAGGGAGACTTTTTTATGACATCACCAATGATTTAATTCTCGAGTGTGTAATTTATCAACAATGTTTATCAATTCTTTCAGTAAATTTTGTTTTGAATTTGATTGTCTATTCTCTAATTCCTCTTCTGCTTATTTTATTTTTCCGTTTAAATATTTTTCTTTAGGCTCATTATAATCATCATTCAAATCCAGGTATCCAATGATTTCTATCACATTTGTATGAATGCATTCACTGAGGGATCAGTTGGCCAAGGAACTTTTGAAATGCTTTTTCACATGGGGCCGTGTTCCTATAATTTTCATCGCCCTTGTCATGAATTATTTTCCGATAATGTGCCATTTCAAGGCATGGTATATTTTTGACATTTCAAGACTAATAAATCTTCTTTGCCAGTTTTATTGTGGTTCGTAGCATGGACCCGAGGAGTGTTATGAAACTATTATATCCCAAAAAGCAAATGTGGACTCATTGTGGAAAAAAAGCGTTTATCATGGTATGTGTAAATGGCTAGTAGACAATCATAATAAGAACACATTAACTTCAATGCTAAATGGTATAATATTTCAGTCTTCAGTAGTGATTTGAAACCTGCACATAACTCTAGTTGCTCTGGGGGAATATTTGGAATAATAAATAAAACTTGATGAAACTAAGATAAATCCAACTTATATTTGAATTGTTAGTGGGTAGCATACTAGAAAAATCAGATGTCTAAGCAAATATGCCAATTTAATTAATAAGGAATATTTCATAAATGAATTTTGGGTATAGAGAAATTAATTTGAAACCACTATGAGAAAACATTGGAGTTTCTACGTGAAAACAAATTTATCCAACTCCTGTCTTCCTCTTCTCTTTCTTTCTTCCTCTTCTCTTTCTTTCTGTTGTTCCTGTCACACTTCTATTGTATTCTAGTCAGTAGTTGTATGCTCAGATACAGGATTAGTTTTAGGAAGGTTTGAGTGGAAGAACTTTCATTCTACCTGGTAAAAAGAGAACTGAACTCTCACCTTTTATTTGCCTTACCATTGTATTACTGACTTTCTTTATGGCGAATAATGAACATATTATTATTATTATTAAATATATTTTTAAGTTCAATGGATATGAAAGTAGCATGCATTTTGTTTAACATTTACATACAAAATTATAAAAAAAACCTTTTTTAACGACAATCTTTTATTTATCAAATAATTTCTTTCATTGCTTGATCTAGGTTATTCTGTGAGTAACAGATTCAAAATCTTGCCGCGCAAGATTACCTATTTTGTATCCGCTGCAAGCTTTTGAATATGTTACTCACAGAATAACCTAGATCAAACAATGAAATAAATTATTTTTTCCTTTTTAGTGCATTTGTATAAATAAAAGCTTGTCTTTAAAAATGTTTTTTTTAATAATTTATATTTTTAATTTTTTATTAACAACTACTAAAAAAAGCTTGTTTTTTTTTAGTTTATTTATTTTTTAGTATTTATGATGTTAAATAACTAGTTTAGTAATTTATATCTAATTTATTTTTGAATTTTGAATCATAATCTCCGACCCCGAAAACCCCTAGATACCAATTTTGAATAGAATCTGACCATAATCACAAAAATTGTCCGCCATATTGGAGCTGCCATTCAATTTTTTTATCCTAACAAAAATTTCATAATGCATTGTCATCGAAATTATGTACACCTGACAAATTCCAAATCAATCGGACGATTAGAAGTGAATTTGGCATGTTGTAGTTCTAGATGGGCTGATCAAAAGTGCCCATAGCCACAAAGCTCAAAAATTGACAGTTTTCGAGATATGGAGCTTTGAAATTGGATTTTTTCCATTTTTTCTGTAATCGGAGAGCTCTTATTTCTGGTTGGGATGAAATTTGGATGTTCGGTGCCCAGAACCCGACTGAGAAATGATCTTGCTCAGTTATATTAGGCACCGTCATCGATAATTTTTCATACACTGCTCGACACTGGCTATGAAATGAGATAAAATCCAAGATCTTCCATACATCTTTTCATGCTACAAGATAACGCCAGAATAATTCACATTTTCGAAAAACAACATATTTTGGGTATTTTTTGAAGAGAGACCATAATCATTGAATCCGAATATATCTGATGTCCAATAATATCAAATATGTTTTCCAAAATGTTCATAACGAGGCTCAGCGAGCTGTAATGGGGGAAAATGGGGAAATCATATATCCTTTACATATGATATGTGATTTGTTTCTCACAAATCTCTATAATCTGATAATGGGGTGCCAAGACATTTTGTTTGGAAATGAAAAGACAGAACCTTCAGTATGACATTCGATACTCGTATTAGTAACGGTCATACTTTTGTTAAATATGTCAGTAGATGTCACAGTGTTTTTATGTATTTAGTTTTCCAATATACCAATAATCCTATTTCATTGCAATTACCATTTGCTGTTATCCTCGTTGCAATCCCAACACATTTCCCTCAGAATGGCTCGAAATGGATGATATCTCACAAACAAACGAATCCGTGAAAATGTCTGCATCTTTGATACCTTATAGTACTTTCTAGGTAGAATGGGGAAGTCCAGGTGTTGGAAGCAAACTATGAATGGAACTTTCTATATTTACCCCCGAATTCTTGGAAATACTATATTTTTTAATAAATGTTTTAATTAAAGTTTACACATACGAATAAATTCTATCTATTAATATGATCGTTGGTAAAATGAATGAGTAGATCAATCAAAAACAATATAATAATAAGAGTAACATTCATATTAATAATAATAATAACAATATAACAATAATGATAATAAACTATCTTAGCAAACGCAAGAAATCATTTGAAATATTATGAATCAAATCGAGGGCAAAATAAATTATTTGGTAACATAAAACTATATCAACAAACGTAACACAATCATAAATCATTTTAACAATATAAAGGAAAAATCAAGCCTCTTACGCCATGTCAATTCCTATCTAAGTACTCGATCGTTGGTTGGGTGGATACCACCTCATTCATTTATCATCATATCATTGGGATTTATCTGGTTCATTCTATTGGCGGCATCGAGCACGTGGCTTTTTAAACTGGTATTTGGATATTTGACTCCTTAGTTATGGCGAGCATAACCAAGAAACCATAAAACGCTAGCAACGTGAGCACAGTATCCGACGGTTCTGGCACCCGATTTGCATGTGCAATAATATCCCCGTATTGACTCTTCATTTTTGTCGTTAGTGTACACAATCCAGAGCTGATTCTTTGCTGCGTTCCGGAATCTGGAATAAACTCTTACTCTTCAAAATCCAGGTTCCTCAAGTAACTCATCGAGTTGTAATATTTGTAATATTTCCAGCTGTTCTCTCTGGAGTTTATCCTGTACATAAGATGTAAACACCAATAGTTAGATCTCAGATAGTCCATACTTATTATTGGGAACTGTGGCACCTGCTGTTGATTCAAGGGTATCCATTCCTCAAATGAATCCAATCCACCTCTACCTGAGCTTGCACAACTTTGGCAATCGTGATCGCTGAAGCAATTCCTCTGCGACCCGTTCATTTGCTCCTTCCATGAGGATTGGCGGGCGATATTTATTGATGATTGTTCCAGCTATACGGTATTATCAGAGATTGTAAACATGTGGCATATAGATTGTTTTAGAAAAAACTGAAACATACTCTTTATGTAGCCATTTTGGAATTCCACTATCCATCTGCATTTTTTTACTGGATTTATAGGCTTTGTCCTACTGAGTTGATTTTGTCCTCTTGCTACATCAAAAGCCATGCATCTTATAATCTCATAGTGTATACCTATTGAATGTAATGGGTCCACGTTCATCTTCGCGGAGAAGATGCATTCGACGCGGAGCAAATCATACATTATCTATTTAGCAGTCAACTCAATTTTGATACCTTGATAATCGACGTGCTATGAGAATCAAAGTCGTCATGAAAATGAAACAATTCCTAAAACTGTAATATCAAAATATCTGTCAATTTCTTCAGTCTTCAATACTGATCCTAAGAACTTAAAGTGATACACATTGATATTGTGGAATATTTTAATCGATCTGTAATGTGAGACTCTTTCTTGGCCGAATGCAGCTTCTACACGGTGAAGAAAATGAATTTAAACGGGAAATTGCGATTTCAAGATGTGATATGCAATTCCTGTGACAAATCAAAGAAGAATATGTCTCAATTGTAATAGATCAGTCCTGAACGAAATCACGCTTATTGAACTAGATCCAGCTTGCATTCGTTTAAACGTTTTAACGCAAACAACAAGCAATTCTTGTATAATTTGTAATTCAGTTGTGAATATTCGAAGAATATCGAATGAATGTAGAGTTGATATATTTATTTCGAAGAATATTTACGTACCAGAAAACGTAAGATCTTGACCCGATGAGAAAGGTTGTTTACTGCGGGTATTACTGCCAGACCTTATATAATAAAAGGACCACAATTACAAATTCTTCTCCAACAACTGAGAGATAGAGTTACCGATACACAAAAATATGAAGATGAAAACAGTTTCACCGATGCAGATTTTCAATGCCTAGGACCAGTAACCAAAAATCAATTCCAGGAATTGTTTGAATTTTGTGATACTGTTCATGAAGAAACATCTTTCAGGTACCTCAGTAAGAAAGATCTCTTGTTATTTTTGTGCCAACTGAAACAGCGACTGTCGGACGAGTTTTTGAAAGTGATCTTTGGATATTCAAGCCGTGGGTCTGACCATTGCCACAGTAAGAAAGTCCCTTATGGGGCGATTCGTCCCTCAAAACATTGGTTTGAGATCAATTACAAGAAATGACTTCATAGCAGCACCTGCCACCCAATTTGCGAATTCGCTGTATAACCCAGAGCCAAACATACCTAAGGCTATTGTATGTATTGACGGAACTTACTCTTATATACCTAAAAGCAGCAACTTTTGCATCTTGCGTCAATCCTATTGCGTGCACAAAGGACGTCATTTGGTTAAACCTGCTCTGATTGTTGCCCGGGATGGTTTCATATTGGAAATACAAGGCCCATATTTTTCAGACTATCATAATAATGGAGATGTTACGCCATGAGCTTCAAGACTATAGAAATCTGTTAAGAGAATGGTTTCAGGAGGGTGATATCTTTATTTTGGATAGAGGATACCGAGATATCACACTCTAGCTTGATAACATAGGTATACACTATGAGATGCAAGAGAACAAAGTCAACTTAGTTCGAAGGAAGCCAATAAATCCAGATTGGTAACAATGAGCAGATGGATAGTGGGATCCTGAAATGACCACATAAAGAGTATGTTTCAGTTTTTTTCTAATACAATATGTCACATGTGTACAATCTTGGACAATTCTACCGTATAGCTGGAGCAATCATCAATAAATATTGTCCGCTAATCATCATGGAAGGAGCAAATGAACAGGTCGCAGAGGAATTGCTTCAGCGATCACGATTGCCCAATCAATCAAATCATTTATTTTCCACAATTGACAATATACATTGTATCGGAATAGTCATAAGTTCTACTATACTAAAACACTAACAAACTAACAAATGGAAGTACCAACAAAAGTTAGAATCTTGTCAAAATATCACACAATATCTGTGACTTTTCATAGCCATAACTTATATATAAGTAGTAAGTATATTACATCTGGGTATATCACGCACACAAAAACTCATTCACAGTACAAAAAAACTCTGTTGACCAAAAATAATTTCATGTTTTTTTAATTCTAATTCCCCTGTACAGTTTTTCACTGATTCTGGTAGTTTGTTGAATAACCTTGGCCCGATACAGTTTGGCGAAGAACTGGTAATATTTAATCTGGCAAAAGGTACCTACAAGTGATTCTTTTGTCTCGTATTTATATTATGTGCATTATAATTCTATTATATTATGTGCATTATAATTCTTCGACATTCCTTCCCTATTTCCATAGACAAATAAACATATTTCAAAAATGTATAATCCAATTATGGTTATTATGTTCAGTTTTTTAAAGAGATCTCTGCAAGAATATTGTCTTGATTTTCCTGCTAAACACCTTACAATTCTTTTTTGTGCAATAAATGTGTTCTTAGAATGTGTGGAGTTGCCCCAGAAGTTAATTCCATATCTCAAACGAGATTCCACTTGTGCATAGTAGAAGTACATCAGTTGTTCACGGGTTAAAATAGACTTCAAATTATACATCAAGTAATAGTGAGTTGAGTTTAGATATCAATGATTCAGTGCGTTTTTTGAAATTGAGATTCTTGTCTAGTTCAATACCCAGGAATTCCACAGTATCGCTAGTTACAATTTGTTGACTTGATAGTTCGATCTTGAATTCCTCACTGTGGGCTGTCTGAAATTGCAGTATAGATGTTTTGTCAGGATTAAATAATAACTTATTTGACCAAAACCATTTCATCAGAGATTCTAATGTAGATTCACATTCATTTTGTAGGATGTTATTAGATTTATTAGAAATAATCAATGTTATATCATCAGCATATAATGTTAAGTGTATCCTAGGAAATATTGTGCCGATTTCATCGATGTAGAGAAGAAATAATATAGGGCCTAGAATAGACCCTTGTGGAACACCTACATTGACTTCTGAGTTTGAAGATAATGCATTTTCTAATTTATTTTGATTTTTATACTTTATGCTCACATATTGCACGCAATTTCTCAAAAATGATGATAACCAATCTTGAGAAACACCCCTCAAACCGTAAGTCTACAGTTTATCTAAGAGTTTCGCATGATCGACACAGTCAAACGCCCGACTAAGATCACAGAAAATACCCGCCGGACACTCACCAGACTCGATGAATCTCAATATTTCTGAATAGAAGGACTGTATAGCTGTGTTGGTAGACATACCGGGACGGAAACCATGTTGTTGTTTACTTACAATTTTATATTTTTTCAAGAAATTCTCTAATCTGTCAAGAAAAGCATATTTTGATATTTTGGAAAAGCTACTTGGAATAGTAACTGGAAGATAATTACTAAGTTGTCAAGTATCATTCCTTTTGTGAATTGGGATAATTTTTCCTGTTTTTAATTAACATTTGCGGGAAGCACCCTGTTTCAAATGACAAATTTACCAAATATGTTATCGGAAGAATAAAATGAGGTAATGATAACATTAGAAAATTTGGAATTTCGTCCGGGTTGGCTGATTTTTTATTTTTAATATTGTTATTCAGAAGGATTAGTAATTCCTCAGGTGGAAAAGGCTCCAAATATAGTGTATAATTATTGTTAATAATCTTTTCTGTCGCGTAAGAGCTCATAGGAGGAATCTTATTGATCAATTTGAGAGGCGCCGAAGTGAAAAAGTCGTTGAAAATATTTGCGATTAGCTTGGGGTCTGTATGAACAACTTCATTTTTTATTATTTCAATGTTGTCAGTTTTAGCTTTGGACTTGTTTGTGACATCTGATATGATTTTCCATGCCGTTTTGGTTTGGTTTTTAGACCTTGTTATAGCATTTTGGTAATAGGCCTTTTTTGTTCACTGTGTTGTTTCTTGGCTTCTTTGTAAGTATTTTCATTTCGCAAAGAGTATAGATGTTTCAAATGATAACTTGATAATTTAATGTTATCATCGACCCAGTGTATTTTTGTTGAGTTACTTGGGTAATAACTGCGAGATAGGAAGAAAACATTGAAGTAGTGAGAAAAAACAATATGGAAATTTGAAAATGCATCATCTACATTCTTTACATTATAAACATCTTCCCAATTTTCTTTCACGGGGGCACTCAGAAAGTTTTGAATTGAGCCATTATTATAACTCCTTCTGATTGTTGTTGAAGCTGGAGGTTTAAGATCGCTTTTGATGTCCAGTCGACATAAAATAGTGCGATGATCAGATATACTATTAACTATCACGATTGGACTCCCATTTGTATCAAAATTGATGAAAATATGATCGATTGTTTTAATGCTACTTTCTGTAACTCTTGTGGGCCATTTAACAAGGCTTTTCATATTGAAACATTTTAAAAGTCTCGAAAGATTTTTAATGTCATTGGATTGGTTATAAGAGTCTATTTTCATATCCCCAGTTAATATGATGTGAGCATTATAATAGCTAATTGCATTCAAGACATCTACTAATCGATCTGAGAATAGTTTAATATTCCCGGAGGGAGATCTATAGCATGATATAATTATTGTATTTATTTTATTTTCTGTCATCATAATTGCACAGACTTCAAGTTTTTTTCTTCGCAATATTGTGTTAGATTTAGAGGTTTAATTAACATCTATGCAATTTTTTTACCATATAGCAACTCCACCACACTTCAGTGTAGAACGACAATAACTACTTATCAATGAGTAATCACGTAAGTGTAGAGATTTCTCAGAGTTTAAAGTTTGGTGCGTTTCAGTGAAACACAAAATTTTCACATTCTTGAAGTCACTAATATCCATTCTTGAAGTCTCTAATATCCACTGCTAAGTTTATCCTGATTGAGGCCTTGACATCAAATACATGATATAGGATACGTCAAGAACACAAAAAGGTAGACACATAATCCAAATACCAAAATACAAAATATAAATGTCACATATACACAGATAGAACTAACATTTTATCTGGAATTTAAAACAAATCAAATGTAAAATATAAATGTCATATATACACAAACAGAACTAACATTTTATCTTGAGTTTAAAAATTCAGAAATTCTGTAGAAACAAATTTCTTGCAGATATTTCTTCAATTTTGATTTGAACATATTTTTGTTTTGAATTTTCCTTAGATCTGTTGGAAGATTGTTGAAAAATGTAATTCCTGAATATGACGGACTGTTTTTAAAGAATGATGTGTTATGAGTTGGGATCCTGATGAGATCTCCGTTTCTAGTGGAATAGTTATGATGTTGGGAAACGGTGTCGTACATATGTTTCTGTTTCAGAAATAACATTATACATTTAAAAATATATATACATGGATATGTTAAGATATTGAATCTTTTAAAATATTCTCTACACGAATCTCTAATCTTTAGATTGAAAATGAGTCATGACTCTTTTCTGTAGAAAAAATATTCTGTTGGAGTTGCTGGAGCTGCCCCAGATAATGATATTACAGGAGATGTGGGAGTAGATTATGGCATAATAAATATTGATCAATTGAGTTATATCAAAAATATTCTTCAGTTGTAGAATGGCATTGTAAAGGGGTTTCTTCCCCTATTATCAAACTTTGGCGCTTTTCACTATTCTCGGTTTTCCTCGGGCGCCACCTTTAGCTTTATAGTGGAAAAGGCCACTTTTGCTCCAGGCAGTCTCAGTGAAGAAAGATACTCCAGGGGTCAATATAGTCGTGACACTGTAACAGGGCCAGCAAGGCAGGCTTTAATTGCCTTTAACTGGGTTGCGAACCTGGGTGGCGACTGCGCACTAGATGTTTAAATTCTACTCAGAATAGTCAATGAAAGAATACTAAAAACAGGATAAACAGGTATATTAATAATCTTTAAATACAGTAAGGGCGGCTGACGGCGGCCTCAAGTTATCACAACAAATAAACACAGGGCAAGCACGAAGCGGGAAGCGTGTTTTCAAGCAAGCGGGGTGAACTTAACAAACAAAAGCTCTTGCGGTGGGGGGGTATCGTACGGACTCGTATGCAGAAATTACCAGCGCAGCTTTGAAATGTATATGTGCCTCTTACGGCTTTGGTTCGATCATGCGCACATCGCATCGGTACTTACAAAACATTTCCTGATATCTTTTACCTGACCCAACATATCTACCCGAACTCCGATCTCACTGCTTCGGCAAGGTCCGGGACGGTCGTGGACTGCTTCGGTCTTTGGCTCTCACTCTGGATACTATTCGGACGCGTGACTGCTTCTGCTGGGGTCGGCAAGCTACTAATTCTTTGAAATATGTCGAAACGGAACTACGGCCGGCTTCTCCCTCTTTTCCGAATACCTCTCGAACGATTTATATGCGCGCGCCGTTTTGTGGACTCTGTCGCTTGCGATACAAATTATACTTTCACAGAATAATTACCCAGCTTGTAAAATCCTTCGTGCTGTGACGTCAGCTCGGTGCGTGCGTCTTTGTCTCGACTCAACTGTACTCTCGGGCGTCTGACGGAAAACTCCACGTGTTCCGTTCAATCCTCGTGGAATTCTCCTAAGTGGGAATCTCGTGGCGTGACGTCAGCTCGGTATCATATGCTCTGGGTTCGACTGGACTGCTGGCTCGGGCTTCTATCGGAGGACTGAAATGTCTCGTCGGCGTTTGAATATCGCCCAGCTTGCTTGTTGAGAATGTTTTCTCGAGAGACGATAGCCGGCGCAGGTGATACTCGTGCGTGCTATGTCAGCTACGTCTGGCGTTATTCGCGTTGTTTCCGGAAGGCGTTTAGTCTGTTTTATTAGGATATAGGTAATCCACGGATTTATCACGAACACGAATGGCATTTCTAGACCTATTATTAGTGTCAAGCGGAGTTTAATTCCTTACAGGGAGCTTTTGTCTGATAAATATAGCGGGAAAATAGTAACTTCGTTACAGCATAATAACCACTATTTAACTATTTACAAACAGCATTTTTATTTGCTTCCCATCTCATATCACTATCTACGAAAGTTCCGAGAAATTTAGTATTTTCAGAGAGATTAATTACATCATCCATCACTCTTACTTGAAAATTTGTTGCAATTTTTTATCTGTGATAGAACTGCATACACACTGTTTTGTCTGAGTTCACAATTAAAGAATTTTTTTCACACCGTGTTATGAATTCCTTTGACAATATATTCAATTTACCTTGGAGTTCCTCGGGACTGTCAGCATCAGCAGCCAAAGTTGAATCATCAGCATAGAGAACTATACATTGTGTGCTTATATGAAGTGGTAGATCGTTCATGAATAATAAAAAAATCAGTGGACCTAAGATGAAACCCTGAGGAACTCCCAGGTCCATAGAATAGAAATCAGACCTATGGTCTTCAATTTTGACAGATATTTTTCTAAGGCGCATATAGGATGCTAACAAGTTAATTAGTATTGAATGATTTATGCTGGGGAGCAGAAAATTCAAATTAAAATCTCCACCTATGATTATATCAAGATTTTCACTACACATTTTTGTTAACATACCATCAAGTAATTCCAGAAATTTCTTAAAATCTCCTGCTGGTGGTCTGAATATGACCATCTCGATAATTTCGAAGTTAGTTTGATACTACAGCACTCCAAGACTCCTTCAACACAAAATTTTTGCTTATCATACTGACTAACATACGACGGCGTATTGGCGTATCTCAAAATTTTGACTTTTTTCTCAAAATTTTTACTTTTATTCTCAAAATTCTAAGATTTTTTCTCAAAATGTTGTCTTTTTTTTCAAAATGTTGACTTTTTTATTCTTAAAATTCTGACTTTTTTTCTCAAAATTTTGAGATTTTTTCTCAAAATGTTGACTTTTTTCTCAACATTTTGAGATTTTTTCTCAAAATTTCGACTTTTATTCTCAAAATTTTGACTTTTTTTCTCAAAATTTTAACTTTTTATTCTCAAAATTTTGAATTTTGAGATTTTTTCACAAAATTTCGACTTTTATTCTCAAAGTTTGAGATTTTTCTCAAAATTTTGACTTTTTTTCTCAAAATTTTAACTTTTTTATTCTCAAAATTATGACTTTTTTTCTCAAAATTTTGACTTTTATTCTCAAAATTTTGAGATTTTTTCTCAAAATTTTGAGAATTAAAGTAAAAATTTTGACAAAAAATCTCAATTTTTTTTGAAAAAAAGAAAAAATTTTGAGAATTCAATAAAAAAATATACTGGTAGGATGGCGCCAATACGCCGTCGTACTAACATGATCTATCAACTCATCATGTTTGTAAATAGCAACACATTCTGTCGTTTTCATTCGACAGAATGAAGTACAGATGCTGAAATCTTTCAATTTCAGAACATCCAGTTGTGTTTCTGTTTGCCAGTGCTCTATTAATAACAATACATCACATTTTTCATATCTATTAAATACATCATCCAGCCTTAAGATTTTGTTACTAATACATTGTATCCGAATGAAGTATAGGGGGATTTTCATTTGTTGATGACAATCTAAAAAAACATCATTGGTTTCGCTAGACAAATTTAAATAGTCCACCATAGTTAAAGGGATAACTGTTAAACAATTTTTTTGTGTGTTGAATGACTTGAAGTAAGATTCAAGTTTTTTATATATCATGGACTTACTTACTGCCTTTTTGCTTGAAATCTGTAAAGTAGGTCAGGGAACAATTGATGTTCCGTTTCTTGTATGTTTGGACTCGATTTAACAGTATTTTGTTAGGAATTTTGTCTTCAAAGGAGTTGACTTCGTTTATAATAATCAGATTTGTTGTTTTACTAAGATTCAGCAAGTTCTTCAAGGCTATGTTAAGAGTTTCGCTATTACTTACCCTACATGAATTGAACATTACGATTATTGCATCATTTTTACCAAATTCAATGTATCATAAAAAATATTATCTGTTAATTCACTCAATTCGATATTAGATGACAAATTATCATCTATTGAGTATTTTTCCGCAATACCTTCGATTGTCTTCAAGACGGTGGGAATTTCTTTCCCATAATGGTATCCACTTATGAAGATTTTGTTTGGTTTTCTTTTGGTTGTGTCTTGCGGAGTCTCTAGTGGTTTTTCTTGAGTACGATTATTCATGGCTCTCTCGGGATTGTCGGAGATTCTGTCTTCTGACTTTCCACTTCCATGCAGTTGACTTTGGCCTGAGTCTTCCTGTATTTCTGATTGTTTGAACTCATCATAAAATTATTTCATGTGGGGCGGTTTCTGTTGTATACCCTGTTTCCTTATGTGCTTTTGCTTCTGCTGAACTATTGTTTGTTAGTGTTATCTTGCTGTTTCCCTTATCTTTTTTGTTTTTTGTCCTCCAGTGATTTTGGAGCAAATTCTCGTTTATTTTCTTTTTCTAATTTCAATGTTTTTTGGCGCTGCCACATATTTTCCTTTCCCCATAGGTATTTTATTCTGCCCCTCGTTATTTTCATCACCCTCATTGGCACTTTCATTTTGAATAAGTATCTATCTAAGAGATCAAACTATCAGTGTTTACCAGGTTAATTTAGCACCATATTATGCACAGGATAAACTCCAGAGAGAACAGCAGGAAATATTCCAACTCGTTGAGTTACTTGAGGAACCTGGATTATTGAGAGTAAGAGTTCATTCCATATTCCGGATCGCAGCAAAGTATCAGCTCTGGATTTTGTACACTAACGACGAAAATGAAGAGTCAATACAGGAAAATTATTGCACATGCAAATCGGGGGCCAGAACCGGCGGATGCTATACTCACGTTGCTAGCGTTATATGGTTTCTTGGTTATGCTCGCCATAACCAAGGAGTAAAATATCCAAATACCAGTTAATTAAGCCATGTGCTCGATGCCGCCAATAGGATGAACCAGATAAATCCCAATGATATGATGATAAATGAATAAGGTGGTATCCACCCAACCAACGAAATGATATAGTTTTATGTTACCAAATAATTCATTTTGCCCTCGATTTGATTCATAATATTTCAAATGATTTCTTGCGGTTGCTAAGATAGTTTATTATCATTATTGTTATTACTGGACTGTAAATGACTGTAAATGCAAACACAAGGTAGAAAGAACGCAATCTCTTAAATACTTGGGAGTATTTGTTGATGAAAATTTAACTTGGAAAACACATGTTTTGTATGTAGTAGGTAAAATAAGAAAACTCATAGATAAATTTTATGAACTAAGAAATGTGCTACAAGGAAAGATTCTTAGAATGGTTTATTACTCTCTTGTTGAGTCGGTGAAATTATGACCTAGTGGTCTGGGGAAGTGCCTGTAAGACAGTATTGGAACCTTTGTTTGTAGTACAGAAATATGTGATTAAAGTAATGTATTTTAAAAAAAGCTATTTTCAACCGAAATCTTGTTTAAAAACTATAATTTTCTTACATTGGAACAACTACATGTTAAATCAATAATCAGGTCTATGCTCAAAAGGCCTTACTATAAATTAGAATTGAAGCATCAATTAAACACGAGAAATGCATCTCAACAAAATGTACTACTTCCCTCTGTCAAGCACTTAGCCATGCAAAAGCGCATAAATTTTACTGGTCCAAAGGCTTTTAATGCCTTGCCCCTGCAATTGAAAACACAAACATACAAAAGAAATAAGCTCTATATTGATATGTGGATTAAAGAAAGCAGGTTTAAGTTTAATTTGATCAAATATAGCTTTAATTTCCTTCTAATTCGGGGATTTAGACTAAGTATAACAATTTTTCAAATTTATAATTTATAGTTAGCTTAAGGTAAGCACAATTTATATTTAAATATATAATGCTTGAGAGATTTTTGTACATACTGGAGAATATCCCTCAAAGTACGTCATCATTTTCAATATACCTAGATATAGATAATATATTCATTAAGTTAGGAGTTACATAATGTAACATAATAATGTAATGTAATATTGTTTGGTGTTCTATATTATTAAATATTATTATTATGAATGTTACTCTTATTATTATATTGTTTTTGATTGATCTACTCATTCATTTTGCCAACGATCATATTAATAGATAGTATTCATTCATATGTGTAAACTTTGATGCAACATTTATTAAAAAATAAAGGATTTCCAAGAATTTGGGGGTAAATATCGAAAATTCCATTCATAGTTTGCTTCCAACACCTGGACTTCCCCATTCTACCTGGAAAGTACTTTAAGGTATCAAAGATGCAGATATTTTCACGGATTCGTTTGTCTGTGAGATGCTATCATCCATTTCGAGCCATTCTGAGGAAAATGTCTTGCACCCCAATTTAATAATTTTGTAGTGACATATAATATATGTATTGTTGGAATGTATAGCGAAAGGCTAAATAAATTACTACTACTACTACCCCATTGTCAGATTATCGAGATTTGTGAGAAACAAATCACATATCATATGTAAATGACATTAATAGTGATCACAATTGTTATCTCTGAGGATATATGATTTTCCCATTATCCCCCATTACAACTCGCTGAGCCTCGTTCTGAACATTTAGGAAAACATATTTGATATTATTGGACATCAGATATACTCGGATTCAATTATTATGGTCTCTCTTCAAAAAATACCCAAAATATGTCGTTTCTCGAAAATGTGAATTATTCTGGCATTATCTTGTATCATGAAAAGATGTATGGATGATCTTGGATTTGTATCTCATTTCATAGCCAGTGTGGAGCAGTGTATGAAAAATTATCGATAGTGGTGCCTAATATAACTGAGGAAGACCATTTCTCAGTCGGGTTCTGGGCGCCGAACATCCAAATTCCATTCCAACCAGTAATGAGAGCTCTCCGATTGATGAGCAAATACCGCAAAAAATGGAAAAAATCCATTTTCAATGCTCTATATCTCGAAAACTGTACATTTTTGAGCTTTGTGGCTATGGACACTTTTGATCAGATCATCAAGAACTACAACATACCAATTCAGCCAAATTCACGGAAAGCCATTTCCCATAAGAAATGTGCGGGGTCCTTCAACTTGCAAGATTTGATTACAGACAGACACACATACAGGTGAAACTAAAAATAAAATCTTTGATCCAAAAACCCCCACATACCAATTTTTAATAAGAATGCTATGATAGGGAATTAGATCGAAATCATTAGGAGAATCAAAAATGAAGTGAAATAGAAGGGTGTTCTATTGAAAATGATGAAGGTTATATCTCTTCCTGTGAAGTGAAACTCGAAATGCCAGGTAATGAATATATTTACGGTGTCATGTTTGTTGCATATAGATTGTTTCAATTAGCTGAGATACTCGTTTCATTATATTCTCCGAGGTGCGTTTTTGATAGCTATGGAAAAAAAATCTGAATACACATTGCAGACAACACCATCTCTACATTTTTTACTTTCTAACTATTCAATGTTATTTATCTGCCAAATCAAATACTCGATTTTTTTTTTAATTTTTGGAATTCAGGAAATCCTGATGATGGTCCTCAACGCATGCGTACAAGGAACAAAGCAAAGGAACAAACAAATAACCGTGCTCGCCCAAAACGTGGAGGTACGGAAACACCAGAACCTAAAACTCCTGTTAAACAAAACAGTACTACTACAGAAAAAACAGCACAATCCCAAACAAACACACCAGTCAAAAAAAAGAATAAGTTAGAAAAACCAGAATCCCCCAGTAAAAATAGAAAAAGAACGCAAGAAAGCAAATCCGAAGAAAATGAGTTGGACGAGAAAGATCTTGGGCAGATTAAGAAAAAGCGAGACAGAGCAGAAAGCCCTAGTAGTTTAACAACTGATTCAGAAACTGTTAATGATGATGTAGAGAATAATGAAAATGAAAACGAGATTATTCCTATATGCACAATAGGTACTTGTACAACTACACTAACTTCTGCTGTAAGTAATGTTTCAGTATTTTTTTACTTATTGTAATCATTTAATTTTTTTTTTAGGTTTCATGTGTTACAACATTATCAACAAATAATAATGAAATCATTCAAGAATCACAAATAAAAACCCATGCCACACAAGAACTTGTTGGATCATCAGAGAATCCACTGCGAGTTATGTCTCCAACAACTAATTCACCAATAGTTCCTATAATCAGTTCAGCTAAAATTCATCCTGTCAACTGTCCAGAATCAATGCCTCTTAATGTATCTATAAGATTACCTGATGATTTGAATGAGAGGAAGAATCTTATTAAACAAAATCTAGATAGTACTTTGGATGTGAAAGAACTCAAATTCAATCCAGAACATCTCAAGGTCAATGCCGAAGCCAAGTTCACCCCTCAGCATCATGAATATAACTTTAATAAACAGGAAGTGCTATCGAATGTGGAGAAGAGTAGAGAAGCTGTAAAAGAGCCTGTAATTTCCCAGCTAGTGTCTGTGTTACATGAGAAACCTTTCAAGGCGGAATTAATCATACCTAATGTCCATCCTATGGAAAAGTCTACAATAAAAGAGGAAATGGACTCTTCCAATGAGGATATGAATATGAACCCTATCAATATAATTCCCAAAGAACAAAATTCATTCAAAGAAAACCTATTCATGCCTCAGAACCTCAACTTGAACATGAAAGAACCTATGGTGTTTGGAATGAAGGAATCACCACTAATGAATCACTTACCACCAAAGCACAATTCGAACTTGCAAGAAGCAATTGTAGATAATCATAAGGAACAAATGAATAATTCTTTTGCTACAGATTTGAAGCATGAACCATACATTTATCAAAATCATCCACTGCCAAATAATGATCCCAGTGCTACCACTGCTGTAACAATTGATAGTGTGAATAATACTGTTATTAAGCTTGAACCCAGAGATGAACCTATTGAACCCACCAGTCAAAATAGAAATGAACAACATACTTATTCTAGCCTACCTCAGCCTCTCAATATTCCCCAAGTCATACCCATGTCACAAAATATTCCTACCAGTTTGAGAATGGGCACGCATTATGAAGAAGAAAAGCGGCTGGAAAAGCTTGTACGTCCAGAAAGAATAGACAGACCTGAACGTGTGGATAGGACAGAACGCTCAGAAATAGTGAGCATCAGTTCAACATCTATAGGGCAGCCTCCTCTACCAAGTTTGATGCAATCAGGGAATTTGGTGACAATAGGTGGATCACAACCACCTCAGATGAGTCACTATGGATTTATGTCTGGTGTGTCACCATTCAGTCATCCTCAGAGTCCCAGAAATATTGAGAAAAATCAACATTTAGCACCACAAAATCAAAACGAGCCTCAGAACTTGAAAATTAAGCAAGAGATTCCAGATATTCCTCTCAGCCTAAACAATCAAAGCCACCCACCCAATCATCTAGGTGGATTGAATACATTTACACAAAATTCCTTACGTTCTAGTCCCGTACAACAGCTTCAGAGTATTGCTATGCCACCCAGTTCACAACATTTATCCAGTTCTACTATAACTACTCCTGGTGGATTTGTTACCCCTCCCAGCCATTTACCACCTTCAATGGCGGATCCTCTGCAGAGTTTAAGGGATGTAAAAGTGAGTAATGTCATCAAAATATTTCAAAGTCTATTATGTTTGGAAACACTTGGGGAAATACATTTTTTTGTCTTTTGATAAAGGATTTGTATGTCAGTTGACATAACATATACTCCGTTAATATACAATAACAATGAAAAAAATTAACAGTGTAGGCAGGCACTTATATATTTTCTATATTCTAAATCATATCTGCAGTTTTCGGAAAGCATATTTCAATTACGATTTTCGCTGTATTGTATATAGTAGAGAAGCAGAAGCAGGGTTTTCAATTTCTCTTGCAGAAAGCCAACTGGTTTTCAACAGGAAGTTTTGGAAAACAACGCCAACTTAGGTAAGGATCATGGTTTGAAGAATATTTTGAGGTGTGGGTAAAAATGTTTTCAAATTTCAATCCAATTCTCAATCAAAAATTAGATCATTAAATATGTCTCTCTGTTTCAAAGTAGTCTCCAGGGGGTAAAAATCAGCTTTTTCAATAACCAAATTTCAGGTCTTCCCAGGCAAAGAAAGACCCTGTGAACCTGTATTATGGCAATGAGGTTAAGTTATGGTTTATTTATTTATTTGGTATAAATGGGAAAACCTCTATAGTTACAAGAAGTTTTATAAATTAGAATATGAAAAGTACTTAAAATACTTAAAACTAAAAAAAAGAAAAAAATACATACAAAAATCTAAAGAGAAAATACATAATTAATTGCAGAACTCTTGAAAGCCTCCGAGTCAGTAAAAAAATCAAGTTCTGAAGCATTAGCTTCCCTTAATATTCTTGACATTGGACTATTAAATCCATAATTAGTAAGATGTGAGTTCTATACAAAAACAGTTTTATTATCCCTTGTTACTGTTTGTTCGGCTCTCAGATTAACCAAGGAGAGAAGTTCTTTGCAATTTAATTGGCCTGACAGTAATTTGAATAGAAATATTAGCTTGAGTCCGCCTGTTTTCCAGTGTGGTTAGGTGTAGTATGGAACTAATATCAGTGTAGTTATGACGATGGTCCATTTGAAAGCCCATTTTGTAGGCAACCGTATTTTGGACCCTTTCCAGTGATATTTTATTTTTAATTATCAAAATCAAAATGTGCAATTTGTGCAAAGCAAAAAGAAATGAAATAAATATAATTTTTTGGATAGTTCATTGAAAATATGTAACAGTGTTGGTACCAACTTCTGTAATGTGTTGAACTGCTTTCTTGGGTTTCTCTCCTTTGATCCTGAAAAGGTCCGATTTCACGATTTTTCAGGAAAATCACATTTGGCATCTTCTTGCCATACTCCTCAATTTAATGTGGTTGATGGTCACACATGGGTGGGTAGGCATGTCTGTCACGTCTGAGTGGGTCACTGTATTGTGTCCCTTTGTTTCACTTGTCACTGGGCCAAGATAGATTTTTAGGTTGTTGATAATTTCTGGCTGTCATCCCTCTTATTTAGACTGCGGTTGCATCTCAATTTCGATGGCTTCTCTAGTTGTACTTCTCCAAAATTAATGGTTTTTTCTGTTATTAATCAAATATAAAAAAATTAAGTAAATGGGAAACAAACAAAAAAATTGAAATGATGTCAATATGTTGAAAAGGAAAAAAGATAAATATTACTTTGAAAAAATAAATAGACAGAAATAACTCGAAACTTATGTGGAAAAGCCTCAAAAAACTAGTTATCGGTGATGACATTGACTTTATAAATTAGCAATTTGCATATCTTTCGAAAAAAATATATGTTATTCTACATCGTACATCATTCATTTCTGTGCAATTGGGGAAATCCATTACGAATATTTCACTCAGTAATAAATTAAAACATGAACTGGGATTCAAATTTACATGTAAACGCACCGCTTCTCCGCGCCTATCTTGTGACGTCAGATGGTTCCTGTTATTTTATTGTTGTCATTAAGAATATTAGAGTATATTAGTATCAGGCTCTTCGACATCGCCCTAAACGTTCTGGATATTGCTTGTGCATGTGATATTATGGAAGGCAAAACCAAAGGATTTCACAAATATTGTATTGTTTCAATGTGTAATAATACGTCCTCTAGTAGTCAGTAATGTGAGGTTATCTACGGTTTCCGTCCACGATTTGTGACGTGTAGAGAGTCGCAGTTGGGATGGAGGAAATTTTACGAGCAGCGTTGCCAAGTTTCCCAAATATCATAGCTGCAATTTTGATGCTTGTTTTTGCATATTTTTTTCCCATTAATGAATGATTGTTGATGATTTTCGACCATGATTCATAGATTAATTCTTAGAAGTCAATTCGGATATATCTTTCGTAGTTATGTGTTATGGTTATGAGTGAAAACATGAAATATAATAACATAATTTTTGGCAAATGTTTACTGATTTTTCCAAAGTTAATGGCCGAACGATGAGAAATTTTTGACCAAAATGATATCAGTTACCCATAGAATACACCTGTAGTCTCAAATAAATTGGAGTGCCGCCTCGAAGACAGAAAAGAATAAACACTGTAATTTTTGACACATTTTCGCTTTTATCTCGGTTAATACTGGACGAGCGTTAACAATTTTTTCATCAAAAAGATCTGAGTAACCCATAGTCTCAAATCGATTTGGGGCACCGTCCGGAAGGCAACAGAAAATAGAAGCTGTCATTTTTGACATATTTTCCTTATACTCAGTTAAACGGGACGAACGTTGAAAACATTTTCACCAAAACAATCTAAATAACCTATAGAATGCACCTATACTCTCAAATCAATTTGGGGCTCCGAAATTTTTTGTCCTTGGTTTTAAATCTCAGTATGTTAAAGTTAATATTGGACGAACTAAAATATTTTTTTCATAAAAACATTCAAAATAACCAACAGAACGCACCTATAGTCTTAAAACAATTTGGGACACCGTCTGGAAGATAGGAAATGGATAAAACTGTCATTTTTGACATATTTTTGCTTTTATCTCGGTTAATACTGGACCAACGTTAACAATTTTTCCACCAAAACGATCTGAGTAACCCATAGAATATACCCATAGTCTCAAATCAATTTGAGGCACCGTCCGGAAGACAGCAGAAAATAGAGGCTATCATTTTTGACATATCTCGGTTAATAATATATCTCGGTTAATAATATATCTCGGTTAATAATACTGGACGAACGTTATAAATATTTTCACCCAAACAATAGAATAGAATGCACCTATACTCCCAAATCAATTTGGGGCGCCGAAATTTTTTGTCCAAGGTTTTAAATCTGAATATGTCAAAGTTAATATTGGACAAAATAAAATATGTCAAAAATGGCAGCTTCTATTTTATCCTGCCTTCCGGACGGTGCCCCAAATTGATTTGAGACTATGGGTTACTCAGATCGTTTTGGTGAAAAAATTGTGAACGTTTGTCCAGTATTAACCGAGATAAAAGCGAAAATGTGTCAAAAATTACAGTTTTTATTCTTTTCTATCTTCGAGGCGGTGTTCCAATTTATTTGAGACTACAGGTGTATTCTATGGGTAAATGATATCATTTTGGTCGAAAATTACTCATCGTTTGGCCATTACCTTTGGAAAAATCAGTAAAAAAATTTACAAAATATGTATTATATTTAATGTTTTCACTCATAACCATAACACATAACTACGAAAGATATATCCGAATTGACTTAATAAATCTATGAATCATGGTCGAAAATCATCAACAATCATTCATCATTGGGAAAAAACTATGCACAAATAAGCATCAAAATCGCGGCTATGATATTTGGGAAACTTGGCAACGCTGCTCGTAAAATTTCCTCCATCCCAACTGCGACTAAAAACTGAAGGTAAACTAAACAGCCTTCAAACTAGACAGTTTCATCCATTTGACGTCACACCAATAGAAGACGTGTTTGCTATCACGTGATGACATGGACAAATTGTACAAATTTCAAGAGTGGATTTTACAATATATATGAATTATATGAAACTTATTCTTTTATTGAAGACTCATTTGCTTCTTGGCTATTCATAATGAGTTCATGATTTGGAAATTGACATTTTTTGCAATTTGTCTATTGTGTACAGTTTGAAAAAACTGGAGAACTCATGTTACAAAGAGGTAATTTTGAAATAGTAGATAACTTCAACAGATACTTTGTAGAAAGCATAAAGGAAATAGTGGGGAGTATTGACTATACAGAATCATGGTGCAATCAAAACTATAATCTTTATAAAAGTCTCTCAGAATTCAGATTACTTACGTTAACAGACCTACGTAAAAGTAGAGCTTCCTTGGATAACAAGTGCAGTATACATACAGTGCAGTTTTTAATAGTCCCCCCCCCCCCCCACCCTGTTAACTTTTGAACGGTTCGACGTAGAACAATGAAAAAATATATTGAATGATATCAGCGATACTATTTTTTGAAATGAAAGACATTGTGATTGCCCGATAAATGGCGCGGGGGGCACATCAACTTAAAAATTTCAAATAGCTTGAGGGGTCAAGGGGCACATCGTTGAGAAGATAACTCATTTCTCTTTTCAACAATCTAGTTTTTTTTTCAATCGTTAATACGTTTTTTCACAATATGCTTTCGAAATGTCATTTATAACAAAATTTAAAATGCACGTTGTAAAAAAAAGATTTGACAAAATTCAAAAAAAGAGAATATGCAATTTGAAATTTTCAAGTCGATGTGCCCCCCCTGCGCCATCTATCGAGCAATCACAATGTTTTCTATTTCAAAGAGCAGTATTGGTGATATTATTCAAAATAGTTTCGGTACCGTTGTTCTATGACGAAGCGTTCAAAAGTTAACAGTGAAGGGGGGAGGCTATAAAAGCCCCACTCGCAATTGTGATTCCCTAGAACAACCATAGTTGAAAGAAAAATTTAATTACCTTTTCAACGATGTGCAAATCGACCTCTATGCCTTTCGAAATTTTCAAGTTGATATGCCCCCAGTGCCCTCTGTCGAGTAATTGTAATGTATCTTCTCTCAAAATGTAGGACCGGTAATACCATTCAATAAATTTCATTTCTCATTGTTTCATATCAAACCGTTCAAAAGTTATTGAGGTGAGGGTACCATTCAGATCGGCACTTATATTTGACATTTCAAATGCATATTGTGAAAAAACGTTTGAACAAAATTTAAAAAAAAAATATGATGAGTGAATTGAATTATCTTTTCAATGATGTGCCACTTGACCCCCCATGCTATTTGAAATTTTCAAGTCATCTATCGGGCAATCACAATGTCTTTCATTTCAAAAAGTAGTATCGGTGATATAATTCAATAGGTTTTTTTCATTGTTCTACGTTGAACCGTTCAAAAGTTAACAAGGTGGGGGATAGCTGTAACCAACACTCATTTTCATTGTCCCCTCACAACCATGTGCCATAGTTATAACAGATTACCATGTATCGATATCTTCTTTCTCTCTTTAACTGAGTTTAAAAATCAAATTTCTAGTATTTTACAGAATTAGCTATGTAATGTTAGGGTCACTTTATTCCTATCTACTTGTTTGCATAATATTTAGCAAGTACTACAAATTATCAATAGTGTAATAATCATATACACCTGTAAATGGGCATGAGCCTGCTGGATGTATTAATTAAATAAATAAATATTAAAAGCCGCACTGTATACATGATATATTAAACTCCAAAAATTTTAAAAAAGGTTTTGATACAATCGGTTATATTGAACCTTATCAATACCTCTCTGGAAACTAGTCAAATGCCTCAAAGATTAAAAACTAGTACTATTGTTCCGATACCTAAAATTCCTAGCACTATCAAAGCCAACGAATTCAGACCAATCAACACCCTCCAATTGAAAAGTTACTAGAAACTGCCCTATCTAATCAATCATTCAAGAATAATAGAAGAAAATGTTAAAAAATAATAATAAACATTATTTATTGGTAATTACTAAAAGGCCATCGACTGAGATCTTTCAGCCAGTGAACAATAATTTTAATAAATATGTGTTAAAAAAAGTACATGTAAGAATGTGCATTTGTAATAGGTACATGAAAAAAAAAAAAAAAACATTATGTCTTTGATATTATTTCCCATATTGTCTTTTCTGGATATTTGTATTTTGACTGAGGCCGTTCTGGCCCCGATAATATTCGGTTAGTTTCTTTCTCAGAGAATCTTCGTGTGGGATCAGCAAGTCTGGTCTGTCATAGATTGGTTTTACTCCAGTTACTTCATATAAGAGAATGTTTGAAGGGTTGTGGAGAGATAAAATGATATTTTAATATATAACCAATCGGTATTCTGCCAGTGTCACTCTTGCCGCCGTCCCTAAATAAATTCAGAACTGAATTGGATGAAAATAAATTTGTTGCTGTGTTTCTTGATCTGAAAAGAGCCTTTGAGACCAATGATAGGTCTATATTATTAGCTGAATTGAATAGATACGGAATTGAGGGGCAAAGTGTGTAACTGGCTCTCTAACTAGGAAACAACGTGTCAAGGTGAAAGATACTCATGTGAAATTGAAAATTATGTTGGAGTTCCCCAAGGCAGTGTTCTTGGTCCTCTTCTATTCGTGCTATATCTAAATGACATGACAACAACTACTAAATAAATAAACTCATGCTGAATATTTTAAAAACTAAAGCAATGACAACACTACCAAAGACAAATTCAGTCATATTAACTTCAAAAATATAAATCTTACCATTGATAATCAACTAAATGAAATAGTTATCACAATCAAATATCTGGGATTCCAGTTAGATAATACCTTATCATTTGATGAACATTTCGATTACATTCATAAACACTTCTTTTTTTTCCTCGAAAAGCCAATAATCTATCAACCGATTCAAAGATCACAGTTTATAAGTCCATTGTTCAACCACAATTTGACTACTGTGCCTATATGACAATTCCAATACATGTAAACTATGTCGAAAAAATGGAAATAAATATTGATTGATTGATTGATATCTCTCTAGTTTGAATGAATGAGGATAATTTTGAAAACAAGTAGGGACACCCCTATTAATGTTATGTTGAATATTTGCATCTGTTCTATTTTACCATGATATTCATATACAAAATATTAAACAATTTAAGTCCATCTTATTTTAATCAATATATTGTATTTCATCATGATATTCAGCACCATTTCACTCAGAATACAAATAATGAATATGAACCATTTGTTTTCAAGGGTTTCGATCAGTTCAATAAATTACCAAATGTAATTAAAACTAGTTCATCTCTCATATTATCTTTGACTGTGACGCCCTAAGTAGTAGGCGACACAGAACCTTTGGAGAGATCAGCCCGGAAACAGGCATGAATCCGAAGAACCTTATCAACAGGCTTCTAAACCTAATTAAAGGCACAAACCTGTTTGAATGAGGAACCACTGACGACAGAGTGATACAATAGACCCCAGCTGGTCGCAGTGTCAAGGGAAGCTAAGTGCCAACCCTGTCTCTGGCTCGTCAGCTTTCATCTAACCAACCAAGGGTTTCGATCAGTTCAATAAATTACCAAATGTAATAAAAACTAGTTCATCTCTGAACATTTTCAAAAACACGCTAAGAAAACATTTTTCAAATGTACCAATATAATTTTTCTTTTAATTGCCTATTATTACACCTTTTGAAACTCACTGTTATATTTTATATTTTTTTGTTGATATGTGACACATATTTTTTTTTACTAACAAATTTTGAATACTAGGATATTCTATTTAATAAAGATTTATCTATTGTATTATTAAATTATATCAATAAAAGCAAGATTCTGAAGAAATAATACAAAAGCTATTGAGTAACTTAATTGATCCACAAGACTAAATTTAAAAAAACTAACCAAGAAATTGAAAAAAATCTAAATAATTTAAAAATTTTGTGGGATATTACTCGACAAATATAAAAAAAGGTAAAACTAAAAATCCTAAAAAAAATTGATTTTGACTAACGAAATGGAAATTGCGAATGCATTCAGTAGAACCTTCATAGACATGGCAAGATAAGAAACAACAAGAATTATTACATAGAAAGGACAACCAATGAACTTAATAGAAACTAAAAATTTAATTTTTGAACTACTCCAAAATAATGATATTACGTACCAAAAAGTTTCGAGTTATTCAAGACAGCATATCAGGCAAATTTGGGAGGATGTTCATTAGATTGCAACAACTATCTAAGAAAGACTTATTACAACAGTGGAAAAAACCTGAATAAAACTGCATAGTGTTTTTTTGCTAGGGTCTGAAAGCTCTTATTGTAAATGCACAGCTCAATGCAATATCAAAACAAGTAAAGTATGAAACGTTTGATAAAAAATAAATTAAACCAAAATCATAATGGGGTATCAGGGAAAATAATTGGAAGCTGTGATGAATGAGGAGGCTATTCAACCTGTACAATCCAATGACCAAGAATTATATCACAAAAATCGAAGACTACCCAAAAGGAATTATCGAGTAAAGCTTTGAGTGATTTTTCAATGGCTGTCAAACCTTCTTTTTTAAGGGCAGAAGATAGGAACATAATAACAGTATTTTCTCTCAACATTCAATACATCCGAAATAAAGCATCAACTATTCATCTTGTTAGAATCTTGTAATTTTCCAAATATTGTCTCGCCAACTGATATATATATATATATATATATATATATATATATATATATAAAAGTAGATTTCTTGTGGGGATGCAGTCAGGTTAAAGGGCTTTATTTCAAGTAAACTCTTTGAAATTCGTCAAGCTTTCGGCTATGTTTATTGCCTTCCTCAGGACGACTAAAATTATAATGAATAACAATATGAAATTGTATAGTATTAAGGTACTTACTAACATGAGAATCAATAAAATTAATACATATGAGGAACATAAAATATTTTTCTTGATAGTGACAATTGTATAATATTATAAATCAAGTTGGAAAATTTTGAATATTATTTTTATTCAATTTCAGTAGATTTGACTAAGATTGTTCAAATCAGTTCTTTTATTCATTGATTGACTATTAGAATTGATATGAACCATTTCCAAGAAAATCCTTTTGGTTACATTATTCTCAGCATCTAAAATTTGTGTGTTATTATAGTCCATCGAATGGACTATAATTACATGTTACGAAAGTGCACATGAATTAAGGTTTCGTTTACAGTCACTCCTATGGGATATAATTCATTAGACTTTTGGTTATTGTTTATGGGTCTTTTCATTTTAGTGTTTAATTTTGAAATAGTTTTTATATTTTTTTTAGCAATTTTGAAGTTTTCATTCTTCAATACATTGATTAATTTAGGAGTAAGTTCATGGATATGTGGAAGTGATCTAAAAAGAGGAGGTTCTATTTCATTTATTATGGGAGTTATCTGGGATCTTTGGAAGACCAATGAATTAGTTCCATTGAAAAGTAATTTATTAATTAGGTGTTTGGGATATGAATTTTCTAATAACATCCTTTGTAGTTCGATTAAATATTCTTGTTGTAAACTAGGATGAGTGATTTTTAAGATTCTATTTTCCATAGATATCACTAAATTTATTTTCATTTTTTGTGGGTGATACGAATTATAATTTATAAATCCATTACTGCATATTGGTTTCCTGTACCATTTAGTGATAATTGTATTTTGTTGGGTTTTGATCAGTTTCATATCTAAAAATGGTACACTGTTTTGTGTTTCTTCTTCTATAGTGAATTGAATATTCTTGTCATAAGAATTGAAAATTGACAGAATTTCATCAGTACTTCCAGGTGGTATTGATAGAATCAAATCATCAACAAAACGTTTTATAAATGGTATGTTGAATTTTACTCGTGAAACACAATTCTCTAGTAAATCATCCATCACATAATTAGCCAAAATAGGAGATATATTTGATCCCATAGGGGTTCCAAAGATTTGTTTATAGAATTTTCCAAGGAATACAAAATAAGTAGAGTCGAAAATAAAGTCCAAAATTTTTATAAAAGAAGATTCATCCAGAGTGCAGAACTTTTCAATGTGTGCCCATTTATTAGTGATGCATTTCTTAACCAATGTGATGGGTAAATTGGTAAAAAGTGAAATAACATCAAGACTGATGATGACGTAGTTTTGTGGAATTTGGAAATTATTAATGAACTCACTGAATGTGAAAGAATCTTTCACATAAATAAAAAATATATTGGCCAAACCTCCAGAAGTCTCAATAGTCAAATTATATCCCATAGGAGTGACTGTAAACGAAACGTTAATTCATGTGCACTTTAAGAACATGTTAATCAGAAAGACCATCGAATGGACTATAATAACACACAAATTTTAGAGGCTGAGAATAATGTAACCAAAAGGATTTTCTTGGAAATGGTTCATATCAATTCTAATAGTCAATCAATGAATAAAAGAACTGATTTGAACAATCTTAGTCAAATCTATACATATTTACTGAAATTGAATAAAAATAATTATATATCACTCAGTATTCAAAATTTTCCAACTTGATTTATATATTATACAATTGTCACTGTCAAGAAAAATATTTTATGTTCCTCATATGTATTAATTTTATTGATTCTCATGTTAGTAAGTACCTTAATACTATACAATTTCATATTGTTATTCATTATAATTTTAGCCGTCCTGAGGAAGGCAATAAACATAGCCGAAAGCTTGACGAATTTCAAAGAGTTTACTTGAAATAAAGCCCTTTAACCTGACTGATATATATATTTTTTATTTATTTAATTTATATGAATACTTAATTAAAAAAAAATTAATAATTTTTCAAAAAAATAGGGATTGATCGTAGAAGGGTGAAAATTTAGGGTTGTATGTATTTTTTAATGCTGTATCACAAAAAAATAAAAACATTTTTTTTTTCTAAAAAATAAAAAAAAAATCAAGGGATGGACCACCCTTAACATTTAGGGGGATGATTCGTGAATCTAAACCATCCAGGGCGCCACCCAAACGCATGCAAAAAAAATTCATTCAAATCGGTCCAGCCGTTTATAGATAAATAACCTAGATACCGACTGCAGCGCCATCTGCCAGGCTGATTTGTGAATCTAAACCATCCAAGGCGCCACCCAAACGCCTACAAAAAAAACATTCAAATTGGTCCAGCCGTTTAGGAGGAGTTCAGTGCCACACACGTACAGTAGAATTATATATATAAAGATATACAGTGCATTCCATTTAAAACGAGCCACCCTGAATAACTTTTGATACAATGATTTTCAGGAAAAATAAAAAAACACGTCAACAATAGTATACGGGGGGACACATTTTGACATATTCACATTTGATGTTACTTCCACTATCGCACCACCAGAGCATGTTACCATTTTTTTAAAATGGATCACCCTATATTGTTTCGCATTATCAGATCTCCATGATGAGCAGATTTCAACAAAGTATAAACATATGGTCTGCGATATGGTTGGAGCTACAAATTATTTTTCATTAGTCCAACGTGCCCTAAAACTGCAATAGAAATAGCTTCATCGTTGACAACTCTTGAACGGTTATGCTTTTTATTGCTAACAGATCCAGTTTCCATAAATGTGTTCAATAATTCCGAAACGTTCAGGAAATGTCAACGATGAAGCTATTTCTATTGCAGTTTTAGGGCACGTTGGACTAATGGAAAATAATTTGTAGCTCCCGAACCATATGCGTCAGACCATATGTTTTATACTTTGTTGAAATCTGCTCATCATGGAGCATCTGATAATGCGAAACAATATAGGAAACCCATTTAAAAAAAAATGGTGACATGCTCTTGGGGGTGGTGGAAGTAACATCAAATGTGAATACGTCAAAATGTGTCCCCCTGTATACTATTGTTGAAATGTTTTTTTATTTTTCCTGAAAATCATTGTACCAAAAGTTATTCAGGGTGGCTCGTTTTAAATGGGATGCACTGTATATATATATATATACAGGCCTTTAATTAAAATTATTTTTTCCCCTAGTCTGGTTACAGTTTTTTCAATTTTTTTTTATCATTCCTACGTTCTTTTTGAAGTTCTCTCCCACTTTAGCTTACATAATTTTTATCTAAAAAAATCAAGATCCACAATTTTTATAACAAAATAACACATTTTACAATAATTCTTAGATATACACAAAGGGTCGGAAGGTTTTTTGCTAAAGTTGGAGCCATTTCGAGTGAAACGAAACCTTTCAAGAGGCACAATCAACCAACGTCAAGTCAATTTCCTGTGTCGATCAGCCCACGCCTGATGTGCCACGGCACTGTCCATTTTCAATAGTCATATCCAACTGAAGTGCGAATTAAATGGACTATGACTTGCAGTTGTATTCAATTTCATGCGGATTTTCATTTCGAGAAATATATTGTCATTTATTTCAAAGGCAGGTAATGGCCTGGTATCGGATACAATTTCTCTGATAGTGTCACTCAATGTATCTTCTTTCTTTCTCCCTTCACAATGGAGTTATTAAAGTACAATTTATGGTTTCTGCCGTTGAGTTCTGTTCTCAGTAGGAAACTTTTATTCCTTTTGAAATGCCATGAGACAATGGAGTCCCACTTAATGACCTTTATTCCGAAGTGTCGGAAATGTGGGTGAGAATTCGAATCGATTAGTGTGAGTAAATCGATAAGAACGTGCACGTTTCAGAATGTCAGGCAGGGGTTGTTTGAGCGTTTTCGCTTGACATACTTTTTCACATTGCTGTTTGATAAAATGCTTCACATTTTTGTGAACCCGCATTTTTGTATGAGTGGATGAGGTAATTCGTGGCAAGCACCAATTAGGCGCAATTGGTTTGGGTGATAGCTGAAATATTGATGACTATCTGGATTTTTCCGAATGATTCAATTTCATTCAACTCTGTTATTCTAAATATGATTCATTCATGTGTTCCAGAAAAAGAAAAAGGTTTATATGTACAACAATGTGAAATGCTATTATTGGGTTTAGGGTAGTGGTCGTAAAATCCACTTTCAATCAGATTTCGTTTATATTCAAATTCGTTTCTGTACATGGGGATCTCGTAAACGATAAGAAATAGTGTCGGTTAAATTGTGGCAAAGTTGCGTATTTTAGAGACCTATTCAATGATGTGAAAAAATCAAATTTAGCTCTTTTGGTTCTGGAGATATACAGGAAAAACCAAAACATCCCAAATTATTTTTTTGCTTGTATCTTCTTTATTCGCAGACATATTGAAAATCTGTCCACATTTTGCAATTGGCACTTGATGTGGGCTATCAGAATATGTTCATGAATCTTTTATACAGGGTGTCATCTGACTTGGGCCACCCCCATCTTTGAATTTTTTTGTTGTAGTTTTTGGATCGTCGACGTTCACTTCATACTGAGAAATTAAATTTAATTTTATATTTCGGGAAGTTTCTGTAATATTTTATTATAATTGGGTGAATTATTCCCTTTTAAATTACGGCCCTCAAAATTGGTTGACGGAGTTAAATAAAAACCCAATAGCAACTTTCACGTCTCCCCATGTACCATAGTGTTTTTCGAGAGTATTTTTTTCATTTTTAGGTACCAATTCATATTTCTTCACATTTTCAATGCTCTTTGAGCGTTTTCTACAATGAACTTCGAATAGCAAAACCTTTTATGATTATCTGAAACATATCTACAACAAAAATAGATTATACATATGTATTTTGATAAGCTGAAAAAGAAATGATAGCAATAATTACATCCGAAACGAACACTATAATTGTAATGAAAATTGAAATGAAGTAATTTATATACACAAAAAAATTAATGGCGCAATAAATGTTCGAATTGGAGTCCTTCCATTTCGAGAGATTTTTTAACTCGTTTTTTCATATTATTTATTGCCCTTAATACTTTTCTTTGCTGCATTGTTGCGAAAGCATTCAAAATCCTCAATCTCAAGTTTTCCACATTTTCTATATCTTCGCCAGCGTAAATCCTATTTTTAATGTCCCCCATAGAAAATAGTCCAAAATAGTAAGATCTGGTGATCTTGCAGGCCATCTTATTGGCCTATTATTTGCTATCCATCTGTTGTTGAATGTGGTATTCAGAAACTGATTAACCTCTCTTGTACAATGAGGACGAGCTCCATCATGTTGAAACCAGATTCCATTCAACCTACCTATTGGAATATCTTCGAGGTATTCAGTGAAGGTAGTCCTTAAGAATTGCAAATAACGTTCGCCATTCAATATCTCCTGGAAAATATATGGCCCAAGAATTTTATTATCAAAAATTCCTGCCCATACATTAAATCCAAATCGCACTTGAGGACGAACTTCTCTTAAATTATTTTCATTGGTCTGAGACCAGACTCTAAATTATTTTAAAAATTCACTTAATATCAATTTATAGTTGCAGAAATTTCTTCTTCTTTCGGGATCTCCTGGATGTAATTTATGAACCGTTTTGATTTTGTAACATTTAAAATTATGCTTCCTGAGAGTGCGCCAAACTGTCGTTTGTGGCAAATTCAATTCATCTGCAATTTGTACCGATGATTTCGATGAATTTTCATTAATCTAAAATTCAGTGATATTACTGAGAGTTTATTAAAATTTAAAAAAAAACTTACTCTTTCAACAATACTTTCCTCTATTTCGGCTGGAGTTCTGGAGGCTTATTGAATGATCCAAATTCGCTGAGGTTTTTGTCTAATTTCTGGAACAAAGTTTCATGCGGTTGACGCCTTTCAGGATAAATTTCCACATACCGTTGGGCTGTAGCATAACTGTTTCTATGGTTTTCATAATAAATTTTCACCATGTCCCGTTTTTCTTCAGAGGAAAACATCATTTTTACACCAATAAACTCAAAGATATACAACAAATATGACAAATGTCAAAATATTATCGACAATTGTTCTCATAGTCTACTGAGATTTCATCTCTTCTCTTGAGTATTTTATTAACAGCACTTTTTGATAAATTGCATTCACTGGCCATAGTTCTCGATCCTATTCCTGGATTCATTCGAATTTGGGCCAGAACATTGATGTCATTGATAGGCTCTTTGTGTACATAAGGACCTCTAGGTTTGATGAATGCATTTGTAAGTAATTCCTATTTCTCGTTCCTTTTCCTGGTTTTATATAATTCACCATATCTTTGTTGTGCTTTGAACGAATTTCTATCTAGTTTTATGTACACTTCGTACATATCTCTCTTCTCTTCATTTGCGTATCTTACCATATCGAATAAGTTAAATTGAAATTACTCAGAAAAGTATTTAATGACGAATTCTTGTGACATAATAATAAACGAAGTGACAAATAATATGACATTTCTTGTTATGTTCTTTTTTATCCACGGCCTACTACTTGAAAATAATACATTCAATAAACCTAGAGTTGTGTGTATGTAATAAAAAACAAGTCTATCAACGATATCAATATTCTGACCCAAATTCACATTGAAACCCAGAATAAAAATCGAGAACTGTGGTCATTTAATGCAATTTATCAACAACTCGTGTTGATAAAATGGTCAAGAGAGGCGAATACAATGATTTTAAATTTGAATATCAAGCCTTGCAAAAATTATATCAGTATTGATCTCAAAATAAAGTTCGATTCTGTAATTTGTTTCACGGAACAAATGACAAATCAACAATAATGATTCCTCCGAGAAGATTGAGAATGTATTGGAAGGTATTCAAGGAGCGAAATAAGTATAAAAGTATGGGTTCCAGAACCGCAAAGTACATTTTACAAAATGGTGGACATTTCGAACACTTACTTCATTAATGTTCATCATTTACTTTCGAATAATCATTTGATTTTTCTTTCATTAAATGATAGTTTCGTTTAATTATTATGAATTAGGTTTTTCACCTCTTGAAATTTGTAAATAATGATTACTTGTTTCTTGCTTTGATTCTGTTACGTTCCATTCAGTTGAAGATGAGTAAGTTGATTTTCTTATCGAAATGTATTGCATGTTGTCAATTAAACTAAAGGTACCTAAATGTAATACAGATCCGACCCAAAGAAATTTGGATAAGGGTCAAAATCACCTGAAAATCAACTTTGAATGACATTGTATGATATATCGTTGAAATCAGCGTTAAAAGTTATTTCGAAAAGTGTCATAAAATATGCAGGTCCGTATTGTAAAGTGGCCACTCTGTATATGAGACAAATTATGGATGGAAATATACACATATATTTACATGCGAAACAGGTAAATCTAGATACACACATATATATATATATATATATATATATATATATATATGTATATATATATGTATATATAAATATATATATATATATATATATATATATACAGTCAAACTCGGCTATGACGATCATAGGCTATAACAAACACTCGTTTATTACAAACCATTTGAAGAGTCCCTTCAAAAACGCCTATATACACTATGTTTTTTGTTTGGGTATAACGAACTCGGCTTTTGCGAACAATCGGATATAACGGTCTACAAATTGAATCCATGAAACATATAAACTCGGTTATAATGAACTACCGAGGAAATATTGTTCAATCAAGCGCCGATAATTTGCGAAATTTAACAATTGCAGTCGACCGGTGGGATTCCCCTGTTTCTCTGTTAGGGATTTATTAGATACATGGCGTAGTGTTAGAACGTGTTCATCTGCTCTGCATTGTACCAACATGTCTAATTCAAAAGCACATTTTCACATGGCAGCACAGCCTTTTAATAGGCGAGATCACTAATTTCTGGAAAAAATACCACAATGTCCAGAACGATAAGAAAAGTGGTTGATTTTTTGATTTTTTTCGAAGTAGTTTTTTTTAAATAAATTTCCAAAGAAATGTTCTTGTTGCACACGGAAACCGCGCCGAGATGTGACGTAAACAAGTTAGAATGATCCACTTAGGACAAATATTCCACTTCAAACAGATAACAGCACTTGAAACCTCGGGAGGTTAGAATAATGTTTTACAGCATTGCCAAGCGTTTCTATATAAGAAAAATGAATGTCATATTGTGTTGCTATGCGCATCATTTGAGAACGGCCGGGCCGAAATTACAAATGTTTGTTGCAAAATGTTCTAATAGTCTGAGGAAGGTTTTTAGGGAAAGAAAATTTGGAAAATTCGTGAAAGTGCTTTTTTCTATGAGACTTTTGTATGAACTCAAGACCATAATTCATGATTCAAATAAAAAAAAAAATTATGCACTCTCGATCAAGTGCTTTTTCATGGAGGTTTTTATGCTATCTATTTTACTTTAACTTGCCACTAGACGTCGCTGCAGCGCATCAACTTCCATACCGTTCAACTGAGCGCCATGAAAATTGGTATACACAGATTTTTGTAATATATTTGTGCTATCAATAACGGGATAGTGGTATAACTGAAAAACGAGATAAAGGAATAACGGATTAAAGAATAACGGGATAATGGTAAAACAGGAAAATGGGATAACGGAATAAAGGAATAACCTGATAATGGAAAAACTATAAAACGGGATAACGAGATAACAGAAAGCGGGCAGAGTCACAGGCATAACCTAAATGGAGCAACACAAAGAAATACATTGGAAAAAATAAATTCTACACGAACCAAAATGTTCAAGCAAAAAAATTGGGGAATATAGAAATTTGGACGGGACAACGTCTGATGGATCAGCTAGTTCATAATATTTCTTTACAATGTGAGCAATCCGAAAAAATAATGGCTTAGCACTCGGTATACATACATATGTTCGCGATCTATACGAGCTTTATATTGAAACTAGATGCGAAAAAGTTTACATCAAATATAAACAAGAGAAGGGTGCCTACAGGAAGTATCTCTTAGAATATAAAAGATCAATAAATGATAGTTATATCTAACTCTAAAAATAAGTCAAAAACAATTTGGAACATTTTTAAAAAATAAATGACAAAAATCACAAACAACGGCTGCATGAATATCAAAACTGAAAGCAATGATATAATATCTGATCCCAAAGAAATTGCCACCAACTTTAACAACCATTTTACACTTCAAACATGCAATAACAATACTAAAGGCGCAGAGGTAGTCCACAACAATTACAATCTTTTTAGACCCAGATACCTATACAGAAATATTCAATATTCTGAACGAACTACAGCCAAAATATACCAGTGGACTTGATTTCATTCCCCCTTCATCTTGAAAAAAAGCGGCGGCATATATTTGTGATCCTCTAGTGAATGTTATAAACGAGTGTCTGGTATCTTTCCAGATGAGTTGAAAATAGCACGAGTAATACCGATCCACAAAAAAGGATCAAAACAGATTTAAATAACTACAGGCCCATGTCTATTTTGCCTTCACCTTCAAAGGTTTTTGAAAGAGTAATTTTCAAGCAACTAATCACATTCATAAATCCAAATAACATACTTGCTCCACAACAATATGGGTTCAGGCAAGGAAAGTCAACTGAACTCGCAATTCATAATGCAATAATAGAAATCATGGAGAAAATTGATGCAAACAAAAGAGTAGGGGGCTTGTATTTTGATCTTTCAAAGGCCTTCGACTTGGTAAATCATAATATATTATTAGACAAACTAGAACATAATGGAATCAGAGGAAGGCACATGATCTTATTAAATCATATCTATCTGGAAGATACCAAATAGTAGATATCCCAGTAGATATCCCATAAAGTAATATATCAGTTCAGTCTAATAGAAATCCTATAACACAAGGGTCTATCTTAGGACTAATTTTTTTTCTATTATATGTCAGTGACCTTCCACACTCACACAGCCCAGGACTAGTGTATCAATTTGCAGATGACACTTCTGTAATAATTTCTGGGTCTGACTCGGGAGCACTTGCCGAGGGTCTAACTGGGATAGCAGAAAAAATGGTCAAATGGTGTGTTGTCAACACTCAACACAGACAAAACAGGGATCATATCCTTTGGAGTCTCTAAAAAAAAAGAAAGAATCTATTTATGTCAAATTAAACCAGAAATCAATTAAATCAAATTCCTAGATGTCACAGTAAACAGCCATATGAGATGGGACTCCCATGGGAATAATCTGAACTCTAGACTTTGCTCAACAGCCGGAGTTATAAGGGCAATACGGGATCAAGTCTCACTAAATAGCCCGAAGGTATACTACTATGCTCATATCCAATCTGTCATACAATATGGTATCATTTTCTGGGGATCATCCACTGTGTCCAACAAAATATTTACAACTCAGAAGAACATAATTCGCAGTATACTAAAATTACTCTATGGATCATCATGCAGACCATACTTTGTAACATTAGAAATATCAACGGTACCATCCCTATACTTTCTACAATTAGTAACTTTCGCAAAGAAACACTATAACATTTTTACAAGAAATTGTGATCTTTACTCCCTCCAAATGTCCATCACTACCAGAAGCAGAAATGTACTGAGCATACCAAAACACAATACATCATTTTTTGAAAAAGGGCCACACTATAGAGCCATTAAAACATACAAATCTCTATTATGCTATTAAAAACATGAAGAAATTCAGTCGCTTAGTCACAGAGTACCTGAAAACTAAAGTCTATTACAGTTTCGACAGTTGGTGATGAGTCTCGATATAACTTTCTTGATTCACTGAAAATTGCTTCATATAATATCAAATTTGTATATTTGTATTTTTAATTTGTAACGCAAACTGATTGTAAGGAATTGTAAACTTCTTTGACGTGTAATGTCCTTTGTTGATATTATGGCAATAAAGTATATTATTATTGTATTATTATATTTTTCAAGAATTACTAAATCAAGAACAGCTATCAAAAACGAAGTCTTCATTTCAATATAATACATGCTGACACAAGTTCTGTTTTATTCATAGGATGAAACTGAATAACATTTCCAAATAGTGAAACTTGCAACTCAAGAAAATGGCAATCAGGGGACTTATGACATCACCATGTCCAAAATACTGTTGTTTGAATGACTCACTAAAATGGAGGGTTTTAAAGAGGTGTTTATTCGAATATTACATAATATCTTTAAGGAAAAACTATGCATATATATTTTATTAGTATCTCTTATTTTCACTGAAAAATGTGTGAATGTGTCTAAAACAATATCGTCCGTTTTAAGTGCAAATTTGACTGGTTTATAAAGTTCTATTTTATTTGTGCTTGATATCAAAGTGTCAATAAAATTGTGAACTACAAACTGGAAAACTTATAATTACGTAAATAATAACAAAATTAACACATACAATTCCAATACTCAAAGCAGAGCAGCAAAAAATCGCACAGGTAAGGAGAATTAAAACACCTGTGAACTCTACCAGTGGTGTGCGACCTAAAAATGATAACAGTCATTGAAAATGGAGAAACTGGAATGTACTAGATGTTAATTAAAACCTACACCTAAGGACCCAAAAAACCCGAACTTCCCATGTGACATATGTAGGACCTACATATGTGGAGAGTGCTCAGAATTAAAATGTATAGTTCTACAGATGCATTCTGAAATACCATTGTGAAAACAGCAGAAAATGGAATATCAATATTTTTTTTGAATATTCAATAAAAGATAAAGAAGAGTTGATAGAAAATAAAAATACAATTATTCAAATAATACAGGAGTGAATAAACGAGATGGAAGATAAACAAAAACAACTTCAAATCATATAAACAAATATGACGCAAAATAATATAACCTACTCAGAAATAACGATAAAGAATACCCCAGAGAAAATAAAAAATCAGCTGTGCGACACCTCAGAACTTGACTGGCACGGGCCTCGAGAGAATGAGGTTATTAAACATTGATTTTTAGGGCTGTTAAAAAGTTAATTTGATCAATTCAACATTCATTTCACCAGTCAATTGACCAAGTGAGATATTTGACCCCAGTATGTTGAGTGGTCCTGCACCAAATGCAGGTCGTCCTAGTCGAAGCCCTGGTGAGCGGCCGTCTCGAATGTTAACACCCAGGAGAAAAATTAAACATTCGTAGCCCCCAGACTGGGAAACTGTGGAAAGATACAACTGCAGACTTAATTTGTTTTTTTTGTTGTTGTATTGGTCCCTGCCGAATTTAGTTCTAATCCATCAGATAGATTTTGAATAATTAAATGACAAAGTTTTGAACTTTTTAATTTTTGGCGGATATCAGTTAGAAAAATAATTTTTATTGTTCTGGTTTTATGCAGCATTTCTTTATCCTCAATTTCTATGTTGATTTTGTTCCTAATCATGGCTTTGTATAATTTTCTTATTGCATTCAGTAAGCAGATCGGTCTATAGGATGACGGAAGCTCCAGGGGTTTCTCATGTTTCAAGATTAAAATTAATTTTGCTATTTTCCAGTCGTCTGGAAATTTCGGTTGTCTCAACAGTTTGTTTAGCATATTTAGTAGCCACTGTGGTTTTATTTTGCAGATCTCCTTTATGGCCTCCGGTACCTTCCTGGCACCTTCCTCATTTTCATTTGTTCGCTGGCAAGCATCAGTTCCCCCATAGTGAAGGGATCCACGTCACCAATGATCTCTCTTATTTCCATCCTCTCTGGTGTTGCTGGAATAGTCCCGAATCTATCTTTTTATATTCTTGGCCCCATACGACGTTCTTCGCATAGGTTTTGCCAGTGGTGTATTTTTGTTGTTGTCGCGGTATATTGAGCGATATATAGCAGTGGATCATGCTCCATTTTTCGAAATTCATATGTATGAATGCTTCTTTTCTTGTTATGTCTAGGTTTTTTTCTCCTATTATTAAAATGTATATTTCCATTTCTTTAGTAGTAGCCTATGCCATGTCTTGTGCCACCTTACACCTACCAAAGGTTTGTTTGTAATTAAAATTCTCATAGTATAGTTTTTAGGTTGTATCAATAAGGTGTGTATTCATATATATATATATATATATTTATATATATATATATATATATATATATATATATATATATATATATATATATATATATATATATATATATATATATATATATATATATATATATATATATATATATATATATATATATATATATATATATATATATATATTCCGATATAGGTTGTATGACTAAAATGTAGCTATACATACATATGGTACGATATAGGTTGAATAAAAAGAAGAATAGATAAATGTATAGATAGATCACTAAGTATATAAATAGGATTAGTTTTTGTCTATGAGTTTCCTGAGTGTTCCCATAGTACTTTCTTGGTAGGGGTTTTTGGAGTCTATTTTTTCTTTTCTGCCTTGGTCCTCATTTTCCTGTATATTGTTGTTTCTTCAGTGCTGTCCTGAAAGCGAAACATTTTGCTGTTCCGTCCTATGCCCTTTCTCGTTGCATACTTGGCAGTCTGAAAACCTGTGATTTATTTCTCCATATTTGTAGCAGTTGCTGTGAGGTCCTCAGCTTTCCTGCCTAATGTGCTCATAGCTCCAGCATTTGCTGCATCTTCTGATATTATGTCTTTTCTACTTTGCATCTCACCAATCCTATCGTTACATACTCCTCCGTTAGTACTTTTTCTGCTACTTCTCTCGTGAGTGTCAGTGTTGCCGCCAGTGTGTCGTTTCGAAATGCTCTGGTTTCACCCACTCTACATTCTCCATTCCACTTCTCTGTTGTTATTTGGAGAGCCTTTGCTATTTCCTCCTTTTTAGTGTCGGTTGACATTCCTCTTATGTGCAGTACTTGTAGGTCTTGTGCCCCCAACCTAACCAACAGTTACTTGGAGCCTGTTAATGGACCATCTTCGACAATTACTACAAGAGTTACCCTAGTGCCCATTTCGGGTAGTACAGGCCTTCCTACATATCGAGACAGTAAATTTACAGATATTAGAGGTGTTGGTTCTCAATCATAGATTTGAAATAATATTAATATAAGTATTAATTTCTTAAAAAAAGAAGGGAAAAACATCTACTTTAAAGTGAAAGAATTGAACTACAACGAATATTCATGTAGATAGGAACTCAATTTTATGAAAAATATTTTTATGTTGTTTTTGGAAATTGCATATTAGTTCATTTAGAATAGTTTTTAAAAAATCCACTGGTCATATTTTTTATAGGTTCCCGGATATCTTCCTCCCCCGCAGCAACTTTCAACTTCTCAGTCATCTGGATCTGAGAGTACAGAACGCCCCCCATCTGGTCCCTCAGTGGAAAATATTAAGAAAGAACCAGAATACCGACCTTCTAGTGCAGGTTCCAGTCCCAAACCAAACTCTGAAAAGTGTTCAACTCCCAAAAGCAATAGCAATGCACACACTCCAACACCCAGCAATCAAATATCTCAAACTCCTCCTCTTAGGCAACAAGGTAAGAAGGTCAATTAAAGAATAACCAAAATATTAACAATAGTCTTCTTATATTGAAAAGGGAAACATTCTCAATTTCAGAATATCTATCAGATGTAATTCAATGTCCAGAGTGGCTTTAGCCGGGGAAGTAGTTGTTTTCTGTTAGACATTCACAAAAAATAACTTCATTTTTATCGTAGATTTTTCAATTCACAGAAAAATATTTCTATTTAATTGAGAATGTTGCACTTTTCAACATGAATACCCCTCAAGAGGTTATCTTGACAATGGAAGATAGTGTGATAGTTTATCTTTCAGTCGCAGATGATTCCACATCTGATTTTATGAACATCCTGTTCATATAAAAAAATCAGTCTCTTATAATTTTTATTGGAAATAAAAATTTTATTGGAAATAAAATTTGAGAATTTCTCCAGGATATGGAGTTTCTTTGATTCATTATTTTATGTTTTTGATTTTTACTCATTCCATTGGTTTTCCAACTGGATTTTGCCTATCCTTCAGAACTTTAGAAAACCATATTGCTTAATGTGCAACAGAACAAGCACTATATACAGAGTGGGCCATTGAAAATGAAACAGCGGTTCTGTAGGTCGTCGGAACCGAATTATATAAAAATGCTCGGACACGTCAACTACATTTTCGAGGGGGACATCGTTCGCGCTGAAATTCACCTGAAATACATTCCATCCCTCGGAGCTGTAACTGCCACCCCTAAATTTTTAAATGGCAACATATGGCAAGTGATACCTCATTTGAAAGGTATTTTCCTTCTTAATGTCAAACTACAAAAATAAATTAATTCTATCGATTCGTTTTCGAGATATAGGAACTTGAAGTTGGGAAATAACTTTTTATTTACTCAAACAATAAAAACAATATCTGATAAAGCAACTGTCGCAATAATTATTATTGTCAATGAACTAAATGTTCAAACTGTCTACCACCCATTTCCATACAATAGTACAAGTTCTGTTCAAAACGAGACCTCACATTTCGTAGCATTTCCGGCGTTATTTGACGGCATTCTTCAATAATTCTCCTTCGTAAATCTTCCAGAGATTCTTGTTCGGTTGCAAATATTTTGATTTTCAATTGACCCCACAGGAAAAAGTCGAGTGGGGTTAAATCTGGAGATCTGGCTGGCCACTCTATAGAGCCTCTTCTTCCAATCCAACTTCCAGGAAATATTCTATCCAAAAACGCCCTAACAGGCTGTGCGTAATGTGGAGGTGGCCCGTGTTGTTGAAATATCAAGTGGTCTTCATGGTAACGATCATCATTTTCAATGATGTCTACTAATTGTGGATAAACAAATTCATTCAATAATTTCAAATAAGTTTCTTCTGTCAGGTTACCGTCGAGAAATACTGGTCCAATCAAAAGGCCCCCATAAATACCGGCCCAGACATTGAGTTTTTGGGCAGTTTGAGTATGGACTTCGTGGAAAACATGTGGATTGGCATCTGACCAATAACGACAATTATGACGATTCACAGTCGAATTCAAAAAAAATGTAGACTCATCAGAAAAGCTGATGTTGAAAAGGAAATTATTATCAGCATCTATTCTCGTAGTCATAATTTCAAAAAATTCCTGTCGCCTATCAAAATCATCTAGATTCAATTTGTGTACCAAATGTATTTTGTAGGGGTGGAATTCATGATGTTTCAGGATTCGGCGGATACTGGTTCTACTGATATTGGTAACACTAGCCAATTTCCTTGTGCTCAATGTTGGGTCTGTATGAACTTGTCCTAAAAGTGCAACTTCAACAGGTTCACTTCTCAACAGAAATTCACGTTCTGGGTATCAAAAAAAAAAAAAACATTTATTGTCCAAACAGGCGCTAGGCCCAATTACAGGACACAGTATACAATTTTAGTATGAAAGTATGTTACATGTTATCGTTTCTTGTTGGCTTGTTGGCTACTGATCCAGTTTGAAGAAATTTTTGCACTAATTCTAGAACGTATTTTCTAGCAACAAGTTTATCTGTATGCGTTTCATTGAACAAATTAGCTGTACGGTTACCGCACTCATCATTCTTGAAAAAAAATTGTTATTATTTCAACTCTTTCCGCGATCGTATATACCATTATTGCGGAAATATATTCAGCAGCTTTAGTCAAGTAATTCACTCTAATGTCGTTCAATCAAAGATCAGTTTGACACTGATAAACGTCCACAATTGCGATTTGGCGAAAAAAATTATCTCATACATGTTTTTGTTGTACCTCCAGTTGAGTCAAATTCGAGAAAACGTCTTTTTATTGATTCTAAAGAACCTTAAAAATGTTTGATCAAGTTAATGAGGATGAAATAAAAATTTGAAACGGAATTGCATGTTATTTGTTGGTAAACAGATCATTTAATTCCTTGACAATGATAATTATCTTTAAACAGTTGCATTGTTAGATGTTATTTTTATTGATTGAGTGAATAAACAGTGATTTCCCAAATTCAAGTTCCTATATCTTGAAAACGAAGCGATATAATTAATTTATTTTTGTTGTTTGATATTAAGAAGGAAAATACCTTTCAAATGAGGTATCACTTGCCATATGTTGCCATTTAAAAATTTAGGGGTGGCGGTCACAGCTCTGAGGGATGGAATGTATTTCGGGTGAATTTCATCGCGAACGATGTACCCCTCAAATGTAGTTGACGTGTCCGAGCGTTTTTATATAATTCGGTTCTGCCGACCTACAGAGCCGCTGACTACTAACAGAACATTTCAAGTTATTTTCATAACTACTTGATGGGATATTTATACTAGTATGTAAGGGAAATGACACATTATTAGGGAGATGATTTAAATATAAATTTCCTCAGTGCTAGTGCCAAAACGAATATGACATGATAATTACAATATCTGAACGAATTCGATTGACTGCCACCTCAAAAACATTTATAGTAATATTCTCTTTAATGCCCAGGCTGATTTCACTGTGACAGTCAAACATTTTCATCCATCACATGACTGCAAAAGTCATTAAGAATCTTATTACAAACATTACGAGCACTATATTCTGCTTCAGTCGAAGATAAGAAAACTGAATTGAATAAATAATTGGTAACAGATTTTTGATTTTGTGATAATAATGAATTGAAGGAAAATATTGAATTTTTTATATCACAATGTCAAAAAACTGTAATTTGTGATAATCATGTTAAGACAATGAAGAAACCCAAGAAGAAGATTGGAAACAGAAGTGCCTCTGTGAAGGTGAATGATAGAGGTGAAACTGATATTTATGAACTTACTCTAATTGACTACACCAAATTAACACTTTAAGCCCCACATGGCATTTAACTGATGCCTCACTTCAACGTACCCTTGGGACCACGAGGTATCAGGGAAATTACACAGCAACATTTAGTTTCAGACCATGTGGGTTCTATGTGACTACCTGCTTCAATGTTAATGTTATGGCAAATAAAAACGCTAGGTCCCAAGAGTACTTTGCTGTTTGGGAAAATTTCAATATACAAAAAAGTTACATCAATGTATGTGTTTAATTGCATTATTTTAGCGAATAATCATTTATTATAATACAATCATCATGACAACGAAATATTTTTGTCGCATTGTGAGTAAGCACTCTATTAGATATACGCTGTCCAAATGGTCGTTTTTGTTTGGCCAGATTAGGTGGCATCCATGTAATGCCTCATTATTTTTTTCAAAAATCAGCTGTCTATTTTTTTTTCAACAAATTCAATGGTATTGACATTTGAATCGACAAAATCAGGGCTTTTAAAAAAAAAAACTGGTCCCAACAGTACCATTTTTTCTCGCTCATAGCGGGGCTTAACATGTTAATAAGTGAATGTGACAGACATCTAGAACTTGCCAATGAATATAAAAACTCTCATTTCATGAATATAAATGACCCAAAAGAATTGTTGCTAATTAAAAATAAAAAAAATTACAACTTTTAAATGAAAATGAAAGGTTTCAAAATAATTAGGATTTTATTATATCAAATATAGTGGAGAAAGATACGAGGTTTTAGGAAAAATGATTGAAAAAATACGAACAGATGAGACAAAAACAATTCTGAGCCATTCAAGATTCAATATTATATCTGAAACCAAATAAGCAGCAAGCACTAAAAATAACCATGTAAGATTCACGTAGTCAGAAAGATGGAACTATTCGTATAAAATGTGTCACACATGAAAAAAGTTTTGAAAAATCCAAGCATAAAAAATATTTCCAAAATTGTGTGATGGATGACAATTTTCGACTGTCACACTGAAATTAACCTGGGCATTAAAGAGAATATTACCTTAAATGTTTTTGAGGTGGCAGTCAATCGGATTCGTTCAGATATTGTAATTATCATGTCATATTCGTTTTGGCACTAGCGCTGAGGAAATTTATATTTAAATCATCTCCCTAATAACTGTATCGTTTCCCTTACATACTAGTGTAAATATATCATCAAGTAATTATGAAAATAACGAAATGTTCTGTTAGTGGTCTATATATACATACGAATATTGTTTTGTTTGTTGTGATTATTCAAGAACTTCCTCTGTACTAGGGTTATTTAAGTCAAGGATCATTTCTATATTGCTAAACCTCCATATTTTTTTCACTTCTACAAAAGGTAATACATGAACTTCTACATTTCTGTCACTTCTAGCTGATTACTGCCAGGGTTCAGAAATAAATAGTAGGTCACGAACTAAATCATATTCTGATACATCTAATTGTAGATTTTTGTTACTCAGACATTGAATACACAATACTGCCCTTTTTGTTTAATAACCATGTGATTTCTGATTCTAGGTACGAATTCCCCACATTCAGCAATGAACCTAATCAGTCCAAACTCAGGTTCTTCTACGTCTCTTCCACAACCCCACCCTAGCCAACCTCATGGTTCTTACAATTCAATGCACCCCCCTCACCCCCATTTAGTTCATCCTTCATTTTTACAAATGCAATTTCCTGGTCATCATCCATATTCAGCATATCCTTTTTCCTACCCTCCTTACTCATACCCTGTGGTGCCACAGCCTCATGTAATACCTCCCTCAACTAGTCGACAGGATATTGGGCTCACTTCCAAGTCTATTGATACAGTAAGTGCGACTTTGATGTCTTCGCAACATAGTACAAGCAGTACATTGACTTCTAAGCGAGAAACAAGGGAGCCAGATGAAAATGGAGGTGAGAGGCATCAGACACATGAAATGACCCTGACAAATCATCAGAGTATGTCTCACAATAGTTCTGTACATGCTACAGTCGAGAAGCACAATTATGGGGGCAGTCATAGCATTACCATTTCACATAGTACTTCAACTAGTTCAAGTCAGAGTGTTCAGCATAAAGTGAATCAGAAAACTTTGAGGAGTAGCTCTCCTCACCAACCAGCTTCTCAGGTAATACTTTTTTTTTTTTCGGATGGATGGTCTTTTATGTTCAATATTCAATTTGCTGCACAATGCAGATATTTGATATCCAAATAATAAAATCATCATTTTGCGTGTGATGTGGAAAACTAACTTCTAAAGATAAAAAAGTTTTACTGAAAATTAAAAGGCCGAATATTATTAATTACAATTTTTTTCACATTGTTTATGCAACATAAAAATAGCAGTAGCACTTGTATAGTCATTGCACTATATAAAGATGGAGACCATGATATTCCCACTAATTTCTGACCAATTTCCTTGTTACCTATTCTATCAAAAATAATTGAAAAATAAAAAAGGGTAACAGCCTTGCGGAAGTTTAACATACTGAGCCCCCAGTCAGTTTGGTTTCCAAGCCTCTAAAAGTACAAATGATGCTATTTTTGCATTTTTGGAAAACCTGTACTTCAATCTGAATGATAGAAAGTTAGCTGTGGCAGTATTTTGTGACTTATCCAAGGCTTTTGACTGTAAATCGTGAAATACTGCTGCATAAGCTTGAAATCTATGGATTTAGGGGTACTGCATTGTCATGGTTTTCTGAACGTCGCCAAAATGTGTTACTCAATGGGATTTAATCCAAAGAATGCATTGTTAACTCTGGTGTCCCCCAAGGCTCAGTTCTCGGACCTACTTTATTTTTATTTTATGTCAATAATTTGACTCATTTAGACATCCAGGGTAAATTTATCATGTTCGCGGATGACACCACAATCCTCTGGCATGACAGATCAACAAGTGATTTATTAGGTCATATTAGTGTGGATGTAAAAAGAGTGAAAGAATGGTGTGATGCCAATCTTCTATCATTCAATTTTAACAAAACAAACATTGTCTCATTCAAGAGTGGCATCAAGGAAGTTTCAATGGATAATGAAAAAATCTCAAGTATTGTAGAAAATAAGTTTTTGGGCTTATATATTGATGAAAAATAAGATTCGAAAGCCATACTAATAACTTGTGCAAACGGTTAGCATCAGGTTTAAAAACATCGCAAAGTTAATATTAAAAATTTAAAATAAAACATCGCAGTTATGTGATAGGACAAAAAGAATAAAATGAGATCAAAATATATAGTAGATTACAAAATACAATGAAGTGTCTTCTTGAAGTTTGCATATGTTTGTGAAAATTGATCAACCGTATCTTATATATCATTGTAGTCTCTTTGCAATCTGGTCAAAGGACTGTTCATTCCATAGTTAGTTGTATGGAATGGAATTCTGAACAAAGGAGGATTACGTGTTCTTGATACAGCATTCAGATTTAACTGGCTCAGTAATTGTGGACAATCAATACTTCCATTGACTAGTTTAAAGAGAAATATCTGATCCGAAATTCTTCTGCGGTTACTAAGACTACATAGATGGAGATCTGAGGGCAAGTCGGCCTTAGTATTGTGCTCTGTATATTGATTTTTACAATATAAATAAATTCTCAAAAATTTATTTTGAACCCTTTCTATTGAATTGCTATGAACGGTATAACTTGGTGACCAAACAATAGATCCATATTCCAGAACTGGTCAAACTAATGTGCAATAAAGTTTCGTAAAAGTTCCAGGAGAAAAGTTGTAGCTATTTCGAGAAAATAAAGCCGAAAGTTTTGAGAGCTGTATTCACCATATTATTAATGTGTGATCTACAATTTAAGGATGAGTCAACTAATATGCCCAGATCTTTGGCATTCTCTTTCTGTATTAAATTGGTCTCATCAATTGAATATTCACTGTTCACTTGAAAATTTTGTCAGGAAAAGTAATATAGAAACACTTATCAATGTTGACATACAACATGTTCAGAGATGTCCAATGAATGAAATTATCTTAATCAGTTTGTAAGAGGAGAGTGTCTGTTGAGTTATTGATTTCACGGAAGATTTTTAGGTCATTGGCATAGAGAAGGGAATGAGAATGAACAATATAGTTATGTAGGTCATTAACAAAGATGTTAAAGAGTAGAGGCCCGCAGTGGGATCCTTGGGGAACTCCAGAAAGCACAGGAAATGCAGATGAGAGATTATCATTGATGCATACACATTGAAAACGATCGGTGAGGAAACTCTGCAACCATGTTACTACTGAGATATTCGTTGCCAACAATTTTTGTATCAATACGTTATGACTGACTCTATCAAACGCCTTCGAGAAATCCGTATATATACTATCCACTTGGGATTTTCCTTCAAAGGCGTCTAATAGAAATTCAGTGTACGATACTAAGTTAGTCATTGTAGACCGTCCTGCTTGGAAACCATGTTGTTCTGGAATTATTAGATTTTTTATTTGATATGACAAATATGTCGATACCATGTTGTCTAACATTTTAGGTATGGTTGACTGAATACATATACCTCTGTAATGTTTAATATCCTCACGGTTGCCTGATTTGAATGTTGGGGTGATGTAACTGTTCATCCAAAAATATGGGAAAACTCCACTATTTAGTGAAATATTGTAAATAACCTGAATGGGTGTTGTCAGTGTTCAAACGCAACATTTTAGTGAGATAGAGGGAATGAATGCCATGTGGACCAAAAATAACTTTATTCGTAAGTTTCGATAATAAAACACTTCTGTGATCGAAAAACGTAGAAGAAGGAAATCATTGAATGGCTGGACTGAATTTTTGAAATCGTTTAAGACAAAATCCGGATCGTCAGACCGGTATGAAAAAAATTCTGCGAAAAGATCAACAACTTCAGATTCTGAAGAAGATTTTTTACCATTGAGAGACATTTGGGAGGGATAATCTCTAGATTTCTTTAGTTCATTTATTTTCATCCAGAAGGATCTAGGATCTTCAATAAGATCATTTTCCATTCGATGAAGATAATTTTGATGACACTGTTCTGACAAAATTTTGCACTGATGACGTAAATTGGTAAAGATTGTATAATCATTATGATCTTTACTTATTTGAAACTGTTTGTGAGCATTTTTCTTTTCGATTGTCAACGCTTTAAGATCAGATGTAAACCAGCTAGGAAATGTTGAAGGTTTATAGTATCTAACTGGAACAAAAAAATGTATTCCCGTATATACGATATTATAAAATTGCTCTAAAATTACTTCTAAGTTTACTTCGATGAAGATTTGTTCCCAGTCTATAGATGCAAAGATACCATTCAAGGACATATAATCGGCATTTCTGAAATCATAGTAATGCAAACTTCTAGAAGAGTTGTTGCACCTAACAGATATTGGAATTTGAAAAAAGTATGCAAGATGATGATAATTATTATCTATTAATAAGTCGACTGCCGTATCTATTTGAATATCAGAGTTGTGTGCAAAAATTAAATCAAGTATTATGAACATTTGGAATGTAATTAATTTGATGTATGTTCAAAAACGAGAAGTTTTCACATACTAAGTTAGCGTTAGAGAATGCTGCACAGTCAACTGTTACTCCCTTGCTATCATTGGACCATTTTGCTTCTGGTAAGTTGTAGTCACCAGCCACAATGATAGAATGCTCAGGATATGACATCTTCAACTGATTGGTAATGTAGATAATATTTCTCAGTATTTGAATTGGGTGGCAAATAAATAGCACATATAATGAACTTCCTATTGTTCATAACAAAGGAGACAAAGATTTGTTCAATTGTATCACAAGTATTTTGTAGTATCAACATAGATGGTAAAGATTTACGAACAGCCACTAGAACCCCGCTACCACGAACTTTAAAACTATTGTGAGAGTTACGGTCTAGTCTATAAATAGCATAACTGTCAACAAAATCTAACTCACTTGTATAAAAGTTCGATGAGAATAATTATATCATAATCGCATAGAATATTTTCATTTTTCAGAGTATGAAATTTGGTTTTGATGCCACCTACATTCTGGTAATAACAGTTTATGTTTGAAGGGACAGGATTTTATCTCCGTTTTTTGCTGGAGGACTTCTGGATTCAGCAATATGTGGTATTCCATATCAATATTTGACAACTAAATTATTTTTACCTTTTCTTTTCCGCTCATTCAGTTGTTCATAAATAGATTTCATATAGTTTCGTTGGGATGGTGTGAGATCAGCAGCAATTCTGATGTTTGGGAAGTTTTCAGAGAGTTTTCTTTTATTTTTGATACAAAACAAGGCATCTGAATTATTAGATAATGTAACTTTCAAAGGTCTGCTTCTATTACTAGCTTGGCCCAATCGCCATACTTTGAAAGGGCCCACATTAATAATTAATATCCAAAGCATCAAATATTTGCTTGCAATTGAGAGTGTCCTGTTCAATCCTCTCCTTGAAATTTCTGGACTAGCTTTCTTCAATATTATGGATTAATATGTTGCTAGATCTTGTAGCTCTATCTTGAATTTCCGCATAAAGCGACTCAGCACTCAAGGATGAGTTGTTGGATTGAATCATTCCTTTCAAGTTTTTGATGGTTTCAATGAGATCATCTAAATGTCGACGTAGATCAGCAATTTCAGTTCCTAACGTTGGGACTTACTTGGCATAATCCGTTGCGACAGTCATCGCAGAAAAACAATAACACACGTTTTTCAAGTTGAAGACATTTAATTTCTGAAGCTGTAAGTCCACCGCATTTGCTGAATAGTGGTCTTTTACAGCTATCACTGTTCCATAAATCATCTTCATTTTTGTTGTTGTTGCACTTGGAACAGGTGACCATCTCTTAACCTAACTTTTTGCTTAAAATGCGATCTTGCAGCAAAGTTTGACAAGTTAACCACTGATTTAATTCTCTCTTTATGCCACCATATTCCACTTTCCATCCCTACTTCAGCTCTTACTAAAAATTCCCTCATTCATAAGAGCAAAAAATTGTTTAATCACCTTCCTAACAGATTAAAAGAAATACAAAGTGTAATCATGTTAAAAAAAGAAGTAAAAAATCTCTTTTTGTGAAAGCTTATTATACTCTGGAAGAATTCTATATCTAGTCTACAAATGCTTTTTTTGTCAACTTTTTTCGGCAGTCTCGGAAAAATATGAACAAGGTGTAGATAATTTTTGAAAAAAATAAAGTTTCGCTGCAAAAATTGCAAAAATTATAAACAATTTACTAAAAAAAGGGGGTTTGGTTTTTTTCAAATATCTGAAAAACTAATTGAGATCTTTGAAATATAAAAAAAGATTCAAAAAGAAGAGGAAATTTCCTAAAAGAAAGTCCCAACTCGCGGAACTTTATGACCAATATTTATAATTTTCCCAGAGGGGTGAAAATACGGCCGAAAACGGGTACTCTGGCTTGCGCAAGCCACGCCCAATTTAACAGTAAAAATTATTTAAACATATTAATTATGAAAATTAAGAAATGAAAAAATTCAGGCACTTACTGGATAGATCAATGAACAATAATCCGCCGGTAAAAAAAATGTATCGCGATTTTTCAATTAGTTATACAATAGTAAATTAACAATTTTTTGCTGCTTGAACATGAACATTGCAAGTGTGATAATTGTTAAACTATAAATCTGAATTTTTTTTTCCTTCCTTGGAGCTATTCTTGAAAAGCTTCAGAATAGATCCCCGTTGAAAAAATTAAATTATTTTTTAGTTTTTTAATTTTTAAAATTTTTAACCTTTTTTTTTTATCGGAAGCTGCATGGAAATTATTTGTTTGATCTCCTATTGTTTAAAAAATTGTTAATTAACTATTGCATAACTAATTGAAAATAATAAAAAAAAAAAATTCTGGTGGATTATTATTCATTCATCTATCCAGTAAGTGCCTGAATTTTTTCATTTCCTAATTTTCATATTTAATATGTTTAAATAATTTTTATTGTTAAAATTATAAATATTACTCCTGGAGTTCTTTTTGAATCTTTTTTTAGATTTAAAAATTCAATTATTTTTGAGATATTTAAAAAAACCAAACCCCCCCCCCCCACTTTTCTTTTCCAGTAAATTGTTTACAACTTTTGCAATATTTGCGAGCAGAACTTAATTTTTTCAAAAATCATCAACATGCTATTCCGAATCGACACCTTGTTCATATTTTTCCGAGACTGCTGAAAAAAGTTGTCCAAAAAAGCATTTGTAGACTAGACTATCAAGATCAATTCACTTGACTTTAGTATAAGTGAGGAAATGTAGAGATTTTTTTTTAAACTTCACCTTTTTCATTAGTTTATGTATCGCATCTAACTATTTTTATTACTGTTATTATTGTCTTTTATTTACCATTAACTTTTTTGTGTTGTACAAGACTTTGTCAATAAAATATTATTCTTCAAGCAATAAAGTATGTTTTGATTGATTGATATAATAATTAATCAGCTTTGTTCATATGAATAGTTGAAGTGTCAGCAGAAGCTGGTTTTCAATTCAACACTGAATCCACATATCTATGTATAGACCTATATTTAGAATTTCTGAAATATTTTTTATTAAAATCTAGAGTACGGCAGCAATTTCTGTATTTAAAATACTTGAACACTCCAAAATAAAATTAAAAAGTGTATATTCGAACTAAATAAAAAAGACAGAAAATTTATTAAAAACAAATTGTTCAAACAGGAATAATAAACATGACAAGTGGATCTCCAATCCATAATTTGGCAGGTATTAAATAATTTATCCATTTCATGGTAGGATGATTGGGGGTAATATTGAACAACCTTGGCCACCTAGTTTATCAGATCTAAGTTTTTTCCTTGGAGCATATTTTGTTAAGCAAAAAATCTACATGCTAAAACCATTTCGAAATATCCACCATCTGAAAAGAAATTTATTTCATACAAATACGGGAAAGCCCCATTAACAAAATATAAATTGATCACAACAAAGTATCAAAGTGGGTATATTATTAACACTCAGACTTAAATTAAGGACTAACTAAATATAAGATAGTATTTACATAAATCAATATAGCAATTATGAAGTAAACAAACGATTTAGCTATGAAGCTGAATTGGTTATCAGTGACATATACATACCAAATACTAAAGGGTGATATTAGACCATTTGAATGACCTAATGATTAGATTTAGTTCTGCAAATGTTTAAGATAAATGCCATTCGTTTCATAGCTTACTTCTTAACTTGAATGCAGCTATGATTTAGTTTAAAAAAGTGGTGTATCTGTTAATTACAGTTTGTTTATAAACAATAATTGACTGTGAACTGGATATATATTGTTATGATATGAAATATATGTAAAATATAAAAATAATAAATATTTGATATAATGACATTTATACATTACATGAATACCTGCTATGATTGTTTTTTCAATTTTTCTGTGTACTTTGCATTTCTGAAACCTTTGGCCATCTTGTAGTCAACGCAGATGATCTAAGAGTTTAGCAGTGGAGCTTTTCTATTATCATCAGAATGTTTCCAACAATCCATTCAATTTGCACAACCTATAAAAGTATGGAAATAAAAATCCACAAATAAAACTTTAGAATTCAAATAGACAAAAATAATCTACAAACAAGAACATCCTGTATGCTAATCTTGAGTCACAAGGAACATGACAGGGACATGTCAAACTATTTTCTCTTGAAAATCATCAAAATAACAGATTTGAGAACAGAAAATGGGTGAATATTAATTTTGAACAGTTCTGTATAAATAATGTTAGGTTTAGATATAGAAATTGTAAATAAAAATTGTATCATATGTTAGAATTAGAAAATGTGTTTAAAGAAAGTGTGCAAAAAGTGAAATTGCCTGGGGAAGAAAAAAATAAGGAGTTAAAATACTGAACTATGTCATTCACAATACTGAAAGCTACCTGGATTGTAGATTTATTCTTGCGAAACCCATATTGTGATTCGCTAATGTAGAACCTATTTTCAAAATAAGAGTAGAGACGATCCTTTAGAATGAGTTCAACAATTTTTCCAATTATAGAGATTTTACTGATTGGACGATAATGATCTAAATATGATTTATTACCCTTTTTATAGATGGGTATTACTCTGGAAATTTTGATAATATTTGGATAATTACCTTCACTGAAAATCTGTTTTATCAAATTGGTTAATGGCATGATGATCTGTTCTGCTATTTCTTTTATGAATTGACTATTCAAATCATGAATGCTCAGATCAATAAGTAAACCCTAGATAGGCCCGATGCTAAATTTACATTGCAATGTTTTGAACCGAACATAATTTCGGCGGGACCTGTAATGTTCTGTGTATATGATAGACGAACCAAAACAAAACATCTCTTGCACAGTGCCATGCCGTTTTAAGGGGTTCAAAACAGTATTTTTAAACCACTTCAATTGAGAGTTCACTTGTGTACATGAGTATGTTTGTTTGTTATCAATGTAAAAAAAACTTTCACATGTCTGATTTACTTGAAATTTGTCATGCCAGCAAAAAGGTTTCCATGGAAATACAATGTGGTATTTCCATATGATAAGAATTCGTAATTAAAAACAAAATCTATCATTTATGGTCCGATTCAACACTAAAGGTATTCTCTAAATCACCTATAACAAATTTCATGACGAAATTCAAAATGACGACTGCAATTTTATTATTGTCTGATTTAGACTAAAAATCGTCATCTAAGTATTTTATGAGTCGCGGATTGAAAACTCATCATGGAAATTAAAAATGGGCTGTAAATAATTGGATACATCTGTACTTATTGTACTAACGCATACCTTTTAACTACTTGTACATCAGGAATGGCATCAGGTCTTAAACATGTTCTCCCTTGAGGCTTTTTAATTATCTGGGCTTTGGAAAAATGAACAGAACAGATAAATGAAATTTTTTTTAGGCTCAGTGGGTCTAATTCAATATCATACTTGTAGTTTTTCCTTATCAGTGGGGAATCTGTGAATAAATTATCATTATTAGTACTCTACCCCAAAGAAAACAATATCTCGGTAAAAACACCACTACAAAATTAAATTCTACTTGAAAAATTCGTTCGCATTCGACGCCACTGTAAGCTTACCTGTGGATTGTTTGTTTACAATAGTTTGTTTTGCAAACAAAGCAGTATTTCGACATTTTGCACCACTAAACCACTTCACACGTATAGAGAGTATTTTAAATGTCAGTAAAACCAAGGAACTATTGTTTTATGAAAATGAAAAACCACTATAACACATAAACACACCTGAATTATCTGAATTTTACTTTACGTCAAAGCAAATGGCCGATGGTGAAGAAAACAGGGTTGCCAAGAATGGTTCAATTTATCGAGGCTTCCTACAAATTTCGGAGTGTCTTATGATTTAACTGTTGAAAGTTATATTCGTTCTACCTAGAAAAAAGATTTTTAAACATTGTTTAGAGTTGATTGACTTTACCGCCTTATCAGGGCCGATCCTAGGGTATTGGCCGCCCGCGTGCAAATACCAGATGTGCCGCCCCTCCAGAGATTTTTTTCTTATTTTGACTAATATTTAACGTTGACGTTATAAACTCCTAAACTCATCTACCTGTATAACGTCTATTTCACACACAACGATTTTGGACATACTCAGTGCGTATACCAACGAAAAGTATATAAATCAGTTGTTCTACAGTCTACAGACTAGGTACCTAATCATTATAATTACTTAATTATAAAATAACCTTTCTGGCTTTCTGAGTGGCAAATTTATCAATAATTTCCGTAAAATCTATTTTTTCACAGATTTCGGATTCAATAGAGATGATGGCCAAATCTGAAAGCCTTTCTTGTGTCATATTATTTCTCAAGTAATTTTTAATAATTTTTAATTCGCTGAAACTTCTTTCTCCTGAAGCCACAGAAACAGGTAAGGTTAAAAAAATTCTTATTGCTAGAGCAAAATTAGGAAAACAGGAAATGAGATCATTTTTGACTATGATTTCTAATACCTCAATTGGCTGTTTCTTACCTGGAAAAATATCTTTGAATGAAGTTATTTCATTAAACAGTTGTATACCGTCTATATCTTTCACGATACTTCCTTCCTCCTGTACCTGTAACTTAATATCTAAGTCCATGCAGGCTTTCATGAGATCATCACTAGAAATGTTGTGAAACTCATACAGAAAGCAGAATATTGAAAAGCACTCAGATAATAATGTAAATCTTTCATTTACCGAAGAGATCGCGTGATCAAGAATTGCAAAATAGAAAGAAGTCTTGAATTGCTGGAAGGGATTCAAAGGGGTTCATCACTGCCCTCGTAATCAAATAAAGCGGACCTTTTTCTGAGCCTCGAACTTGGAAATTCGGGTTCAATACCTAAATCTCTAGCAAGTGTTGTGGCTGATTCGACAAATATTTTGAAATTATCGTCTGATCTTTGTGAAACAAAATATTTTTTTCAATTATCTAAGCCTTCACTGCATTCCGCGATGTTTAATTTAGGATTTTGAAGAATTTTACTCAGAACATTAATCTTGATAATAAATCATGCCAAATCAAAATTGAACACAAAAATTTGAATGATTTTTAATTATTGATTTTGCACCATTTTTTGTTTTCGCGTCTCTGGTGGAATCTTCAATTAAGGCATTTAATGCGGTAATAATGTTTTTGAGGTCTTGCTTTAGAGGTCTAATAGCATTGATACGACTTTCCCACCTTGTTTCACTTAATGGTTTCAAAGTTAGACTTTTCACGTATTTTTTTAGTAAATTCCATCGATATGGGGACGCAGAAAAAAAAAATTTAAACGATACTCAACAGCAACACCTTGTTACTAATTTCCAATATTAACTTACACTTGCACTTGATTGTGTTTATGACCAGTCTTATTGTATGTTGATTCAAAATTAAATGAACATTTTGAAATGAAAATGGTTTATATATAGTGGTGAAGTAGCAAAAAAAATTCCGATGCCGCATCCCTTTAACTTTGTCGAAACAATCCATTTCTTATCTATAAAGAAAACCGCAAAAATAAAGTTTCTTTTGACCATTGACCTGCGAGCGCGTCCCGACTGTGATATATATAGTCTTTACAAGTAAGTTGGCCGGCGAAAAAAAATCAAAGGAGGCCGAGCGGCGAAACCTTTGAAAAAAGCCGCCCGCGAACAGCACCCGTTTTTTCAAAGGTTTTGCCACTGGTACCTCCTTTAAAAAAAATTTCGCCGTTCCAACTGACATCATAAAGACTATACGTACATAAATAAGCCGCCGCGCCGCACACAGGAACCAAACATACTTAGTCGTGTCGAAAATATGGCCCTTGGTTTTTTTTTTTAGAAAATTCAATTTTTTATGCTGCATTGCCGGCTCTGGGTTTACTTATTGATCTGAGTATGAATGTCTCAAGAACTAGAGTTACTCAATTTATTTATCTATAGCACTGTGAACTTCATATTCACAAACAGGTTCTAGAAATAAAGTCTCAGCAGGAAAAGGGAATTTTTTTATTTTTTTTTTCCATCAGCATCTAATTGTGGGAGAGATTTCATTGTTTTTTAGCTCTGGTGCAAAAGAAGTCATTGAATTCGTTCTCCGAAAATTCATTGGAAGTCTTACTTTCATTGATTGAATTTCTCTCCGAGTTTATTATATTCCAGCAGGCTTTCGACTTGTTAGCGTAGTTCATTATATATTCATCATGGGCTCTTTTTTTTGTTCTAATATTTCATGATGATAAGATTTCTTCAGTTGTTTATAAATTTCAATATAATTTTTGCATCTAGACACCTCTGATATAATTTTGGTGGCTTCCAATTTACTTCTTATTGTTTTGAGTTCATCATTGTACCATTTTATTTTGATTCTATGGTGCTTCTTGTTTTTTCTTCACGGGAAAAGATTGCCTTAGGATATCTTGCAGAGTTAAGATAAAATGCTTGCATGTGTTGTTAATATTCTGATTAGGGAAATCTAGGATGCCCCAATCAACATAAGATAGTGATGTTTTGAATTTCTCAAATCCTTTTTTTGAGTAGCAAATTCTAGGTGTATCATCACTTTACTGATCAGCGGTTTTGTTAGTAGAACTGCATAGAAATTGACCCTTGTGGTCTGACAAGCATGGATCTATGATACCTACTTTGCTGGTATGTGCATTCAAGTTTGAAATTATATTGTCAATACATGTTGCAGATAATGTAGAGACTCTTGTGTAATCTGATATCATTATTTCCAGTCCAAAAGATTGTAGCATGCATTCAAGTTTGGAGAGGGGCATTGAGTTTGAAATGAAATTTATGTTAAAGTCCCCAACTAAGACAATTTTTTTATTCTGTTTGAGATAATTGGATACCATATTTTCAAGATTATTTATGAATAGGTTGACATCTCCTGTGCATGACCTATAGAAGGTTATTATCACTATATCTAGAGGAGAATGTCACAGAACTCAGATTGTAGTTCTTCATTGAACTTGGTCAGATTCAAATTTTTCATGTTCAAATTGTTCCTACAGTATATTGCGACACCTCCATGTTGATGTTGTGTTCAACAAAAGTGTGAGGCAAGAAACAAATTTCTTATGCTTAGTGTGGACAGGTTATTAGCTGTTTGCCAGTGTTTGGACAGACAAATAATATCAAAGTCAGTGGAAGCACATAATTCATTTACCCTATTAGCAAGACACTGATGTTAGAAATTGTACCTTTATCTGAATTTCCATCTGAAGGTCCTATAGCCAGGTATCCTTGCACATTCTTGGGTTGTTTATGACTACAGCAAACAATCCTTGTTTCATCTATTATTTCGTGGTTTTTTTCTCTATGTGCAACTTTTATGGAATGCTTTTCCATATTTTATGCACACTGTTACTGAAACGAGAGAGAGCTCTTTGCCAGCTTGTAAGTAAGTAAGTAAGCATTTATTTCATAGGACTTGTACAAGTATAGAAATCGTCAATGGGATAGTTATATAAAATTAAATTAAATCTATTTTAAGCCTGAAATGTGTGAGTATTAAACATTGTGTGTGATTAAGACTAGAAATATGTAAATATAATATAAAAACGAAGACATGTAAGAATAATTTAAAAACGAAGACATATAAGTATAGCATAAAAACGAAGATATGTAAATATAATATAAAAGCAAAGACAAGGAAATTATGGCTGTTGATAAAATAATTAAATAAAATGCATAGAATAAAAGACGAAAACACTAAGTTAAAATTGATTATTAAAATATTTCTTTAAGGAGTAGTAACTCTTTTCTTTAGGAAATGTTTTACAACTTCTCTTGAAGATTGGATTCTTGTGAACTTTCAGTGAGTCAGGTAGATGGTTATATATTTTGAGGGGTTTTATAATAGGTCCTTTTCTTATCAGTGATGTTGAATGTAGAGAAATGTAGAGTTTATTTGAGTTTCTAGTCGTGTAGTGATTGACATTGAAATTTTTCAAATTATTGTGAATGAAGCAAACAGCAGTTAGAATATAGATGTTGTATAATGTTGGAATTCCATGAGTACTGAAAATATGTCGACACGAGTCTGTAGGTCTCAGACCAAATATGCTTCTTATGATGCGTTTTTGGCTCATGAATACCTTCTCAGTACCAGAGCTGTTACCCCAGCAGAGCAGACCATACATGAGTTGGGAGTGCACACATCCATAGTAATATGACATTATGGCTTCAAAGTTCGTCACTTTCTTTAATTGGACAATCGCAAAGTTTTTTCAAGATAAAGATTTGATGAGTTGCTGAGTGTGGGTCTCCCAGGAAAGGTTTTCATCCACATATAAACCCAGAAATTTTATGGAATTGCTTTGCTTGAGTGATTTATTATTATCTTTACCTGGTCTCACTAGAAGGCTGAAATCGGCTTTCGATGTTATAGGTGAGAATAAGACAAAGTTTGGTTGTGCTACATTAAGGATTATTCCATTGATGTCACACCAATATTTAATTTTGTTGACACAGTTTGATGATTTTGAAGCGAGATCTTCATGATTGTTACTATTGATAACCACAGAAGTATCATGTAACTGGTCGGCCATCTTCACAACCTCCGCTGCCTCACCCTTTGCCGCATTTTTTAACAGAATTTCTGAATATCTATGAGGCTTTTATTTGAGTGAATCAACATATTGAAGGTATCAGAGAATTCCAACCAATCTTTATAAGACCCAAAAGTTGAAATCTGCATTTGGTAATTTCATATTTTTTTTCGCTTCGACCATTCCACTAGAGCTAACCTTGTCATGTGTACAGATTCTGATAATTTCATTTCCGCGAGAGCTATTGATTCAAAATATGTATCCTGAAAGCAGTTTTTTTCCTGCTCTTGCAAGTCAGGATGATCTTTATCCAATTCCTCTATTTGTACCTGTAAAATGTCAAATTCATTCCATCATTTTGCACCTTTCAATAAATGCTGGTAATTGTCCTACTTTTTCGGGAGTGATTGCCTTCTAAAAGGTTTCGAACCCCGTTAATTGCCCTTTGATTATACCCCTTTTCCTTACAAGATCGTTATTGCATATATTGAATGTGATTTGCCTGACGTCGCTCAACAGTATGCCAATGAATGTTTGCCTCTTTATTTGTCCGCCTGCACCGTTTCCCACATTCTCCGGTGCCGCCTTTCTCTTCCACCGTGAATACGCTGCCCTCCACAATACACCCACCAGTTCCAACCTCTATGCTCCGCTACCTCCGTCCAGTAATTTCCGTTGAATTCTCCGCTTCCAGCCAATTGCGTTACTGAGCCATGCGTTGAATTATTATTGCTCGTTGATTTTCGTTCAACACATTAAAAACACACTGCTTGTTGATTTTAATTATTCACAATCCAGCTCGAAGAGACCAAATTTATGTTGAATGTTCAACTAGATTCTATTTCCGTTCCTATTAAAATAAACACTGTGAAGTGAAGAACTTCTATATTGCACAAACTACAATAATTTCAATATATATAGAGATAATATGTTTATTGTTTCTCTTGTTAACAAACACAATTTACAAACACAATTACAAACATTTGTGAAAAAGCATCCATAAAGTGTTAAAAATAATAAAGTATAAAAAAAACATTTTACATATTTTGAGTTGACATACATTGAGTTGTCACATAATTTCAACAATTGAACATGTAGATTATGAGGGCGCAATTAAGAAGAGGTAAAATTAAAGTAAACATTTTTTAAAGTTCGATCTAGGGGGACAGACACATATATATATATAGATTGGCACGATGTTTCTTGACAATACAAAGCGATAAGAATTATTCAGAATATGGAGAAATATAGATAAATGATGTAAAATACATTGAGTTAAAATGAATTGAAATGAAAGACTTGTATCACCTAGTGTCCTCAAAGTATTCATGCAGATTATAATATGCTCTATCACTCAGATTTTGTTTTTGTTTTTTTCCTGAATAAGCTAAGTGACGCTGTGTTTTTTATGTCGCTGGGTAGATAATTGTAGATTTTAATTCCGTTATATACCAACGATTCCTTAACTAATTAATAATCTTTATTTCAAATAGGCATCCTAATATACAAAAACATTTTTAAAATTGGATGGACAGAGTCACAGTCTAACTTCATAGCAATAGAATGTGTATGCTCGGAATTATGCAAGCATTCAGATAATAGAAAAAATAACAATATTAATTACAAATACTAGATATATATGATATTATAATATCAATGTTAATATGGATGGTGTATCTTCAAATGACTAGTAAGTCCTTTTTTGAATGTCATAATAGATTCACTTTGTTTTATCTCAGGCGGGAGGTTATTGTAGTCCAATAGTCCTTTATGGAATAAGGAGTTCATGGATCGTGTATAGTTCAAATGTGGTACATATAAATTACTATTCCCCCTGGTGGGGTAATTATGAATTTGGTGATGGAAAACAATAAATTGATCAAAATGTGAGGGTGCATTACCAGACAGTATTTTGAAGATGAATGCCATGGTAAGATAGAACAGACGGTCTTTCACAGAAAGCCAATCCAGAACTTCCAACATTGTTGTAGTTGGCATATATCTATTACCTCTTAAAATTAGGCGCATGCCTCTGTTCTGTAATTTTTGCAATGCAGACAAACAATTTGCATCAAGTTGTGATGGTAAAGTAGCACAGTAATCGAAATGGGGTTGAATGATTGATTTGAAAACTGTAATGGAAGTCTGAAACGGTAAGCAACTGTTTACACGGCCAAAGAAAAATAATTTTTTAGCAATTTTATTGCGAATATAATTGTAATGTTGATGTAGGGATGGGTAACCTCAGTTGGTTCGATTGTCATGTGGAGTATGGTATAGATGGACCTTCATAGTCTATTCTGTTCTTGTGTATTATGGACGCTGTTTCCATTATAATCATTGAGACTACCGTGAGGATTCCCTGTTTAATGAATAAGGGTTTGCAAGAGTCTCGCCATTTTGCTTTGCAAAGATATCTTATTGCTCTCTTCTGCAAGACGATTACAGATTGCATGAGTTGAGTGCTGCAATCTCCCCAAAAGGGTATGCCGTACCTCATCTGTGAGTCTATCAAAGCATAATAGTCCTCCTTTGCATTGGAGAACTCTTGTTCCTTTGCAACATTTCTCAATGCCTAACATCCTTTTGCTAATTTTTTGTTTAGGTGCCTGATATGTTCATTAAATTTTAGAATCTTTAATAGATATTTAATAAAAATGAAAATATTTTCAGTATCAGAGCTAACAGCGTAGTGTCGAGGTCGGTAGCGGGTTACGAAAATGATGTAGTCAACAGCCTGATGACACAAACCAATCACTGTTCGGACCTATGACCATATAAGGCAAATAGCTGTGTCGCAAGGACACATGAACTTGTTAACATGTGTAGATCAGTGGACTGTATTGCATATTGAAATACACAACACACTCCATACATTGCTCGTCTAATTGCAATCCTCTTATAATATGAATGAAGTAACACCTAGAAAATTACTAGAAGATTCTTGGACAAAAATGCTTGATGAAATATATTATAAAAAGTAACCCAGAACATTCAGCAAATATAATTTTTGTATCAGAGCAATTCTTAGAAACGAATGTAACTTTTAGGTAATCTTCAGGGCTGATAAAGGTGTTTTTTCTTAAAGTTTGTTCGATTTTCTCTTCGGACATTATTTCAGATTATGTACAGGATGTTATTATTTTTATTTTAGGATTTTTCATTTGAGATAATTTTATTTTATATTAATTGTCAAGATCTAGGTTTTTTGTCTCTTCTATCAGCTTCTTTGCATCCTCTCCACTACCACAACTAACAATTAAGGTTCCATTTCTTGCTGTTCTGGCAGAATTGATTGCTATGTTTACTTGCTTGGGATCAATTCTGTTCTGAATGTCTTCTATAGTAGTTGTTGCACTTTTCGGGGTTATTGGCTGTATTACAATAGAAGAAACATTTTTCTTAACATCTCTTTAGGTATCAGTTGCTGTTACCAGCAACCTCGGCATATGATTTTGATATTTCCAAATTTTTTATTTTTTCTTGTAAGACCTGGATTATTTAATTTTTTCCTTCAATGTTCTTTATCATTAGTGGCATTTTTATAAAGTTCAATAAAGTCAAATTTTCTACATTTTTCGCAATTGTATCTCAGAGTACTTTTTTGATGGCTCATTCTATTCATTTCTGATGACGATAGGCCTAAGCAGTCGCCACAAATATAAGTCCTACAATTGTCGCAAGCAAAGACTGGGTTTGATTCATCTTCAGAACAATTTTTTATTATACATTTCATACACTCCAATTCTACCATTTTTTAATTGTTACAATTTTCATCATACCTTCCAGAAGCACACCACTGGTGATGCCTAGCCACAAAAAAACTTGTTAGTCTTTTTTATTGGCTTATCAGTATCACTTATCTTGAGTGTTTTTGTTGGTAATTAGTGATATCTTCGATATTTCATTAATTACATGGTAGATTCAGCAAAAGATGATGATACATTAATTTGTTGAAAATATAAACAGGATTGATTTGTTGAAAATATAAACAGGATGTTCATAAAATCAGATGTGGAATCATCTGCGACTGAAAGATAAACTTAGTCACTATCTTCCATCGTCAAGATAACCTCTTGTGGGGTATTCATGTTGAAAAGGGAAACATTCTCAATTGAATATTGATAGAAATATTTTTCTGTGAATTGAAAAATCCACGATTAAAATGAAGTTATTTTTTGTGAATGTCTAACAGAAAACAACTACTTCCCCGGCTAAAGCCACGCTGGACATTGAACTACATCTGATAGATATTCTGAAAAGGCCCTAACTCAAAAGAAAAAATCTGAAATTGAAAATTTGCATTTTATTCAGATAGTTATTTGATTTTCTATTCCAGTCTTAATTAAGAACTCATAAAGATGAATGAGGCAAAGAAAAATGTTTTCCAAAAGAGAGTACTCACCAGAAATCATTCGTAACATTGACTCAGGAGAGACATCGCATTCACTAGGTCTTCAATACATTTTTGTGACGAAAATCTATTTCACGCTCCCGATCATCAGGAAGACCGGAAGAAATGGGAAACACATTTTCAAGAAGCAATCTCACTTTGGAAAGATGGAAAAAGTTAGAATCATTTCTTTTGGAGAGACACTTTGAAATTCGTGTTTTCTGACATTGAAACCTGTCATGGGGTATGATAGATTGATTTGTTGAAAATATAAACAGGATGTTCATAAAATCAGATGAGGAATCATCTGCGACTGAAAGATAAACTTTAGTCACTATCTTCCATCGTCAAGATAACCTCTTGTGGGGTATTCATGTTGAAAAGGGAAACATTCTCAATTGAATATTGATAGAAATATTTTTCTGTGAATTGAAAAATCCACGATTAAAATGAAGTTATTTTTGTGAATGTCTAACAGAAAACAACTACTTCGCTAAAGCCACGCTGGATATTGAACTACATCTGATAGATATTCTGAAAAGGCCCTAACTCAAAGAAAAATCTGAAATTGAAAATTTGCATTTTTATTCAGATAGTTATTTGATTTTCTATTCCAGTCTTAATTAAGAACTCATAAAGATGAATGAGGCAAAGAAAAATGTTTTCCAAAAGAGAGTACTCACCAGAAATCATTCGTAACATTGACGCAGGAGAGACATCGCATTCACTAGGTCAGATCTGATTTTATGAACATCCTGTTTATATTTTCAACAAATCAATCTATCATACCCCATGACAGGTTTCAATGTCAGAAAACACGAATTTCAAAGTGTCTCTCCAAAAGAAATGATTCTAACTTTTTCCATCTATTCCAAAGTGAGATTGCTTCTTGAAAATGTGTTTCCCATTTCTTCCGGTCTTCCTGATGATCGTGGAAGCGTGAAATAGATTTTCGTCGACAAAAATGTATTGAAGACCTAGTGAATGCGATGTCTCTCCTGCGTCAATGTTACGAATGATTTCTGGTGAGTACTCTCTTTTGGAAAACATTTTTCTTTGCCTCATTCATCTTTATGAGTTCTTAATTAAGACTGGAATAGAAAATCAAATAACTATCTGAATAAAATGCAAATTTTCAATTTCAGATTTTTCTTTTGAGTTAGGGCCTTTCAGAATATCTATCAGATGTAGTTCAATGTCCAGCGTGGCTTTAGCCGGGGAAGTAGTTGTTTTCTGTTAGACATTCACAAAAAATAACTTCATTTTAATCGTGGATTTTTCAATTCACAGAAAAATATTTCTATCAATATTCAATTGAGAATGTTTCCCTTTTCAATGATGATACACTTCCATAGGTATTTCATCAGATATGATGTTAACTTAGCATCATTTTGATTCTAGACTTTCGTAAATTACACCACTTGGAACTCACTAAAACGGCAATTTTTATACAGAGTAAGAACTATTACTGTATACACCTGCTGCTCCTTGAATAAAAAACTCATTAGAGACTAAAGAAATATTTTAGGATTACGATACATTGAATAGAATAGAATATTTATTACGCAGAAGGGGCAAACTTGGTTTCAAATTTGTATAGTACAAGTCAAAAGTAATGAAGTAGTTCATATGGTGTACATTTTAGATATATTTTACAATAAGAGGGGGGACGATTGTTTCTCGTTTGTATGGAATTTTGGACTAAGTTAAAGGACGTCAAAAATATTAAGCAGAAATGGATTCTCATAGTTAGGAATTTTTTGGCACTCTTCCAGTTTCTTCTTATTATTGATATTACTGAAACAGTAATCTCTGGTCCGACCAGCAAAGACTTTTTATACTGGGAATGGAGATATCCTCTAAGAAACGTTCACAAATTTTGAGTAGTCTAATTTTACCCCCTTGAAATTTGTCCGAAAACTTTTATTTTTGAGATGAGGCAATTCATTAAAAATCAACAACAAGGCTCACTGATTTTACATGCCACTGGTTCAACAAATGGAGATTGAAACCAAACCTTACCAAATCACACCTGATGATATTCAATCACCAACTTGCTCCAACATTACCATGCTACAGCAACTAATCAGTCCAACGAGAACAACCAAATACTTGGGAATCATAATTGATAGCAAACTCAACTTCAACATGCACCTCCAAGGAAAGAAGAAGAGCCAAACACTTTAGGGGACTCACATTCCAGAATAAGGGAATCCTTGTGAAAACAGCAAGTAACATTAACAAACTAATCTGTAGACCCATGATCGAATATGGAGACATCGTCTTCCTCAATTGCAAAACAACAGCCAAGAAGAAGATGCAAGTTGCTGAAACATCAGCACTTAGGACGATCACAAGAATTCGTCACCCAAATAATCCCCTACACAATCCCCCAAATAACCTCCTATAGGACCTAACGGATGTACTGCCTATTGAAGATCGCCTGGACTATTTCTTTGAACAGCACTAATCTAACTGGCTTGAAAGAGGTAATCCGAGACATAAAAAACAAAAAGGCCTCTGGTTTAGATGACATCTCCATAAAAATATTTGAAAACCTTCCTGACGATGCACTTAATGTCCTGGTCGAACTTATTAACAGGTCATTCACAGAAGGACTCTTACCGCATTTCCTCAAAACCTCGGTAGTGATCCCGATCCACAAAGGTGGCAATAAAGATGAACCGGCGAACTTCAGACCAATATCACTTATCCCAACATTAGCTAAAATAATTGAAAAACTAGTAAAACGGAGAATCATGGAATTTGTAGACAACAACAATATACTGAGTGCAGGTCAATATGGCTTCCAAAAAAACAAAAATACATCTGATGCCATATTTGCTCTCCTGCAGACAGATTATAATGAAATCAACAACACGGACACAACTGCAGCGATTCTTTGTGACTTCTCTAAGGCATTTGACTGTGTCAACCATGCTATACTACTGCAAAAACTCAGCAGATACGGTTTTAGTGACAACAGTCATGCCTGGATAAGATCATATCTCACTGCAAGAAAGCAAATTTAAGGACGTCTTCGGATTCGAATATCAGTGATGTGAAATGTGTTCTGGGTCCCGTCCTGTTTCTCCTATACATCAACGATCTGACTAACATCCCAATTACAGGAAAACTCACCATCTTTGCCGACGATACTACATCAATATGGCATGACAAAGACAGGCTGCATACCAGAATGAGTGCAGATATGATTAAAGTAAAAGATTGGTGCGATTCTAATTTCCTAACACTTTTCTGTGCAGATATGATTAAAGTAAATGATTGGTGCGATTCTAATTTCCTAACACTTAACACCAAAAAAACCAATGTAATAGCATTCAAATGTACATTTTCAGATATCTCTTTAGGAACAAACACTATCGAAAACAGCACCACATCGGAATTTCTAGGGAGTCCATCTAGATAAATTTTTAAAATTTGATGAACACATGAGACATCTCAATAAAAAATTAGCTTCTGGATGTTTCACGCTAAGAAATGTTGTGAAAGAGCTAGGTTTTCCCAACGTTAAGGCTGTGTACTACGCCTTGATAGATTCCCAACTGTGGTATGGTATAGCCTTCTGGGGAGGTTGCTGTAACACATTTATGCTGTCAGTCTTTGTCTTACAGAAAAGAGCCATCAGATATCTTTGTAAGGCCAACAGGCAAGATTCATGTAAACCTCTATTTCTTGAGCATAAAATACTAACAGTCATTTCAATATATATATAATGAAAACAGTGGCCATAATCCCCAAGAACAGAGCTAATTATGAAGTCACAAACACTGCATATTCAACCCGTCAAGAGAACCAACTCAGACTTCCAATACCCAATTCAACCTTGACACCTCACTTATATATAATGGTATTAAGATGTACAATAAACTTCCGCTAGAAATTAAAGAAACAACAGCGCTAAAATGGCTCCTGGCAAATAAGTTACAAATAAATGTAAAATAAACAAAGTCGATACCCAGATATCAGAATTGGAGATCAGGTAATTCAAAAGGTCGATCATACCAAATATCTGGGATTGGAAATTGATGACAACTTAAATTGGCACAAACACAGAGCACATGACAAAAAAAATTGTACCAATGATTGGAGCACTTTATAAATGCCAGAGCTACTTTAATGTACCAAATAAAATTATGATATATAACGCTTATTTTCTGTCTATATTCCGTTATCTGATAACAAACGGGGGGGTATGTTCTCAAACATTATTAAAAAAAATCCAAATTCTACAAAATAAGGTGGTACAAACTTTATTTGGCTATGATTTCAGAACTAATACAGAGTTGATCTACCATCAAACTGAAATTTTGCCGCTGAAAAAATATTTATAAAATAACAAAAAATCAACAGAAATGCAATACAATGAAACTGGAAGTCAAAACCAAATTTATCTACCCCAGGTGAGAACGAACATTACTTTAAATAATCCCTTCTCTAAATGTCTCCAATCATTTAACTTTCTGCCAAACTCCATAAAAAATAAAGATAGTTACTCCTCGTTCAAAGCGGAGGTGATGCGATATGTTAAAAGCCATTCAATTTAAAATATATATGTTCCGGTACCAGCAATTATTGCTGATTAGGAACAATGCTTTACAAAAATATTTATTATATAGGTATATACATGTCATATATTTGTCTAGAATCTTCATTGTTTCGGGAACAGGTTTGTTGTGATATGTTCGCTAGTTTTAAACAAGCTCAATTTTGTCCTGAATATCTGAATTGTTTTTTATTTACATTATACGATAATCTGCTGAAATTGTTATTCTTTATAGTCTGAAATATGTGGTATAAGTTAAGATTTTTTTTTGTATTGTAGACTTTTGTATATTAATTAAATAAAAAAGCATTATCTAAAAAAAACTATAAAAAAAGCATATTGAGTGATAAAGCCTACTATAATCTACAAGATTACTTCAATGACACACTGTGATATCCCAGTTTATATATACATCTTTTTAGCGATACTTAATTTATATTATCTGTTTAATCTACATTATTTCTGTTCTTTTATCGTATTATATTATATTTTATTAATGTTATTGTGAAAACGTATCTATTTGCAATAAGCTAATGTCTGTTATAGATTTAAAATAAGCTATACCAAATTTAGAAATTGACTGACTATCCATAAACTTACTGTATGCCATTGTGTTTGTTAACAAGAGATAACTCTTAGCAACAATAAACATATATTCTCTCTCTCGCTATCTCTTCGATGTCCAAAAATGTAGAACTCTTGGAGACATTTTCAAAGAGAAGAGACCCTACATCGATACCCGTTAATTACCAAACTTGAGAAAATCTAACAAGAACACTAATTAAACCTGCCTCTTTTTCAAATTTTTTTTTGTTCTTTTACTTTATTAACAAACCTGGATATCAGTTTATAAGGTCAAATGAATAAATTGTAACAATAGGCAAAAGGACTTACCCTTGGTCAATAGCCTGTTGAATCGAATTAGGTTCAGTTCAATAAAGTTCCTGTATTATTATTCATCAAAAATCACACAATTATAAATAAAAATCCCATCAGAAGATTTGATGAAAAACTTTCTAAGCTCACAAACAAAAAAAATATCTTCAAAAAACGGAGGGAGTTTGTGAAGTTGAAAAGAACAAAAGGGGATCCATATAATAAAGTGACACAAAATCCCGAACTGACACCTAACATCAATAATTTTGATATATCTATGCAGAAATTAATTGTTCAGATCAGAGAACACAAATGGTTAGAAGCATACAAAGAAATATACATCCAAAAAGTGAAAAAACCATAAGCAACAAATCATAAAACTGTCCCAAGTACAAATCAACCAAGAATATTGAAAATCTAGAGTATAATGCACAAAAATATCAATGGATGAAGGTAAAGCTAAATGCTTTTTAAGGTATCAAGTTAACCGTCTCATAATTAATCAAGATCATTATGAAACGGTCACTAAACTGGCGTAACTAACGCTACTACAAAGAGTAGAACCAAGAAAGTAGTTCGCTTAGGAAAATTGGCTTTGCTGATTTCCCAATAGGAAAAGGCCGAATAAGAAGAAGTACTCATATCATAACTCAATCTTTTTCTTTTTATAATCTGGTAAAAAAACTATACCTATCACAACAAATAAGTTTTATATGCCAGGCTGCATATATTGTTCTATCCTTATATTGAATAATGAGCAGCCATCGAAATTGTTCATTTACAAGAGTTAATTTCTCTTTTAGGCTTCTACAAGTTTAAACCTCTCGTCTTCAAATTCATCGACCAACCATCAACACACACATCACCATACTCACTCACATCATGATAGACTTTCGCCTGGCAATCAGTTACTTCGCCATAGTATGCATAACAAACCTTCAACTCCTCAGGCCAACCCTCACCACTTGATGATACAACCACCCAACATGGGTCATCATTCATCACCATTGGGTAAGTCAAAATCATTTTTAGACACTATACCTACTTTTTATTTAAATGAGAAAAAATAAACATTGGTAAAGCCTCGCATTCTTTCTTGCCCCAGTTATAGCATATTATTGTGCATTAAAAAATACTAGAGGAATTTTGAGGAGAATTGTTGAAGCGATTTTTGATTGAATCGATTTTTGATTGAATCGATTTTTTATCTTATAATCATAAGTGACATTGACGATATAAAATACTACTTTAATAGAAATTTTGGAAATAATCTTTGAAACCATTCAACAAAATGATTATCAAATTGAGTACTCCCAATTTAGAGATAAGATAAAAACTAAAAGAAAAACATATGCTGTTATGAAAAACTCTAAATTCTGAATTTCATATAAATAGGTCCACTGGTTTCTGTGCTAGTCCATGCTATAGACAGTCGCAGGCTGCTTACACTACATCATTTATAATTAAGATATCATTTTATACATTTTAACAAGTATTTGTAGCAGGTCAGATAAATGTCAAAACTTATAATTTACTGTTACAGAGATAATTAGCTTCACTAAAATCAAGGGTTAGGTGAGGTTCTTTTTGAGTGGGGCGATAACTGCCCCTTCCACTGTGACCTCAGATTGCGATAACTTCCCCTTCCACTGCGACCTCAGATCGCAATAACTGCCCCTTCCACTGCGACCTTCTCAGATAACGATTACTTCCCCTTCCACTGCGACCTTCTCAGATCGCGATAATTACCCCTTCTACTGCGAGGTTCTCAGATCTATTGTGGTTCGATCCTAATATAAACATTTTTGTAATTATCTGAAGGTCAATAAATATCTTATCTAATTATATTAAGGCACAGCTTCAAGTCCCGCGCGTCTGACGAAGTCAATGATGACGCTCGGTGGTACCTCTTTCAGGTCTTTGGACTTAGCTGCCTGTGATCCATACCATAGAATTTTGCTTGTTCCAGACTGTTGCATCTGCACAAGATAAGCTCTGCTGTTTCTTCTTGTCTTGGCAATAGCGACACTGCGCTTTCCGCAAGGCCGATTTTTTTGAGATGCTTTCAGTCTACAGTGACTTGTCAGTAGTCCTGTTATGATCCTCAGCTTTTTCCTCTTCAGTTCTAACCGTGCTGGTGTTCTTCTTTTTGAAGGGTTTAGGTATAAAAGCCTTCGAGTGGACTTGTCCCACTGTTTAATACCAGCTCTCGCGTTTTTTACCCGACTACCTCCCTCATAACTTCTGCACTACTTATCATAATTTGACAAATGAGGTATTGTTGGAAGCGTCTTGATCGTCCGGCTATGTGACATCACATTAAATTGAATATGGCGCCCTCTAGAGGACATAAAGTCATGAACTAAAAAAAATGTTTTTTTTAATGATGCCCTGTTGGGTATCAAATGAAAGGGCTTAATTGCACACTTCATATATATATATATATATATATATATATATATATATATATATATATATATTTAGTTAGTTGTTGCTTGCTGCTTTGCTTTCATTGATAATTGGGAATAATTTCTAAAATCAGGTCTCAGATGTGAGCCAAACATATTTTCCCTCCAAACTAACACAAAATACATATTTACAAAAATACGTATTTTATTATGGGCAATGCACACATGTTAAAATTATATAAAGAAAACAAAACATGTGTAATAATAATGACATAAGCTGGGAGTACCTCCACGCGGTATATTACCTAGGTACATGTAAAACAATAAATCCTAAACAAAACAAAATGTAAAGCGGCTCTGCAAATACTTTATCACGAAATTATAACCCCAAAATAATTTAAATAAAAAGTCAGTTCAAACCCGAGTACTGAAAAATCACGCTCTAAAAAGTATGAAATAAAAATAAGTTCAAAAAAACTAAAACCCGACTACTAAAAAATTATGCTCTAAAAAGTATGAAATAAAAATAAGTTCAAAAACTAAAACCCGACTACTGAAAAATTTCGCTCTAAAAAGTATGAAACAAGAAAATATTCCCTCGCTATCGCTCGGGCTATTACTTACACGCTGCGGTCCATAAAAGCCTATTTTACGCCCTTGATACATAAATAACTATTATATATGTACTTATCCATAAGATAACCCTGTATATTTTATTTTCCTGTATGTTTTTATTCCTCCAACTGATACATACTATTAGGCATGGTCTGTTTGTAATCAGTATAAGTAAATAATAAGTAAAAATAAATTTATATACATACGAAATTTGAATAGTGAAAGATACTTGGAAATTCTTCAAAATGTGTTAGAAACATTTCTTGAAAATTTTCCACTGGCTAGAGCTTCATGTTCATGGTATCATATGGCACCACCGCACAATACAAGAACTGTGGATAAAAAATTTACATCTTTATTCGATCACTGTTGGTGGGGAAATAGATTTTCAACGATTTCTCTCATTATCATTCATTTCTTAGATGTATCGAAAAAAACTGGTTTTATTCTATCTATGGATATATTTTTTCTTTTCCATTGACTTCAAAAGTTTCCGAATACCAAATGAAATGGTGGAAAGTACCCCAGTCCATTTTGCCATCCCATAAAATCACTCGGATATATCATTGGAAATGCTTCTGGACATCTTGTGAATCTATTGATACATGTTAAAATATAAGTATATCCATTACTAGGAGGAAGTGGTCCAATAATATCTATATGTATATGATCAAAGCCTGAAGTTGATTCATATTTTCCAACGGGACTCTCAATGTGTCTGTTAAATTTTTGTTTTTGACAGGACACACAATTTCATGCTGTTTTTATTTATAAACGGGGAAATATATATATATATATATATATATATATATATATATATATATATATATATATATATATATATGTATATATATATATATATATATATATATATATATATATATATATTTATATATTATACATGTATAAAAGGTGGGACATGGATACCAATTTTGTTGAGTAATTGAGGGCATGGTATAAAGAATTTAAGATATCGTACAGCATTCTCAGATCTTTTTGCTTATGTCTAGTTGTCAGATCAGATTCATCTCAGATCCTAGATTCATATAATGTATGTTTATGCATTGATGCCTTGTTTGAAAGCTATATAGCGCAAGAGTTTATGTTCAACTGCCTCTATTTTAGTTATATAAGTTTGGTAATGAGGTGACCAAAAACTTGAGGCATATTCTAAATGACCTTAGCAATAAATTCAGCAATATTCTTATACGTAACCCTGCTAGCCCCATATTTTGTCAGAACGTCCATAAAGGAGAGTAAAATGTCATAAATAAATCCAAATTACCGAGCGTCGGGGGCGGTTTGGCGACGGCAATCTTTTTATTAGATACTCTTCCAACTTCAAATTTCGTTAGAGCGTTCTTGAAGCTTCGGGGGCGGGAGGGCGGCGGCAATATTTTTATTTAAGATCCTGCCACCACCATATTTTGTCCGAGCGTTCATGAAGGAGGATAATGAACGATTCCATCAACAGAAAAAAATTACCGAGCGTCGGGGGCGGTATAGCGGCTGCAATATTTTTATTAAAGATTCTGCCACCAACATATTTCGTCATAGCATTCATGATGGAAAATAATGAAATATTCTGTCGGGGGCGGATTGGCCTCAGCAATATTTTTATTAGATATCCTGCCACCACCATATTTCGTCAGAGTGTTCATAAAGGAAGCTAATGCACGATTCCATTGACAGAAAAAAATACCAAGCATTGGGGATCGTATAGCCGCGGCAATATTTTTATTAGAGATCCTGTCACCACCATATTTCGTCAGAACGTTCATTATGGAAAATAATGAAATATTCCGTAAAGGGAAAAAATTACCGAGCGTCGGGGGCGGGTTTGCCTCAGCAATATTTTTATTAGAGATCCTGCCACCACCATATTTCGTCAGAGTGTTCATGAAGGAGGATAATGCACAGTTCCATCAACAGAGAAAAATTATGAGACCAACCTGCCCCCCATGCTCGGTAATTTTTTTTTCTGTTGATGGAATCGTGCATTATCCTCCTTCATGAACGCTCTGACAAAAAATATGGTGGTGGCAGAATCTCTAATGAAAATATTGCTGAGGCCAACCCGCCCCCGACGCTCGGTAATTTTTTTCTCTCACGGAACATTTCACAATTCTCCATCATGAACGTTCTGACGAAATATGGTGGTGGCAGGATCTTAAATAAAAATATTGCCACCGCCCCCGACGCTCGGTAATTTTTTTCTGTTGATGGAATCGGGCATTAGCTTCCTTCATGAATGCTCTGACGAAATATGGTGGTGGCAGGATAAAGATATTGCTAAGGCCAACCCGCCCCCGACGCTCATTTTTTTTTTTCTCTCTACGGAATATTTCATTATTCTCCATAATGAACGTTCTGACGAAATATGTTGGTGGCAGGATCTCTAATAAAAATATTGCAGCCGCTAAACCGCCCCCGACGCTCGGTAATATTTTTCTTTTGATGGAATCGTTCATTATTCTCCTTCATGAAAGCTCTGACGAAATATGGTGGTGGCAGGATCTCTAATGAAAATGTTGCGTCCGCCCCCTTACGCTCGGCAATATTTTTCTTTTGATGGAATCGTGCATTATCCTCCTTCATGAAAGCTCTGACGAAATATGGTGGTGGAAGGATCGTTAATGAAAATATTGCCGCCGCCCTCCCGCCCCCGACGCTCGGTAACTCGGATTTGTTAATGAGATCGCTCATTATTCTCCCTCAAGAACGCTCTGACGAAATTTGAAGGTGGCAAAGTATCTAATAAAAAGATTGCCGCCGCCAAACCGCCCCCGACGCACGGTAATTTGGATTTCTTCGTGACGTTTTCAATTATTCTCCTTTATGGACGTTCTGACAGAATATGGGACTAGAAGGTCTACATATAAAAATATTGCTGAATTTATTGCTAAATGAGTTCTAATTAAACTAAAGAGTCTGAATGTTACTGAAGTTTTTTGTGATCCTTTCAACAAAGCCTAAAAGTTGAAGCGATTTAGTAATCATGTTATTTGATATGTGTGTGCTAAAGGTTAGTTGTAGATCGAAAGTAACACCTATATCTTTCACGCTTTCCCGTATATTTATATTAATGCCATTGATGCTGTATTGAAACTGAGTCATGTAACGTGATCTATGGAAAACTGTAACATGACATTTTTCAGGATTCAATTCCATATCATTTAGCTCACAACAGTTAGTTACGTTTTGTATATCAGACTAGCAACATGCAGTCAACTTCAGATGTTATTTTGGAATACGAGTTCAGATCGTCAGAGAACAACAGAAAGTTAGAGTGGAAGAAGCAATATTAATGTTTTTCTCCATTTGGGGCCATTTAATCAATTTAATGGATGGGATGCTCTGTTAAATTATGTATTATTTTGAAAATTTGACAACTTAAATTTTATGGAACATATGGAGAGATATTTCCACCCTTTACTTCACAAATTGGTTTTAATTGGTTCATAGTAATTTCAAGTTTTTTTAGTATTACAGAGAAGTTAATTGTCATTCTTTTGATTATTCTCCCATTGTTCATATTCAATTTGACTTTGCAAGTTTATACTATTCAAAAATAAAAGTCAAAATCTCTTGTGATCTGATGTATTAATAGTTTGTGCAGTATTTCTTAGACCAAATGAAAGTTTCAAATATACCAAAAGTAGATAAATAAATAAATACATAAATACAAAGTAAAATCATTGATCTGGAATAGTAATTGAATTCAGAAATCTGTAGTCACCATGGATGCCATTTTGATTGGATTTACGTACTAACTGCAGTGGACTTGCCAATGAGTTTTTTCAAAGGTCTGATGATCCATTTGTTGAAAATATAAACAGGATGTTCATAAAATCAGATGTGGAATCATCTGCGACTGAAAGATAAACTTTAGTCACTATCTTCCATCGTCAAGAAAACCTCTTGTGGGGTATTCATGTTGAAAAGGGAAACATTCTCAATTGAATATTGATAGAAAGATTTTTTTTTTTTTTGTGAATTGAAAAATCCCTTGTTCCATAACGAACTAAAATTATTTTTTGGTATCTGCTAATTTCTCAGGATTTTTTCAAACTTTGCAATGAACTTTGGTTGTCACTTGATAAATAGTTTGAGTTTCTATTTTTGTTAAATTGTAAAATTCGACCAATTGTTGTGAAATTAGGAATCAGCATTCACAGTCTTAATAGTTGTTATAGCTTCAACTTTTCAAATTTCACAGTGACTTCAGTTATTGTTATTGTTTTGTACATCTACCAAAATTCTAAAGTTTGTTTAAAACTTGCTCGATTTTTTTAACCTGCTCCAACAATTGCTTGTTTAATGTCCATAATGGCAAAAGGTCAAAATTTAAGTTTTTTCTTATTTCTGATCTTCACATCGAGATCATCTGGTGGTTTTATCTTTAAACCGTTGGTGGTAGTAGCAGATACCATTGTTTTGCTTCAATCTGGATCTTGATCTATAGGGTTTTATAGATGATTCACTTTGTTTGATTGAATTTGACCACATTCTGAGTGTCATATCTGATTTTTCAATCACTGGTTGTCTGTTGGCTTTGAGACATTTGAAGGGGGTGAAATTACGAGAACTTATCATCATACCATCGGACATATTTATCACTTATTGACTGAAACGTTTCTCCTGTAATGGGACTGTTCAAAGGCGATCTAATATGCAGATTATGCGGTAAGGAACCAGAAACAGTGTCACAGTAAAGGACTTGTGCAAGGCATGAAATTACTGAAATGGGTGCTGTAAATGTGAACAACAGGCAAGATACAATAGGCCAGCAGGCCCACGTGTCATCGCAGATAAGCCAACTGAAGTTTTTAGTGGGTAAAACAGTACAGAGGGTGTACAGGCCCCAGAACTCGGAGACTCCCACACTACCTCACTACTGTGAGGTATCAATAAATGATTTTCTCCTCACCAAAAATAAAATCAACCATACTTCAATGGAAACTCCTGTCCTGTATTCTATGATCCTCTGAAATTAAAAAAGGGAATCAGGTACTGAACCTGATTATGATATTTATAAGTTGCTGGATTGAAAGATTAAAGTTCATATTTTCATACTGTAGTTTTGAAATTTCAGTACCATGGAAATAACACGCTTTAAGATGTTTTGTTTTTCAACAATGAACTTTTGCTATATGGCAATATGACTTCTCATGAAAATAATGAAAGAGAAAATGTCCTTAATTGTTCAGTCAAGTAATAAACATAATTCAGACTGGGGAATACAGATGAATTAATTTTTATTATCATAGCTCTTAAGTACCATTTATATTAAAATATTGTTTTTCTACTTGGAGCAATGATTGATGTTATCCATTGCTAGAAATGAAACTTTGAATTGATGTGATTCCTGAAAGACATTATTTGTCACATAAATAATTATTGTAATGAATAAATTTGATAAATGCTTTCCATTAAAAAAAAGAATTGAAAAAGTAAGCCTTGTATAACAACAGGATTGAAAGTTTTGCAAGCAATTTTAGATTCCTGCGTACAATTAAGAAATTTACTTCAAAAATTCATTTATTGGAATATGTTAATAAAATTTGATTGAACTGGGTAATAACAATTATTACTCAGAATTGAACAATCGAAAAACAAACCTACAGATAAATGGGCAATAATAAATGAACTACAGGAAAAATGAAGTATATCATCAGCGGCCGAGATTATTAACATCAAGGCTGATTCCCATCTAGCAGCATCGAGCAGCACGTCACATCAAAGCTGCTTACAATTGTCTACATGTAATTAGTTCCCACCTAAGCAGAGCTTCGCAGCACAGCGCTGTGCTGCACATCACAGCACTGCGCTGTGCTGCACGTGGCAGCAAAGTGTTCATGTAGGAATAGGCATGTGAAAATGCTGCTAGATGGGAATCGGCCTTCAACCCGAACCTTGAACGACTATTACTGCTTGATTGCCAAAAATTTTACAGCTAATCTAGTATCTCAACTGGATCATTTGAACTACCTTGACAATACTCACCTATACCTACCCACATCTATTTTATATTAATGCCTACAACTGTTCACGAGATAAAACAAACACTAATGGAAATAAAAAACAATAAGTCCTCCGGAGTGGATGAATTAACTGGGAGACTCTTGCAGAACCTACCATTCAAAGCTCTATCTGTACTAGCAGATGTAATCAGCAATATTTCCCTCAGGTTTAAAGACAGCACTTGTTATGCCTCTTTATAAATGTGGTGACACCACCAGTTCTTCAAACTTCAGACCAAGTTGGTGAATAATGGCTTGCAGTGTCACTGTATCCTGCATCAGCATAATTCTAATAGTCCTTTTTTGTTTTTTGAAGATTTTTGTCGCTGTAATTGAATTCCCCAGAGGAGACCCCCGTAATATATACTATTTCCAGCTTTTTACTAAGTATGTGTGTATGTTCAGCCCAGCTTAGATATAAATCAAGGTTTATTCCTAATAATTGCACACTCCGACCAGTTTGCATGGCATGATTTGTGGAAAAAATTATATTTTGTTTCATTTCGATATTTGAGACAAGATTATTGTTCATACGAGAAGTTATGTTGTTGATTTTTTCAGTTAGCTGCTTACTGTTTCTGTTAGAATTGTTATATTCTACTTTTTGGAAGCGATTAAAAGATATGACTTGGTCAGGATCAAAGTAAACCCACAGCACAAAAGGGGTCATCCTACGTGATATACACTGCACGCCAGCAGCAATGGAACCACCCAATGATCCTTAAAATTATATTAGCCTAGGGAGCAAAATAGGCCCAAAATTCCTCCGGATTCGTATTCAGAATCCCCAAATTGTTACTACACCTGTGACTAAAAAAATTTCAGTCCTGAAAAATCCGAATTTGCCTCACTTCTCATAGCACCCGGCGTGTATATCTCTTAGAAGGACCCCTCTTGATCAGTGGGTACATTCCCAGTGTATTTATCAATATAAGATACGGGGGGTGCTTCAGGGACAAAGTCGGATTTTTCAGGACTGAACATTTTCCAGGAAACAGTTGTATTAGTAATATTCTGGTGATCCTGAACATCAACCCGAAGGAATTTTGGGAGTCTATTTTGCCCCCTAATATAATTTTCAGGAAAAATGGGTGGTTCCATCGGTAGTGGCGAGCAGTGTATATCACGTAGGATGACCCCACCCCTTTTGTGCAGAGTAAGTACATTTTCAGTGTATCTAGCCATCCTGAAAATTTCATGATTCTACAACAAAAATTGCGGAAGATCTCTGGTGTTTCCATGATAAGTGAAACACACTATATAATTTACTCTCATTATCCGACCTCAACCTAAAAAACAGAGTGATGTTTAGTTCGAAACTTTAAAAATCATGCAGTATGATATATTTTCGAGATATTATAGGAAATACGGTAAAAGTTGAAAATGTAAATCAAATTCAAGTGAGAATATTAACTTTGGAGAATAAAAAGACGCAGAATGATATTGTTAAGTAATCGCAGAGTGCCACTAATTATTAAAAAAAAGTCGCCCGATCATAATCCATAAAACTTCCTGTGTAATAAATTATTGAAAATTCAATAAATATCACAAACTGAACGTTAATATAAAATAGTCGGTGGTATGTGGCATTCTGGTAACATTTTGAAGGTCATAAGCACTTCTCTAGTACATGTTAATTTGAATTGCTTTCGAACTCTGCTTTGCGAGATTACAAGGCTAACATTTTGTGCATATTATTATGCAAAGTCGCTGGTATATTTATATATATATATATATATATATATATAAATATATATATATATATATATATATATATATATATATATATATATATTCCCTGCGACTTCACTGGTTGACTGGATTATTAGTGGATATTTTGTTCAGTGGAAAATTGAGATCTGTTTGAAAAGGTGTGCTTATTAGAAATGTTGCCAAAATGTTTAGATCCTTTATTTCTTCATTTCAATTTTAGATAAGTTTTTTTTAAATTTCTCAATTTTAGATTTACTTATGATCCTTTCTACTGTAGCAATGTCATTTGAGGGTCGATTTATATTTGGTAGCATTATAAATTGTCCTGCGTGATCGGAGAGACAGATCAAGAATACCGACTTTAAAATCGTTTATTTGAAGGTTGTAGACGATTTGGTAACTTGAATACCGACTTTAAAATCGTTTATTTGAAGGTTGTAGACGATTTGGTAACTTGATTACTCTCGTTTCAGACGTCCATCGTCTTAATGGATTTAGAAGGTTTCCACGACGTTTCGAATGCTTGTATCTGCAATCGTCTTCAGGTGAATACTGTATTCACCTGAAGACGATTGCAGATATTACTCCCTTTATGCATAGGTATGACAATTGATGTTTTTAGGAAATTACGAAAAATCCTTCTGCAAAATGAATCATTTATCAGTGTGGCCAATACATCAAGTGCCTGACTGATCAGGCAGGTTTTCAAAAAAATTTATAGAAATTTCATCTATTCCATGTTTTTTTTTCCTCAATTGATTTTATAAGTTTTTTCAATTCCCTAGTATCAGTATCATAAAGTAGAAATGATTGTGGAATAGGGAGATTTATAAAGTGGTCCATAGGATTAATATTTCTTGGTAAGTCTTTAGTTAGTGAGCCAGCAATAGTACAATAATGTTTGTTTAGCTCATTGGGAGATAGAGTTATTTCGGATTTGTTTCTGTGTTTTTAACTCTCAAATCATTTATAATATTCCAGCTAGTTTTAGATTTGTTATCAGATTCGTTTATTTTATTTTTATAATGATTTTCCTTTGCAGTTTTGATCAAAGTTCTATAAATCCTCGTGTAGTTACTAAAAAATTTGTGAAAAAAAGTTGCATTTGTGTATTTTCTGATGTAGTGCAAACACCTAAGATTTTTAGAAGATGTTTTTATTCCCAATGTCAACCAAGGTTTTTATTCCTTTTATTCTTGAGTTTATGTACAGGAAAGGATTCATTGAACAGAGTTACAAGATGTTCATAAAAAGTTTCGAAAGGTTTTTCTAAATCAAGGATGGATTTCCACTCAGAGTGAATTGAGGCTTCTTTGAATTTATCAAAATTTGTTTTGCTATTTAATCGACTATACTTGTTTGCTTTTGAATGAGTATAAGAAACATTGAAAGTGCTCAATACAGCTTCATGATCAGTCAAACCTGCATTTATAACGGAGCATGAACTGAATTTATCATGCATATTGCTGCATACATAGTCAATATTGCTTGCTGAGTAGACAGAGTAGCGAGTTGAGTCGTTTACATGCTTGTTTAGATCAAAAGATAATAGTAAATTTTTTAGTGAATTTGTATATGTTGAATCATCGTCATAGTTTATATTTAGATCTCCAGTTAGTATAATGGAAGATGTTATTGATAATTCATTCAATATCAGTTCAAGCTTGGTTAAAAACACTAGCGGCTTCTGTGATTGGGCTTTGAGACGGAATGAATTTATTAAGGACTGAAACTCTATATTAACCCAGTTATCACATGAAAAATTTATGTCACCTGAAAGGATAATGTTATGCTCTATGTAGCTAAAAGACATTCAAGATTTTCAAAATAATTGGTAAGGTCACCTTTGTAGGCAACTATTATAAGTTTTGATTTGCAAAACTCAATACCACAAAACTCGTCAGTGCTATTCCTCATTAAACTTATCTAGTGGTCGTTGAATACTGACATTTTTTCAAGAAAATTGCCACTCCATGAATACTACTTCTTTTGCAAAAGGAAGTGGCTAAGTGATAATTAGGTATGTTAATACTTTGTAGGTTTATTTCATTTAGCCAGTGTTCGGAAAGACAGACGGCATTTATATTATATTTGTTGAGAAATAATTCAGTTTGTTCAAGTTTGTTAGAAATGCATTCAATATTGATATGGAAAACACTCATTGACTTGCCCTTTTCCAAGAGTTTCCTGTTTGTATCTGAACTTGTGTGGAGTGGTGAAGCAAGCTCGGCTATCGTGCAATGGTTAGAGCTTGGTCAACTTGGAAATTTTAGTTTCCCGTTTCCTGATGAGTTACGGAACTATTCCACCTGGTTATAGTATCACATCAAATCACTTAATTGAAATTTCTATGGAGAAAGAGATGGGTATAAGTGATTGATTAATTATAATCCTATAATATTTCAGAAAGTACCAGAAAAGTCAACCGTTGTCTAGCTTCTCGAGTTCAAAGGGAGCAAACCGAAGGATTCGTTGAACGATCCTCACCCTGAACACCAATCCTTTGATTCTAGTGGCAGAATCGCAAGTTACAGTTGAAAAGAATAATCGATTAAATCGTTTCCTGTATTTTTATTCTAAACAATTGACCGGTAGGTGTTGCTAGGGTATTTATTCTTGAGTATAAATCAATTTTCAAGATATAATACATACATTTTAATTGTTTGAATATAAAACAAGAAATGTAACACACGTATCATTACAGTACTTTTGTCTTGTCAACATACAAAAGTAAGAATAAAAAAAATAAAATTGAATAACTTGCGTACCATATAATATTTTATTTTGAATACCTCTGAAAAAATCAGTTCTTATAGGTAGGATCCAAAAAAGTCCCTCCAGACTGGACTTCCGAGTGAAGAGCGGGGACGCAATGCAATACACATCCTCTTTACCACATAAGCTATTTTTAGCTTTTTATAATTCACTGAAGATGAAGGTAACAATCTTCGAAATGTATACATATGTATCCTAATATTACATAATATTCTGTGGAGCAAGACTTCGAGATTCAACCTTTCCCTACACATATATTTGTTTTGATGCGTATCTCATCGTGCTTGGCCATTGTATAAAGTGCTGCTTAAGACACATCAGTTACACATTTTTTTTAAGTTACCTTAAAAAATTGTTTGATGCCTTTGCCATAAAGCCAAAAGTAGCCAGAAGGTTAAATGAATTCCTCAAAAATTATCTGATCCATTGTCTTTTTATAAACTGCAAAAACATGTTTCTAGCGCACATATCTAACAATATATTTGAAACTATCAGCCACCAAATTTTGTAAAGCATAGTATTGGAGTCCCTATCGAATGATTCCTTATATATTCTACTACAAAGAAAACCTGTGTGCTTATCTTATTTTGCCTCCAAAATTTCCAGATGAATAAATTTTTTATAACAGTTTCCTAGGGAAACAGATGTGATACGAGTGAACAAGTATCAACACAATCCAATTACAAGGATGCAAAGCACTCATAATGAATGTTGTACGTTGATATTTTCGTACCCTTAGCAACTTGTGAAAAATCCCTCAAACACGATATTCTTATGTTTGTTAATGTTGACGATATTCTGTTTGCCATATGTATATTAACTACGATTTCTCATTGTTAAAAATTGGAGGAATTCCTTTAATAATTTTGCTTTAAAAATTCATCTGATAAAGTATCAGCGGTATAAGAACGCTTTTCACTCCTAACTTTATTAAGTGAACAATCGACTGTATCTCGGTCATCTTTGCACAAAGCTTCTATTTTGGAATACAGTGACGGACGTTACTGGAAGAAAGATCAAGGAATAATGTTCAAAACTGAATCTTTTCTTTTTCTTCCTCGGATGCTGGTCTCGACTTTGTGCTTTCCGGTTTTTGTTTTAACTCTAATCCCCTGTACCAGTCTGTACTGGTACTATATTTTTTGCTTGTTTTTTGCAGTCTAGTGCCTCGCATTCTGACAATATATGTTTGGCCATTTCTGTCCCTTCGCACATTTTCTGCAGGAAAGTTTTTAGTTGTACAGCCCCATTTTGTGCAGGTGTCCTCTCCTGGGGCTGTGACTAGTGAGAAGATCCGTTACTGTTCTGACTTGGTTCCTACTCATCTTGAGTAGTTCTTCGTTTCGACGGTTCTATAATAAATGTTTTCCCGTGGTGCATGAGAGGGGCTTCCTTCCGGGCCTCTCTTTATTTTCGTTTGACCCAGTCCCGTATGCAGCCACGGATGGCCGATTTTGTCACTCCGAGTGCAGGCTCTGGGCCAATATATGGAGCTGATTAGCCAGTCCTAGTTAGTTCATCAACTTTTTCGTTGTCCTCGATGCCACAGTGTCCTGGAACCCACATCAAAGTTATTTCGTTGTGTTGTGCGAGGGCACTGAGTTCTTCTCGGCATTCCCATACCAGTCTTGATGTCACTTTTGGGTTCGTGAGAGCCTTCAGTGACGCATGGCTGTCTGTGCATATTTTGATCCGTGCGTTGCACACTTCCCTCATGTTATTTTCTATCCAGAATTGCAGGATTGCGTACAGTTCCTTCCTTGGTCTTGGATCAGTCTGTGTACCAGATCCTCTCTCCAGGTTTGCTCTTGTCTCTTGTCTCTCTTGTCGTCTGTCCATTCCTTTCGGTCATGTATGATCACCTCGAAGTTCGTGTCAAAGAAGTATCTAGGAGTTGTGTGGTCCCTTGGTTTCATTTCAAGAGTGTTGCCTCCACTATTTCCTTTATCTCGTTGGGGTCCGATCTGTTGCTCGCATGTTGTAGCTTTAGAAGTCCCATTCTTGCCTCCCCCATGATTGTTATGTCAATGGGTGGAAGGTCCAGTAGTGCTTCTATGGCTGCTGTTGGTGTTGTTTTCATAGCCTCCGTTATGCTGGGGAGGGCATGTCTTTGTACCTTGTTCAACTCAGCTGCGGCTATTTTTTGGGTTATCTTTGTCCACCATACCAAAGATGCATATGTGATTATGGGTTTCACCATGGGTATTGGGACTTAGCCCCCATGTTTTTCCGTGTGCTCGTCTGGCTACCATTAGTGTAGCTTTCTTCTTTACTTTTGCCAGTTGTTGGTTTCTGGTTAATTTCGAGTGTAGGATTACACCGAGATATTTAACTTCTCCCGACAGCTGGATGTAGGACCCTTGGAGGATTAGAGGTCCCAGGCCGTCTACCTTCCTTCTTCGGGTAAAAGCCACAATGGTTGATTTAGAGGTGCTGATATTAAACCCTCTTCATTTATTCATGTACTGACTAGATTTAGGGTCGTTTGCATTATTTCCCTAACTGTGGTGTTTAATTTTCCTTGGACTATGATGACTATGTCGCCTGCATACCCAAGTGTTTTTTGTCCATTCCTTTCACTTGTGATTAGCAGGTCTTCCACCACCAGGTTCCAGAGCAGTGGGGACAGTACACCTCCTTGCAGACAGCCGCTGGTGACCTTAGCTGCCAGTGGTTCTCCCACTAGAGAGGGATAGATTATTCTTTCTCTCAGCATGCAGTCTATCCACCTGCAGTAGGTCTCATTAGGTTTATTTTAGTTAATGGTCTGTATGAAACCACACGATTCATGTAGAGAAATTTTCAAATCTAAGAAAATATTAACTGTTTCATCCATATTCATACTCAAGAATATGTTAAAAAAATATGCAGAAACTGAATAAAAATAATTATCACAATAATACTAAAAATGGCACTAATTTACTGACTGCTGCCCATAGTACAACTACTTTTAAAAAATCGCCAACATATGCTAGTTGCAAAATTTACAATAAACTTCCTGATAATATTAAAAGTTGCAAACCTCTAAACAAGTTCAAAATGACACTGAAAACCCTACTATGCTCAAAAGCATACTTTTCACTTCAAGATTTTTTTTACGATTCTCTCATGACTGAAACCACTAAGATCGTATATTCCCTAGCAACTGTCTATATTTCATAGGAACCTCTCTAATATCTATCCGATCAACTGAAAAGTCTGCTTATATAATGTATTTCTTTCATTATTTTCCATGTATCCGTCTATAAACTGATCTTAATCTTATTGCCTACTCCAACTACTTAGTAATTGTATCATATTCATACCTTTATATTTTTATATTTATACACATTCCATTCGTTCTTTGTATATATGTTGATTATTCTCAATTCTATTTACATATACCATAATCTTGCATATAACTATTTACATAAGTGATGACATGTCCTAAACCATCAAATTGGTTTCACGGATCAATAAAGGAACTTTGACTTTGATGCCTTTTCTTCTCAATGCCCTTGAGATTGAGTTTAGAGATGTATTGTTGAATGCTCCTTCGATGGCTAGGAGTGCGCCCAGCAAGACCTCTTTGTTTTGCCCAGAGTAGTTTCCACCTTCTCTAAGAGTTGGTGTAATGCTGTTTCTGTAGATTTACCTGTTGTGTAGGCATATAGGTCCTTGTGTAGAGGTTGGTTTGCCAACACTGTATCCTATCCTATCCAACAGACATAAGATTTATTGGCCTCAGTGCCTTCGCTCCATCCTGTCCAGTTCTTCCAGGTTTGGAAATGAAGACTATGCTTTTGATATGTATCCCGGCGATTTATACGGTTGGAACGAGTTGATTGCCAATTTCGTTTTTTCCACGTCTATCACCTTTTTTGAGATCTGCCATTTGTCCCTGAAGCTCTTGAGGGGGGTTCCAGTTCTGAGTGTCTCCAGGTCTTAGCTGATATTTTTGTGTTTATTGATCCTGGGAAGTGTATCCTGTACCCTTTCCCATTCTGAGTGAGGACTCTTGATTCTCTCCTATTGGTTTGAATCATTTGTAGGGGTTCTTTGGAGAGTATTTTGTGTGGAGTCTTGCTCCCTCGTGAGTGCCTTCCTCTTCCTCATAATACCTCCTCCATTTTCTGTTTTGGATTTCTTTAATGCTTTGTTGTACTCGGTGGGGAGTTCTTATATTCCCTTAATTCACCTGAGACTTTGGATTTGTTGAAGAGCTTCCTGACCACTTTCCTTTTCTTAGCAAGTTGTTTATCCCACCAGGCACGTTCCTGGTGGCTTCCTTGCTTACAGGTGGACAGTTGTCGTTAAATGGTGAGGTGATTGCGTCCCGCAACTAGCTCAAGATCATTAGTGCTCGATATTGTTGTTCTAGCCCCTTCAGCCCATTTTCTAGGTCTACCCTATAGTCATCCCAGTTGGTTCTGCAGGGATTGCGATATGTTTCTGTTTCGGTCTCACTCCCTGATGTTTCAAAAAGGATGTGTCTGTGGTCTGAACAGCTTACCTCATCAGACACGAGCCAGTTTTTAACAAAGGTGCTTATATACCAGGTTCCCATTGTTATGTCAATTACCTCTTTCCTATTAGAAGTTATGAAAGTAGGTTTATTGCCTACATTTAGTATGTCTAGATTATTAGTCATAATGAATTGGAGAAAAGACTTACTTCTCGCATTGGTGTTCGGGCTTCCCCAAGCTTCCTCATGGTTTGCATTAGATGACTAACTGTGATCCATTTGCTCTACATTCAGCCACCAGCTCCTCCAGATCTTTGGGGTCATCATATGGGAGGTATGCATGTTCTCGGTGAGGCAGATGAGTAAACCAGCGTGCTTATTCCCTCGAGTCCCATAATTTTTCTGTTGTTGAACCAAGGTTCTTGTATAAGGGATACATCAAATTCCCCTTTAATTGCTGCAAGGACTGCTGAAGGTCCCTTAATGTGGTGTAGGTTCACCTGAAGGACCTTGACCGTCGCCATTGTCCCCATCGATAAGACCCTTCAGGACCTGGAACGTTACTGTGTTCAGCTTATAGTAGGCCTTAAACTGGTTCCGTTTCAAGGTCCTGAAGGTATTTTATATCTTTTAAGGGTTATTGCTGTCCCTCGTATTTGAAAGTGGATGCGCCCTCCGTTTTTCTTGGGCCTCTGAGGATTATTGCCTCGGTTTTCTGGGGTGCTATCTCTAGCCCGTTGAAAGCCATCCAGTTAGTGATGCTCTCCGTTGCGAGGTTCCCTTTTCTTACCAGGTCCTTTTTTGCCGCCTTTACCACCAGAGCTAAGTCGTCGGCGTACGCTATCGTGTGGCAGCCCTGAGGGATGGTAAGTCTCAGGACCCCATCGTACAGTACATTCCACAGTATGGGTCCGAGGACTGAGCCCTGTGGAACCCCCTGGGTCATCTCTCGCGAGTATGTCCCGACTTGAGAGTTCTGCCTGTTAGTTACGCCTCCATCAGCCCGAGTAGGTACCCACTTACTCCAATCTCCGACAGTCTATTGACAATCAAACGCCACTTGGCAGTGTTAAACGCATTCCTGACATCTATCAGAATGGCTGCTGCCGCTCTTCGTCTTTTCCTGGATGTATTTACTCAACTGCTGTTATAGTGGATCTGCCGGCTCTGAAGCCGAACTGTGTCCTCGAAAGGCCCTGCTTACGTTCCATTTCCAGCCTGTTTTTTAGTAGGTGTTCGTAGAGTTTGCCGAGAACGTCTAGTAGGCAGATTGGCCTGTGTTTCATTGCGTCTTCTGGGCCGATTTCCTGGGCTTCGTTTTTTCGACCGCTTTCTTCTGTGTAGACCAGGGTCAAAGCCTACAAAAATGGTAAAAAATGAAAAAAAATTACAGTAGGATGAAACCCATTAGAAAAGCAGGGGAATATGATCAAAATGAGAGGAAAAATAAATTACGGTCGATCCGAGTTCGGGAAGTGGGAGGGGGTGAGTTTTTAAGGGTAAAAAATGGTTTACCTTGATTTCCGGCAAAACTACAAGTCCTATGGAAAAAAGTTAAATGGCAAAGTTGTAGGCAATAAAAAGATCTACAACTTTTGTATTTGCAGATTTTTCACATAACCTCAAAATTTAGGTGAAAAATTCAAAAAACCAAGTTTTTGGTTTTTTATTTATATCTTTTTCAAAAAATTTTTTTTTTCTACGAAATTTGGGGAAAACTTACCTTATTATGTCCCAAATACACTGTAATTTATTTGATTAAAAATATTTATTTTTTCGCTTCATTTTAATTTAATATCAAAAAAGCACCCTAATTTTCAATCAAAAATTCTGACGTCAAAATATCAGCTTTTTTCAAAAAGTTTGGGGGCTTTTTGTTCGTTGAAATATCTACTTTCTGATGGTGTAAAGAAAAATATACATTACTATAGGAAATATTCTTAGAAAATGCAAAAAATTGAAAAAACCTCAAGAAAAATTTTTTTTTTACAATTTTGGTTTTTAAAATTTAAAAAATTTACAATACAATTATTATAATTAACAAACAAATAAGTTAATAAAGTTAATATTTAATAAGACATCTACAATATTTTGAAAAAGTTGTAGAATCTTCTTTAAATAATATTTGTAGATGCCTATTTATTGCTGTTTTAAGATAATTTATATACCTGAGTGACCTTCGGTGAATTTAAGCCCATTGTAAGTTATTTCATTGAGAAGTGGGGACGGACCTAGGAGGGTCTGGGCCTTACTACATACCTGCTATTTCAGTAGCAGCTGTAAAGAACCGTTAGCCAGTATTGAGATACAGAGTAGTGTACAACATCGTTTTTAAAAATACACGTGCAGGCTGAGTTACTCTAAGTGATTTGTGAGAAATTTACTTTATTCAAAGAATCGTTTGGAATCTACATAGCAAGGTAAATACTATCTGTATTTTAATCTATATTAATCAGCTTCAAAATAAAAATAGTAATATTTTCTTTTATAAATAGTATGTTTAACGTAACATAACCTAAAAAATTGAAATTGAATGATATTTTAGTACAAGAATAAAAAAATAGTAATTTCGTTTATTTTATACAAACAGATTTAGTTATACTCATGATAAAACTTTGAAGGCATTATTAATTTGATTTTGTCCTTTCAGATTACCAGTATGGAAGAATCTGTTTGTATAATCTGCAATAAGTCAGACGACAAGCAAGTGTATGAAATAAAAAAACAGCTTTGAATCGTTTAGTGGTGTCTAGCAAGAAGAGAATCGACAATAAATACAAAAAATTTGAAACTTTAACATCAGCTCTTATTCATCGAACTTGTCAAAGTCATTAATATGAACTGCAATAGCTGCATTCTGTAGCTCAAGACGTAAGAAATCACAGGAAGGAAAACAAATAAATAAGGACGCTCTTATATTTAATTTTCAATCTCATTGCTTTCTCTGCGGTGGGTTTTTCGGTAATATTTCTAAAGATAAAATTTCATCAGTTCAAAATAACGATACAAGAGAAAATATATTACAGCATATTAAAAAACAAAACACAATTAATGATTTCGATAAAAACATTTCAGCTCGTTTAAGAAATGTGCCTGATTTAGTCGCAGTAGAAGCTCATTATCACACTGTTTGTCTGGCTAATTTTTATAACGATAGGACAGAAAGGAAAAGGGGTCGCTCAGCATGTGAAAACACTAAGAGTTTTATTAATTATCTTATTAATTATATCGTTGACAACGAAGCAGAATGTCAATTTTCTGTCAATGAAATAAAAGAGGGATTTTCAGGAGATCTCCCAGACTACACAACTATTATAAATAAATTGAAAGAGCATTTTCAGAACGATATCGATTGTCATTTAATTAAAAGAGACATGATAATTTTGTACAAAAATAGTACCGCAAGTAAGAAACTCTGCAAAGACTGGTATGAAAAAAGATTAAAAAGTAAAGAAGACGAACGAAGTAGAATTGTTCAAATGGCCGCTGAAATTGTTTTAGAAGATATACGTTCAAAAGTATACGATATGAATTACTACGAGATTCCAGATTTTAATGAAGGCAATCTTTTTAAGGACGTTCCTGAAACTTTGAAAGTTTTTTTAAATATTGTGTGTACAAGTAATAAAGAAAAAAGTACAAATAACGTTCGTAGAATGGATAAAAAAGTGGCCACATTGTCTCATTGCATCATCACATCTGTAAGGCCACGTTCTTTTTTATCTCCAATTTTACTTGGGTTGTCGTCGATGATTCACAAAAAATACGCCTCCAAAGGATTGATCAACTCATTATCTAATTTAGGTTTGTGTCACTCATATAAAGAAACTTTGCGCTTTGAAGCGTCGATCATCAAGGACCCTGCTAATCATACGTTTTCTCCAGATTCATACGTTCAATTTATTTATGACAATGCGGATCATAATACATGCACGATTGATGGCAAGAATACTTTCCATGCAATGGGTGGAATAATGGTTGTTACACCGGCGTCAAATGTTACTTCAAAGAAAACCATCTCTAGATTAAAACAGATTCCATCTTCTCAAGAGATAGGCAAAATTGGATTTGTGAATTTGAAGCGTTATGAAAACAAAAGTTCCGATGGATTGAAAACAGTTCAGATAGAAGATATTTTAGATGTTACGGACAACTATGAAATTTCTTCTGCAGATTTTGCATGGTCTTATTCAAAATTTGCAAACAACAAATCGGATGGTTGGAATGGGTTCATGGAAAAGGTACACGCTAATTTGACTTATCATATTTCAAAAATTATTCCTGTGCCGTTTATAAAAAATCCACCGAGTGATTATGATACCATTTTTACATCGTTGGTAGAAGCGGCTAAACAAGGCCAAAAACAAGAGCAAAACATTGTGTTCGTAACGTTTGACCAACCACTATACCACTAAGCTCGTGAAATCTTAGCTAGTATTGATTTAAATAATGATCCCTACAATTTATCCTCAGTCCAAGTAAGACTTGGGGGATTTCATTTAATGATGTCGTTCCTCGGAGCGATTGGATTCATCATGGATGGTAGTGGACTTAAGGAGGCTTTTTGTGAAATATATGCTGAAAATTCATCCGACAAAGCTCTTTCCGGGCACGCATATGCACGAGCTATCCGAGGACATTTTCTAGTACAGCTCGCCTTGTCTGAATTAATTTTTTCATCGATGGAGTTATCGGACACAGAAAAGGGACTAATGGATAAATTTTTGCAGGATTTAGGAACAGAAAATTTTGAAGACAATTTGCATCACGAAGATTTTAAGATCATAAAAGAAAAATTGATTGAGCATCTAAAATTAGTACAAAAAAAAGGTCCTACCGCAAAACTTTGGATGCAGTACTGGCAAATGATCTCATTGGTTAAAGATTTCATACTGGGCTGAGCGTGCAGGTAATTGGGAATTACATTTAAAATGCGTGGAAAGAATGCTTCCCTATTTTCATGCAAGTGGGCACTTTTATACAAAATCTGCCCATCTTTATCTCCCAAAATATGCGTAAACTTAAAGACACAATAAATGATGATTATGAATTTACTAGATTCACGAAGGATTCTTCACTATTAGGCGTACTCACAAGTTTTGGTCGGGAGTTTGGTCGGATATGACCATCGAACAAGTTTTGATGAGATCTATGAAAACTCAGGGTGGACTTACACATGGTCGTGGTATGTCTGAAAGTGTTTTAACAAAATTCGTATTAACAATGATCATACTTGTCGAAATTTGCAATGAAATGGAAGATTTTTGTAATGTTTCTTTTACAAGTACAGAGCAACACATTGATTCAAGGGAATATCGAATAAAAAGAGATGTAGCTGATTTACAAATATTACAATTTTTTTTTAACAGGTATGATCCTTTTCCACAGACTGATAACATTATGTCCATTTTTTCTGGAATTATTGGCAATGATTCTGTAAATTGTCATGAAGCGTATGAAGAAGGAAAAAAATCTTTGCAAGCTATTGTTGGAATGAATTTTGGCAGTGTTAAATTTAAAAGGAAAAACAAAGTCTTGTTTCTCAAAACAGTTCAATCTTCCGTTAAAGTAAATGAAGATATTATAGCCATCGATCCATTATTGCTATTTCAAAGGATATCGTTAACGATCGACAGTAAAAAGATATGGAAACTTTTACATACGAGCTTGCACCTTTTCCATTGTCACTTTTACAGAAAATGGCCTCAGGAAAATGTAAAATCTCAACTCTACGAATTATTTGTGAGTGTGAATCGATAACGCATTCTGACAGCATAATGCATGTCGTCGACGTGGATTTTACTGCACAAAGTAATTTGGCAGAAAAATGAAAGCGGTGGAAGAGATCATTAATAAATATTTCGCTATGTAGAAAACATTACGCAGCAAGCAGTTATATTGTCTTTGATGGGTACCGAGATTAAGAAATCAGCTACTGTCACAACAGTATCAGCAGCTACTTCAACTAAAATGGGATAACGTAATCGTAGAAAAAACCTCAGCCAATATTCTAGAGTTCGATTATCAAAACCCATACAACAATACCATTTTCGGAAGAAATATTTTTATCTAACGAGAAAACCAAGGACGAAGTAATTAAAAGTTTAACTGAAAACATTACAGTCACAAGGATTTTCCTGTAAACAAGTTGAAGAAGATGCTGATGCGACATAATTAAGACCTCGATAGAAGTTGCCAGAGATACTAATAAAACTGTTATAGTTGTGGGTCAAGATATTGATCTTTTGGTTCTTTAAATCAATTAAATTCAAATAATCATGACATTTATTTTCTCAAACCAGGCTCTGGAAATGGAAAGGATCTATTTTTCACGTCTAATAGTTTCAAACACGAATCCTTCAAAAATGTTGTTGCATTTCTGCATTGTTTTTCTGGTTGCGATACAACATCTGGATTTGCCGGAAAAGGAAAGAAAAGTATCGTTAATTCTATATTAGACGCGAAAAATTTGTAAAATTTGGCCAATGTTTTTTACAAAAAAGATGAAAGTAAAGAAAATATAAAAAAAAAATGGATTACAATTAATCAAATCTATTTATAAATGTAAAAAATAAAAAATAACACTGAATCAATTAAGGTTTCAAAAATATCAATTGGCAAAAATTAAATCATCCTTCATTTTGGCAAACCTCCCACCCACAGAAGGAGCAGCAGAACAACATTGTTACAGAGCATATTATCAGCTTCAAACTTGGTTGGGTAACGAATTGACAGCAACAGATTGGGGCTGGAAGCAACATCAGCATGGCATTATGCCCAAATTTACAGAAAAGGATTTAATTCCGGAAGTATTGCTCAAAACTATTTGGTGCAGCTGTGAAACTGGATGTAACAGTTTAAAATGTGGCTGCCGAAAACATGGTTTAAAATGCACAAATTTATGCACTAATTGTCATGGTTCTGAAAATTGTTCCAATATGGAAGAAAAAATCTACGAGGAAGTAAATGATTCAGATGAAATTATGGATGAAGAACCAATGCAGACTGGAAATAACATTGGAGACGAAGATGATGGTCTTGAAGATTTCGACGATCAACTAGAGTTGGAAAGATTTGTCGAATCTGACGATGAAGAAATGCCTCCAAAGAGACAAAAACGAATGAGTAACTGATTAGAATTTCAAATAACGTATTTATAAATAATAAGATTAACGTTTTTTAAAAAAAAATTAATGAATAGCGTAATCAGAATTAAGTTTCTAAATTCAATAGTACGATTTACATGTATATTTATTTTGTATGAGATTTTCTATGACATTAATGTAATTCGAGTAAAATAAATAAACTTTTTAACTAAAAAAAATTGCAGCAATCACATTTTTTTGATGAAATTGTACATAATGATTAAAAAAAATTTTTCGAATTTGAGGTTTTTTCAATTTTTTGCATTTTCTAAGAATATTTCCTATAGTAATGTATATTTTTCTTTACACCATCAGAAAGTAGATATTTCAACGAACAAAAAGCCCCCAAACTTTTTGAAAAAAGCTGATATTTTGACGTCAGAATTTTCGATTGAAAATTAGGGTGCTTTTTTGATATTAAATTAAAATGAAGCGAAAAAATAAATATTTTTAATCAAATAAATTACAGTGTATTTGGGACATGATAAGGTAAGTTTTCACCAAATTTCGTAGAAAAAAAAAATTTTTTGAAAAAGATATAAATAAAAAACCAAAAACTTGGTTTTTTGAATTTTTCACCTAAATTTTGAGGTTATGTGAAAAATCTGCAAATACAAAAGTTGTAGATCTTTTTATTGCCATTTAACTTTTTTCCATAGGACTTGTAGTTTTGCCGGAAATCAAGGTAAACCATTTTTTACCCTTAAAAACTCACCCCCTCCCACTTCCCGAACTCGGATCGACCGTAATTTATTTTTCCTTTCATTTTGATCATATTCCCCTCCTTTTCTAATGGGTTTCATCCTACTGTAATTTTTTTTGGTTTAAAAAATTATCTACCCTGGTCTAGTGGTGAAAGGAGGACGCGTGTCTTCTACTGGTCGTGTGTTGTATTCCACTCTGTCGTGTGGCGGGAGCAGGACCTCAACAATCTCTAATGTTTCGTTTTAAACAGAGTTAATATGGAGCTTTGAGGTGCTTAATTCCGCTGGCCACAATTTTATACCCTTGCCACAGGGATCTTCTTCGAGTCTATCACACAGAAGGTTCCACTGTTCCCTTTGTGAACGGTTGATGGCATTTCTCAGTTCCTTCCTCTTAGCTTTGTACGCGATTTCTAGTTCCAGGGCTTTCCCCGGTTCTGTTGTCGCCTACGTGTCCGAATCAGCGCTCTTCTATATCGGTTACACTCCTCCCTGAGAGCGGCGATTTGTTCATTCCACCATACAGGTTGGGTTCTGTCCGCACCGTCTGGTCGCTGGCCTGTACACAACGTTTGTGCATTTTTGATGGCTCTAATAAGCTGGTTGATGTCTCCTATGCCGTCTGCCACTATTTCCAGTGCATTTGCGACCACTTTTGGGTTTATGTAACGAGCCGGATGCCATTCTGCCCTGCGGGGTATCTTGTTCATGTCCACGGCGTAGTAGATGCGTCGGTGCAGGCTCATGCTTTCCTCAAAGGAAACTTTCCAGTCTGATATCTTGTCCGCTCTACCTTGCGTTGACAGGGTAGCATCTATGAAGGAGGACTGGTTGCCCCTTACAAATGTTGGGGTGTCCCCCGTATTGGGTGCGACCATTTTAGTGTGCTCATACATTTGGCTACATACTCCCATCTGGGGTCCGTGCGATCCGTGTTCCAGAAGGTTGACTTAGCGTTGAGGTTCCCAGCTATTATGAACTTCGAGCTTTTCCTAGCGTGCTGCTTCACGGCGTCAATGTAATTTTTGAATTCCTGGAGCTTTATGTTTGGGGAGACGTAGCAGTTTATCTGGGACAATTTGTCGAGAGCTATAAAGCCGGCTCCTCTAGTGTGGCTCACTATGCCAACTTTCTATTCCTACATAATATGGCGGTATTGTTGTGGGATTTTTCACGACCATTGTTATGACGGGTTCCTGTACTAGGATTATATATCCGCGTCTCGTTCGTTGGCCGTTTTCATAAGGAGGTGGTGGGCGTTTCTTCTCGTGCCTACATTGATTTGAATTATTTTAAGGGGGACATTTGGAGTTTTTCATCATTTTTACGCCTCCGATCATCTTGCGTGGGCTATCGTTGTCTCAGTTTGGGTCAGGGCTATGATCCTTGTGAGCTCCGGGAGGGTCTCTTGTCTCTAGGGGTGTGCTCTCTCTCACATAAGAGGCCCTGTCTTTGCTGCGTAAAGACATCATCATCTCTTACTGCCATGCTGGACTTTCTCCTGTCTTTGTTGCCCGCCCTCGCCCTTTTGAGGGCCTCCTTGAATGCCTGGTACTTTATTGTGCCCACCGTATGGCCCTTCTCATCGCACACTGGGCAGAATTCGGTATTTTTACACTCCCTTGCCTGGTGGTCTCCTTCTCCGCACTTATAGCACCTTTTTGTTCTATCCGGGCCGTCACATCTATCTTTTTTGTGCTCATAGCTCCAGCACTTGGTGCACCTTGCCACGTTCATTTTTCCACCCTACATCTGACTAACCCGATCCTGCATCTTCTCTAGGGAGGGTTACCTTGGCCGTCGAGGTTTCATTCTGAAGGGGTCTGATTCTGCTCAGTTTATGATCTTCGCTCCATTTTCCCGTAGCGTTCTTGACGGCTTCTTGATTTTTTCCCTTGTGACGTCTCCGGACATGCCTCTCAGGTGGACCAGCTCCATGGCCCTCTCACCTCCCAGTCTTTTGGTTCTCAGTGTGCCTTCTCCATTTAGCGCATACCTGAGTTTGGCGAAGGCCTTAGGGATCTCTGTGCAGGGTAAGGAGCAGTTTTCCTTCCCTTGTGCTCCTTATGTCCCTAATTGCTTTCGACGCTTCTGAATCACCGATAGCCTCCTTGGCCTTGCCCAAAATATCCCTTCCCCTTCGTTGCTAATAACGACACTTTTTGTGCTCGCTGGTTGGGACGTTGTATAGATATCCACCCCGGTTCCGCAGCCGTGGAACACGCACCCCACCATTCCTCGGAGCCGCTCAATACTTATTCCTTTAAGATAATGGATGCCAACGAAGGGAAAGATACGAGTAAAATAATAGGAATTATATTTGTAGACCTGAAAAGAGCATTTGAAACTATTGACAGAATAAAATTACTTGAAAAATTAGAGGCATATGGTATTACTGGCAATGTTTATAAATGGATAAAAGACTATCTGAATAATAGAAGACAAAAAGTTAAAATAGGAGATACAGAATCAAATGAATTAGGTATTAACTTGGGAGTACCGCAAGGTAGCATACTGGGACCATTATTATTTATATTATATATAAGTGACATTCAGCATATATTTCAAAATTCCAAATACCATTTGTTTGCCGATGATACAATTATTTATATAGAAGGAAAACAACTGGATACTCTTGTAAATAATATGAATGAGGTTTAATTTAAGGATTGGTTGAGGTAAATAAATTGAAATTGAATGTCAAAAAATCGAAAGCAATGCTGATAGCAAACGGCAATGTCCGCACGCAATTCGAAGAAAACAATTTGAATTTTGAAATTTATGGTTAAGAAATTGAACTTGTGGATGAAATTAAATATCTGGGGGTAATAGTTGATTGTAAACTGAAATTCGATAAACACATAGATTATACTTGTGGTAAAATAGCTACAAAAAATTGGTGTTTTGCGTAGGGTAAGTAAATATTTGACATTGTGTTCTAGGAAGTTGATTTATAACACAATTATTCTACCTTATTTCAATTATTGACCCACAATTGTATACATGACAAGTCAGAGTGAAATAGAAAGATTGCAGAAAATGCAAAATAGAGTCATTAGAGTTATATTACGATGTGATTATAGAACTTCGGTTCAATCTATGTTACACACCCTGAACTGGCTGGATGTCAAATCATTCATAAAGTACAATGTTATGGTATTCATCCACAAGATCAACATAAACACATGTCCTCAATATTTAAAAAATATATTAGTTAAATTCAAAACTGTGCATGACTATGATACTAGAGGTAAAGATAATTTTGTTGTGAAGGAAGCAAAGAAAACACAGACACAGTTCAGTATTCTACAAAGGTGTGGTGGAATATAATAAACTAGGAAATGAACTGAAGAGGAGTCCACTGAATATGTTTAAGAATCATGTCAAAAATTTTATCAGAAGTGAACTTATTAATATAATATAATAATTTTGTAGTGACATATTATATATGTATTGTTGGAATGTATAGCGAAAGGATAAATAAATTACTACTACTACTACTACTCTGGCATCTCCGTTGGTTTCATGCCTACCCCATAATCCTCGTCCAGTCAAAGTTGATCTTAATGATCTTTCTGCTCTTAGTAGAGGCCATACCTCTAACTTTCGTGACTTGTTCTAGCACCTCAAAATGTAGATGGGGGCGTTTCGGTTACTTTTATTTTTATAGCTTTTGGATGCTATACCTGGTCGTCCGGCTCTACGATGAACACCTTTACCATCGTGTCGTCCTCGGTCAGTGGGTTACTCACAATTATATTGGTATTTGTGAATACCGCTTTGTCCCATTGGAGGTTCTCCACTGTCTTGTACTCCTCGTGCTTACCTGTTGATTTGAGGTTCTCTGGGGCTCTTAGTCTCGATGTCCGGCTTTGGTCGCTTTGCTGATGCCTCCATGTTTATCCCGGAAACTGTCTCCTGCTCCCCCTTTCTTTCCTTTGCGAGGGCCGCCTGCATTTTTTGTGTCGTTAGTTGACTGTCGATACTTCTTAGCTGGGTTCTCTCTAATTTTCATTGCCAGTTCCCTGGTGACTGAGTCTACATGTTTCGTTAGGATTTTAAATTTGTCTAATTGCCACCCTTCATTTTTTAGTTAAGCCTCCTCAACGCTCCTTTTTCTCTTGGGTGGCTTTTCCTCTTCCCCGTTGTATGCGATGTTAACGATCGCAATATTCGGGGTGATAGGCTTGGGTTTCTCTATGTTTCATCTCTTTGTCTTTTGGCAGAAAGTAGGACCCTATGGAGTTCCTCCTCGGGCGTGTTCTACTGCCGCCTGGTTTATTTTTCCCCTCATTGGGCGTCCCAGCAGTCTTGGTTGGGACCCCTGTCTGTTTTTTTGCTTTTTCAATGGATTTCATCATACTTTTTCCAAAAGTAGCAAGGGAATGTCTGTTCGCCCCTGCAGAGCCCCGCATGCAGAGGTAAGGCATCTTCCTCGCTGGGTTGCCTGGCCCGGCGGGCATCACTTAGAACACACTTATTCACCGCTTTGCCATGCATCATTTGGATACGATGGCGCTACACCTTGGGATTGGGGGACGCGGTGGCCCCGTCTACTTCCGTCCCCTAGCATGGGTATGGACATAGACGCGGTTGGAAGACCAGTAGACGCAGTCGCCTCCCCTGCGTCAGTACGGAGAGAGGAGAGACCCCTAGCTCCCGGTGATCCTAATAGCCTCGGGGTCGGAAAGAAAAGAAGAAGTTCACCAAGGGAGGTCGACAGTAAAGTTTAAAGAAGAAGCATTCACCACAGGCAGATGGAAACAAGGTGTATCCCGTGCAGAGAAAGAGCCGGGCGGCAGCGTTGTCATGCTCGAGTCCCCTCGATAGATCACTCTTCCTTTTTCCCGATCTTGTGACCGGCATGGATGTGGTGCATGCATCCACGGCGGAGTTAGTACGCCAGCAACTGCCCCCCTTTCTCCGATTTCCTACTCAGGAGTGGCCAGCTTTCCACTTTTAGATCCAGGTTTTGCTTCCCTAATCGTGTGCGCGCTGTCTTCTCCTGATCACTTTCTGGTCTCGGAAAGAAAGCTAGGACCCTGGGTCTTTTTGGGAGGTCTTTTGACTCCACAACTGTGATGTCAGCACTCTCCCATAGTTGGCCAATCTCCTCTACCTTTTCCTGGAGCCATACTCTTGAATGTTCATTCGCGTAGGTTACCCAAAGCAACCCTCCGCAGAACGTTGTTTTGGGGAACTGGATCGGATTTTGGCTCCCCGAAGGTGCTCCATCCATTTCCTCGATTAGTTACTCTTGGATCAGGTCCGGTTACCTCTGATCAAGGGAAATCTCAGAATGACATTTTTCAATCACTGTCATCCTGATTTTGTTAGCGATCTCACTGTATGTCCCAGAAGGTTTGGTCTGCTTCCTGGGTTTTTTGGCCGTTTTTCCGTTGTTTTGGATTTATCCCGAGTTCTTTTTCTACCCTCGGTTCCTTTGTCATCACCTTTGGGTTGCGGTTTGCTGCTTTCTTTTCCCCGTACCATTGTGTCCACGTCTCTGCAGCGATTCTTTCCGCCTTTACGATTTTCCTCCACTGGGCGCGAGACATCCCAGGGGTTCTTCTGTGCAGTTGGTGGTCCTTAACTCCCTCTCTGTTTTGTCGGTTCTTCGCGTCCCCGTTGATTAGATACTAGTGTGGTCCGTCTCCACGGTAGGTTGGTTGAGGTGCTTGTTGTGAGTCTGAATCCTGATTTCGCCCGGTGTCCCAGAGGCTCTGTTCTTGCTATCTGATAGGCCCAGATACCATCCCTCGGCACAGGTCTCATTACACCTTTGATTAAGCCTTGTTGAGCTGTCCTTTGGTTTCACCGTCCCTCCCTGTCCCATCAGGCTCGAGGAGGGGCGGCTACTCGGCTTCCTCACCAACGACGAGGTCTCACAGCTCCTTGAGGGAGAACTGAATGGATTAGAAATATTCCTAAATGAGTATTCCATCGACAATATTAAATCTAAAGCGAGAGAATAATATTGAATATTGAAGTTGTATTGAGTTCCAAAAAAGTTTGTCGTGCTGCAGTTTTTATTGGGTATATTGAACACAAGTTCGAATTATGGTGAATATTTTGCAGTATTTGAAGTTGCAGTACCTTGAACAAAGATTGCATAATGAATCAGCATTGAATTAGATTTTTCACTGTGTGTATAAACTATATTGTTTTAAAGGGACTCCTTCTATGGGTGGTAGTTCACTTGATGCGCTTAGAGCTCATGCTGCTCAAGCAGCAGCCAATATGCAGCAACAACAGCATCAACAAAGTGGTATGCATCCACCTTCATCACCAATGAACCCACCTCCCAAAGTAGCTTCTGATGAAGTCATTAAAGTTGAGCCTGATCCAGAACCTCATATACCTGATGAGGAAAGTCAAACAAGTCCAATTGCACCCCCTAGAGGACCTTCTCCAGAACCTAGGATAGAAGACACAGAGTGTCATAGAAGTCAGAGTGCAATGTGAGTACTTATTAGAGAGAGAGAGATAATATGTTTATTGTTGCTAAGAGTTATCTCTTGTTAACAAACACAATGTTATACAGTAAGATTATCGATAATCAGTCAATTTAAAAAAATTGTACAGCTTATTTTAAAATTATAACAGACATTAGCTTATTGTAAATAGTTAAGTTTTCACAATAACATTAATAAAATGTAATATGATACAATAAAAGAACATAAATAATATAGATTAAACAGATAATATAAAAAGATGAAAAGATTGGTATACTTAATGAACTAGGATATCACAGTGTGTCATTAAAGTAATCTTGTAGATTATAGTAGGCTTTATCACTCAATATGCTTTTTGTTTTTTTTTTTAATAGTTTTAGCGATGTTGTTTCTTTAATTTCTAGCGGGAGTTTATTGTACATCTTAATACCATTATATATAAGTGAGTTATGTGTCAAAGTTGAATTGGGTATTGGAAGCCTGAGTTGGTTAGCTTGACGGGTTGAATATGCAGTGTTTGTGACTTCATAATTAGCTCTGTTCTTGTGGATTATGGTCACTGTTTCCATTATATATATTGAAATGACTGTTAGTATTTTATGCTCAAGAAAGAGGGGTTTACATGAATCTTGCCTCTTGGCCTTACAAAGATATCTGATGGCTCTTTTCTGTAAGACAAAGACTGACTGCATAAGTGTGTTACAGCAACCTCCCCAGAAGGCTATACCATACCGCAGTTGGGAATCTATCAAGGCGTAGTACACAGCCTTGGCGTTGGGAAAACCTAGCTCTTTCACAACATTTCTTAGCGCGTAACATCCCGATGCTAATTTTTTATTGAGCTGTCTGATGTGTTCGTCAAATTTTAGATTTTTATCTAGATGGACTCCTAGAAATTTCGATGTGGTGCTGTTTTCGATAGTGTTTGTTCCTAAAGAGATATCTGAAAATGTACATTTGAATGCTATTACATTGGTTTTTTTGGTGTTAAGTGTTAGGAAATTAGAGTCGCACCAATCTTTTACTTTAATCATATCTGCACTCATTCTGGTATGCAGCCTGTCTTTGTCATGCCATATTAATGTAGTATCGTCGGCAAATATGGTGAGTTTTCCTGTAATTGGGATGTTAGTCAGATCGTTGATGTATAGGAGAAACAGGACGGGACCCAGAACAGAGCCTTGGGGTACGCCATATTTCATATCACTGATATTCGAATCCGAAGACGTCCTTACAATTTGCTTTCTTGCAGTGAGATATGATTTTATCCAAGCATGACTGTTGTCCCTAAAACCGTATCTGCTGAGTTTTTGCAGTAGTATATCATGGTTGACACAGTCAAATGCCTTAGAGAAGTCACATAGAACCGCTGCAGTTGTTTCCGCATTGTTGATTTCATTATAAACTGTCTGCAAGAGAGCAAATATGGCATCGGATGTATTTTTGTTTTTTTGGAAGCCATATTGACTTGCACTTATATTGTTGTTGTCTACGAATTCAATGATTCTCCGTTTTACTAGTTTTTCAATTATTTTAGCTAATGTTGGGATAAGGGATATTGGTCTGAAGTTCGCCGGTTCATCTTTATTGCCACCTTTGTGGATCGGGATCACTACGGAGGTTTTGAGGAAATGCGGAAAGATTCCCTCTGTGAATGATCTATTAATAAGTTCGACCAGGACATTAAGTGCATCGTCAGGAAGGTTTTCAAATATTTTTATGGAGATGTCATCTAAACCAGAGGCCTTTTTGTTTTTTATGTCTCGGATTACCTCTTTCAATTCAGTTAGATTAGTGCTGTTCAAAGAAAAGGAATTTTTTATATTGACACTTTCTAGGTAAATTAATGGGTCATGAGTTGGAGTGATGAGTTCATTAAGTTTTTCGGCTATGGAACAGTAAAAATTGTTTAAGGTTTCCGGCTTTAAGTTCAGATCAGTTGGAGTTGCTTTAACCTCTTTTCCCCTAAGTTCATTAATTATTGCCCAGCTTTCTTTAGCTTTGTTGTCAGAATCGTCCATTCTTATATTAAAATATGCGTTCTTCATAGCTCTGATGATTTTCCTGTATATTCTCCTATAATTATTGAAATAATTATGGAAAAAGATATCATCAGTGAATTTTCTGATATGATGAAGTGACCTAAGGTTTCTAGACGAGATTTTTATGCCTTTTGTGATCCAAGGTTTGAGTTTTTTCTTATTTATTCTGATTTTAGGAAATGCTATTTGAAATTTATTTACAATTTCTTCGTAGAAGGTTTTGAAGGGATCTTCTGCTAGCAGTAGGTTAGACCATGTGATTTCTGAGCATTTGTGATAAAACCTATGATAATTCTTTGTACTATAAATTCTTCCATAGTTATGTTTTCTGGTAGTTCTATGAATCAGAGTGATTGTGGTATATATAGCTTCGTGGTCTGACAAACCGGATGGTAAAACTATACATGAGGTAGTAGAATCGTCAATATTTGAACAGACATAGTCAATCATGGTTGATGAGTACTGTGATATGCGAGTAGGAGATGTAACATAATTTGAGATGTTGAATGAATCGAGCATATTTGTTAATCTCTGAGTGGTGTTGTCATTTTTGTCCTGAAAATTAATATTGAAATCACCAGCTAAGATGATTTTTGATCGGAGAGGGATTTTTGAAAGAAGATCTTCTAATTTATCTAAGAATATATGGGCATTCGATGTAGGTGTTCTGTAGATACATGCGACATAAAGATTCAGGTCTTTTGAGAATACCAAGGTTATTTCAAATTGTTTTTCTTCACGCATATCACAGTACATCTCAGCCTTATTGAACGACATATCTAGGAATGAGTTGTGGACAAGAATGGCTGTTCCGCCATGGAGTGAGTTAGTTCTACTATAACTAGATACAATGCTGTAGTCAGGTATGTGAATAGGCTCGTCAGGTTCAAGCCAGTGTTCCGAAAGCAGTACCAATTTTGGATAACCTTGCTGTTCGAGTAATATATATAATTCATCAGCTTTGTTACGGACAGACTGGATGTTAAGGGAGAGAATGGATATCATATTGTCGGTGGTGGCCTGGCTTTTAGAAGAAAATTTGCACTGTCACTATCTTTATCACTACTGACATCATCACTGTTATCACTGTTTCCCTCTTGATTCGTCATATCAAATTTCCCATCAGTGCTGCTGTTCGTCCTTTCTTCATCAGCTCTTCCTGAACTCTGATTTATCATCGATTTTTTTTAATCAACTTTATTGACATTTGTATGTTTTTTTTTTCAAGGTACAATAAGGTATAGTTGCGTTGCAACATTGGGGGTTGCTTTCGATGAGATTAAGACATTTTGGTAGTGTATTTCAATGTTTTTTTTTTCAGATTCCTAAGACACTGGAATCGTGGAGATTACAACTCTTGTACAAGAACAGATCTCACTTTCAAACCAGTGCCTGATTCAAAATTGGCAAGGAAGAGAGAAGAGCGATTGAGAAAATTAGCCGAAAGGGAAAGAGAGGAACGTGAAAGATTGCAGCAAGCACAACAAAGGAAAATAACTACACCAGAGAAACCTGATGTTAAACCACCATCTAGAGGGCCTCTAGAGACAGTTTCATCGCCTTATGAGCGGTTTCAAAGGCCTGGATTTAACGATACACCTGCTTTGAGGCAATTATCTGAATATGCTAGACCTCATGCTGGTTTCAGCCCAGGTAAGTAGAATTATTAGTGAGTTATTCAATTCATATTTATGTCATACTGGCTGATTCTACCAGTGTTGCTTGAGATGTTCCGTTCCCTAATCTTGAACGTAGTATTTATTAATTATTAACAAGAAACTATTTCAGAACTGGTTTGGAAAAACTAAATCAGAATGAATTATGTGACCTAAGTGATATTAATGTAATGATGAAATTTAAATTTTCTGTTTGCAAACTGCAAATAATAATTACCTTGATTCATATCCGATATATTTATATATATATATATATATATATATATATATATATATATATATATATTATATATATATGTATATATACACCATATATTTTATGTTTCCATAATTAATATATATTACTTTGGGGGGCTGTAGGGGGTCTGGGGTTGAAAATGGAGGGTTGTGCCCATTAAGACTTTTGATCAGCATACCGAATACTATATTTTTGCAAAGTTTCAGCGAATTTAGCCGAGAGCCATTTTACATAAGGATTTTGCGGGTCCTTTCCTATATGGATAGAAACCCTCTACCATCATACTTTGCCATATAGTTTGTCTTTGCACTTGAAACTTTTTGCTTTAACATGATTTCTATATGTTGGTAGTGATGCTGGTCAAAGTGGTAGTTATTTAATAATACTTTCTTTTTCTGATGTCATTTCAAGAAAAAAAAAATAAAAAACACTGCTGGTATATAAAGCATACTTTAGCATATAAAATTGGCGAAAATGTTTACACACACTTCTCTTTTGAAAAATTCTTATACCCTCCTTCAGATCACTAGACTAATGAGCTAATAATATACAATCGACGGACTTGATTTATCTCTGTAAGACGGGTCACCTAAAATATTTCCGAACATCACAAATCTTTGTTAATGCTCATTTAGTTATACTGGCATCAAACCGTATTGAGAATAGTAAAAACAAAATCGAAATTGCTCTCAAGACATCTGGTTTAGTTAAAAAAAACTGTATTTGAAAACTCCTTTGGAACTTGATATATTGACTGATTTCCACTACCAAAAGAGTATTTTTCCATTTTCAATTTAATTTTTTATACAAACTGGAGAAGTAGAAAGCCAAAAATGTTCCTTGTACTATGAATAAGTATGTATTCAGTACTCCAAGTGTCAGAACTTTTATTCCACAAATACTCATTTGTGATGTTCCTGGAGTATAATTTCTAAATATCCAAAGTTCTGAGTCTTGTATGTGAGTATCTCAGCTCTGTTTTAAACGATTATATTCACTTTCAGGTCATATGCCCCGGTCATTACTCCCTCCTTCTCATGTCATGGATCCAATGTTACAATACCAGTTGAGCAGTATGTATGGCCCAGGAGCCAGGGAAAGGTATGACTATTTTCGACAGAATCTCATGACAGTCAATCTGCTCAAAAACATAGGTAACAAAATTACACCATGAATATACATTTTATTAAAATTTGTCAGGCTTACAATTGATTAAGAATTAGAATCAGTTTTTGTAGATTACAACAATTAGAGGAGGTGGCAGGTATTTCGATATATAATTTGTTAGTGTTTCATAATATATGAAATTAATCTCGGTCAGAATATTTAAGTCTTCCATTCATAAAAAAAAATAGTCTATTAAAAAAAGGCAGCCTTTCACATTGAATGATTTACCTAGTTCTTATGGATAACAGAAAATATGAATTTGAAAAATGCATCACCAATGAACTAGGTGAAATTTGAAAGTTGTCCATTTAATGTATTTTCTTTTTTCATATATCCGAAAGTGGACCCTTGTATGGTCTGAATAAGATATAAGATCAGTATCCTGCATTTTTTTTCCATATAAATTGCAGATTTTTTTATAAAACACTTAAACAGATAACTTACTTATTTTTTATGTGTATTAACTTGGCTTAGTCTGATTGTGAAGTAATCCTTCATTAATATTATGATCAATGAAGGATATCTGAGCTGAAATTTAGAATAGGAGTCCATCTGGGTCTGGAAAAAAGTGAAATGAGGATTTCTAAAACTCCATCCCTGATAGGATGAAATACAGACTGTTATTCACTATCTTAAAAATGGGGTTAATGGAAGAAAATGTGGGTTACTTCACAATGAAACTAAAGCTGGATTTATAGATTGAGACATAGCCGCTTCCACTTAAGTTGATGCCGCCGCAGCAGTCTGGAAAATGTAGCTCAATTTATACTTTCAACGTAGAGAGCATGCGCAGGTATATGTATGCAATTTGTTTGTGAAACGTGCCAAATTTCTAATGTTGAAACATTTGTGTGCTAAACTAGGAATACTCCTATATCTATATTTAACAAATTAACCGCAACTTCCATAAGTCTTAATATTCCATTTGCACAAAATTCATAGAAATTGAACATAGAGCAGACTAGAATATTACGTTTCATGTCATTCGTCCATTGTTGCTGCCACTGGAGATACAAGTTGATCATCTTCGGGTGGCAGCGACAGCGGCTACTGCAGTGGTTACGAATTTATAAACGAATCTATGTACAACTACACTTTCATCTTGGAACGTCAACTGCAACGAGAGCGGCTGCGTCCCAATCTATAAATCAAACTTAAGGTAGGTTGAAACACAGAAAATAAAGGAAAAGTTACTTTTTGAATAAAAAAGTTATTTCAGAATATTTTCCAGAGAGTTGATGATATAACATTTTATATCTCATTCAGACCATACAAATCTCCATTCCCTCCAGACTTCATAAGGCTTCCGCTTTGGGATATTTAAAAAATAAAATGCATTAAACTGAAAAATGTGCTATAAATACGCTCAAAAAAGTTATGAATCTTCAAAAAAGAAAAAGACGTGTAGGTGGCGCCCCCTACGAGTAAGAGCAATAATAACATCAGGTTCGAATTCGACACCTCAAAAAACCTCTCAATACCAATTTTCGTTTAATTAAAGTCAATATTTCGAAAGTTATTAAAAAAAAACGAAAATACAAATAAAACTTTAACACCCTGTATCTTGGAAGCGAAGCATTTCCGGACATATTTTTATTTGGACAATTCATATTAGAATATTGTGAGGAATCACCTCCTGAAGTTTATCAAAGTACTTTTGAATCACCCTGTGGTATTCTTCAGGTTACGTATTATTGTTTTCATTTCCTCGGTCGTTGCTGATTCGAAAAAAAGGATATGCGAGATTATTTCACCAGTTTTACATACTTGAGATATGTTGGATCCGAAATGTTCCTCAATTTTTTCCTCGATTAAACTTGAGAAATATTCTCCGAAGCAATTTGCTGCTATTTCAGAATCCGTTATTTCCACATTATTTATATTCAAGTGAGTATCAATTGTTTCTTGATTTCTCCTTCCCAGTTTTGAATTCATCTCTCTCCAGATTTATTTTATTTTGTTATCGGTACCACTGATATTTTCATTCAATTTATCTCTTTTTGCATTACTTATCAACTTTCGATATTTTTTTATTTTTATTTTATAAATCCTTTCCAATTGCTTATACATATAAAAAGCATTGTCCAAATCATTTTTTGCGTGTTTCAATTCGTCGGTATACCATTTGGTCTTTGTACATGGAGTTGTGATAGGCATTAGCGGACATGTCTCGTCATATGCCTGTTTGAATCGATTGATATTTCAAAATTGATGGATGGTGATGTTTCATTATCTATATCCCATATTATTCCATCCAATTTTGTTTTGAGAAATGTGTTTTTTGTTTTTTTTAATTTTCCGATGATACTTAGTTGGCTCTGCTTTTATTTTGGGTTGTATGTCAGTGTAGTTATAGCTTAGGGTGATCGCTAGATGATCCGATAGGTGAGGATTAAATATTGACGCGGTGCATTGGGCACATCTAAGTTGGAAATGATGTAGTCAATTCCACTAATGGAAGTTTTGTTGTTTTTGTCAGTACAAATTCTTGTTGGTGATGTAAATATTATGGCATTCACATGAGTCATCAAGTTTTCAATAATTGAAGTTAGTATTATTAACATCCAGATAGTCAATATTTAGGTTGCCACAAAGTATGATTTTATGGGTAACTATGAGTTCACTTGGGTGGATGACATATTTTCAACAAATGTTCTGACACATCCCATTAGTGGCTTTAGTGCAGACAAACAATTTTTTTCAGCCAGAGGTTTTTATTTCCACCATACAGTATTCAAATTCCATTTCCATTGAGTATTTACTTGATAATGTTCTACATTTTAATGCTGTGCTGTTTCCCATGAAAATAGATGTACCTCCATGTTTTCTTGATGTCCTACAGAAAAATGGCATCAATTTATAATTGGGAATGTTTACAAGAGTTATATTTGACTCATTCATCCAGTGTTCGCTGAGACATAGAAAGTCGATATTTTTTGTGTTACTACTTTCATTTGATATTTTGATGATATGGATTGATGTGTAATATGTTGAGTTGTTTTGTTATTTGACTGTTTTGATTTGTCTGTCCCTAAAAATTTGACTGGTGTCCAATTCCATCATTTCTGTTGCAATTGATTTATTTGCGTTTACTGTATCAAGTTCTGTATTTTCTTCAATAATAGATATTGCAATTTGAGCTGATAGGATTTACGTGATCAGTATGAAATGTGCAGTCTTTTTGCTTTGAAGGTTTAGTTTCGCCAATTTGGTTATCTGATGTATTCAAGAGGGTTTTACTCAATAAGTATATACCAATGTTTTTTTAGTAGTTGCTATTTCTATAAAAATTGTCATATTCAAATAATTGTTGCATTCAAAAACTTTCACGAGTTCTTGTATCTGTGTAATTCTTTAGATAGGAATAAGTTGTTCTCATAGGTGAGTTTATGCCTTCTCCAGTTATCAGTATGGTAATGCTCAGTGATTACAATAGTGTTTGTATGTGCTACATTCAATGAACAGTTTAATTTTACTAGTATTAATTTCACATTTATTCAGCCAGACAATTACCAGTTTTTGGAGAATTTTTTGTTCCCTACCGCAGTCTTCAGAATTTGTCAGTCTTTGCATGTTTTTTTATTATGGATTCTCTGAAAATGTTCATTTTGATTTTGGTCTTTTTTCCATGATAGTTCGATACAAGAACAATTTTTTTCTGGAGTATGGGTTTGTTTTTTGAGATGACCTTAGTTCTTATATTTATAGTATGACGCTCACCGTTCTTTGAATTTATTTCTAGCGCGTTTCTTTGCCACTTAATTCTCTCATTTGTATATCCGAAGGAACAAATGACACAAACAGTATTGAAGAGGGAAACATTCGCAATTGCATATTGTTTTGAAAAATCACGGCCATTGTAATGATTCAGAAATCAGGTGAACTGAACACTTGCCAAGCAAGATTCTCGCATGCACGGTTTACAAACAAAAGTTTGTTAGATTCTGCTAGTGTTTTCTAATTGGCTGGTGAATAAAAGATCGTAATTAGCAACCAATCAGAAAACAGTCTGATTTTTATATATATATATATATATATATATATATATATATATATATATATATATATATATATATATATATATATACAGTGTCACACATAAAGTTCGCAACATATGGAAGTTTTTTTTATTGGGAGGTATATATATATATGAATCCTTTATTTAGCCCAAGACTAATATATAAGTACAGTCAATAAAGAAAATAAGTAGAATAAAAATAAATAAAATAAGTAGAATAAAAATATAGTTACATATAAATACATTGATAACAAACAGATAGTAATTAGCACAACACTATATATACATTCATATACACACACATAAATAAAAGTTAATAATAGGTATCATCATCGAGGTTTGCACTCACTCAACAGAAGTCTCTTCAATTTAATTTTAAAAAATTATTAAATACAGCAAGAGAGGGTGAATTTTTTATGTCCTCAGAAAGTTCATTGAACTTATTCAGTCCTCTGAAAAAACTGAATTTTGCGATTTTTTGTTTTCACATTTGGAATGAATAAATTATTTCTATTTCGGTGTTGTAATTGTGGTGTTCTGATACTGAAAGATATTTTTCCCTCAGATATGGTGGAGCACTACCTGTTCTTATTTTAAAGACTAGGATCAGTTTTTGATATAGTAACATTTTTTCTACTGGTAACCAGTCAAGCGTATTCAACATTTCATTTATGGGAGTTTGTTTAGAGCAGGATAATATTATTCTCATTGCTCGATTTTGCAATTTCTGTAATCGTTTCATTTCATTTTGTTGTAGTAAAAATAGTATAGTAGAGCAGTAGTTGAAGTGATTAAGAATTATTGTATTGTAAATAATAGTTTTTGACCATATGGAGAGAAATCTGGAGCTTCTATACAAATAGTTTATTTTAAATGATATTGTTTTATTATATAGTTTGCATGTTCTTTGAATTTCAAATCTCTATCAATAATTACTCCTAAATATTTGTAAGTATCCACTAGCTCAATTGAACTATTGTTGATTTTTATTTCACACATATTTTCTCTGAACTTTTTATATTCCTTGTCGTTACCTATCAACATGAATTTGTTTTTTTTTGCATTTACCTTCAGTTTGTTGGCACAGCACCATCTGAATATGTTTTCTAGTGTTTCGTTGATTATATTCACTACCGTCGTACAGTCTGAATTTGAAAAGTGAATCAGTGTGTCATCAGCAAATAAATGAATTGAGCATATTCCAACATTATTAACCACATCGTCAATGTATATTAAAAATAATAGGGGACCAAGTACACTACCCTGTGGAACACCCTGTTCGTTTATGATTTCATCAGATAGAATATTGTTCAATTTAAGTTTTGTCTTGGTTCTCGAGATAATCAACCAACCATGCCAATGCATCCCCAATAATACCAATACTTTCTAATTTTTTTACCAACCTACCCCTGTCAACAGTTTCAAAAGCTCTTTGCAGGTCAAGGAAAACTACTCCTGTCATTAAATGTTTATCTGAATTATTTTTGAAATCATCAAGCACACACTGTAAAGCTGTTTCACAATTGTGCCCAGCACGGAAACCCGACTGCACACTATTGATTACTCCGTTCTGGTCCAGAAAATCCAAAATTTGTTCATATACAGCTTTCTCTAATATTTTCTCTATTGAAGGTAGCATATTGATTGGTCGCAGGTCTTTAGCATCGTTGGAATTTTTTACCTTAGGAATTGGTACTATTGTGGATACTTTGATATCACTGGGAACTCTACAAGTTTCAAAAGAGGAGTTGATGAGGTTCAACAGGGGCTGTGCAATATTATCGAAACAATTCTTCAGAAAATGTATATTTACATCATCTGGACTACCTTTGTTAGGCAAAGAAAAAATAATAGTTTTGAGTTTTTCATAGTCAATTAATTTGAAGCCATCTAAAACACGTTCACGATATCTTCGTAAAATTGGAAAATCTGGGCCTGTATTGTCTATTTCACTATTGAGCTGTTGTATACTTTCTACATAGTAATTATTTAGTAAATTTGGCATTGCATATATATCTTTTGTGATATCATCATCTATTTTAAGTTCCTCTAAGGTATTATCTATTAATTTCTTTGGGAGACAAGAGTTTTAATGTTTCCCACATTTTAACAGTTTCCTTTATTTTCCAAAATTTTGCTATCAAAATATTTACGTTTTGCTTCTCTCATAACTTTCACTGCTGTATTTCTATTTTGTTTATAAATTTCCCAATTCTCTTGAGTTTTGTCTGTGATAAACTTTTTATAATGAAAATTCGACTTCGCAGTTAGTTTCTGCTTGAAAAATGAGTAAAAAACCATGTGCCATGTGCTACTCTAAACATGTCAAATTTGACATTTTTTTCGAAAATCCTCAAAAAACCAGTTTTTTTTATAAATTTCGAAAAATGCCAAAAAAAAAGTTGCTCAGTTTTCAATTTTATACTTTTCCTTCAAATTGGACTCTCTACTGTCACTTCGACTTTTTTCCAATTTTTTTAATTTTTCGAATTTTTCGCTCTATTGATTTGAACGAAACATGATTCAAATTTCATAATTTTGATGAATACGAGACTTCAATATCATATCTTGCCCAGAAAATACTCACTGTTACCAGAAAAAAAATGCACCTCCAAAAATGTGTCTTTGTTGTTGCAAAGTTCATCTAGTTTTTTCATTTCATTGTGAAACTGATTCGGATTTTCGAAGTATGGAGGTTAATATGTCAGTAATCGAATAAACGAATTTCTCTTCATTCTCATTACACTCGTATTTATTTTTTTAATAGATTTTTATCCAGTTTGATTATTTTTCTGACCAATAATTCAGTTACAAACAAACCCGAAATATCATACTTTTCTGTAAACTAAACAATGACCTACAGTTTCATAACTATTTAAAAGACTTTCGTTCTAGCGATTTGTACTAAACATATATAAAATTTCGTAGTTTTAAACAATACAAGACTAATGCAACATCTCGGGAAGAAAATAGTACAATTGATCGAATCAAAATAAAATTTTCCCTTAGTAGGCTTTTGAAACAAATTTTTTGTTTTGGTTAATGTCAAATAATTGCGTTTAATAAATCGAGTTCTTTTGTGTACAGATTTTCCTACATTTCTAATTCACAAATAAGTTTTATGTACAATGTTATCCACACAAGACAAAGTGGAAATCGTTCTTTTATGTGGTGAGAATGTGCCATATCCAAATGTTGCTTGTATTTTCAATCACCGGCATCCAGGAAGAAACATTCACTTTAGTACCGTGGGAACGATATTGAAAACATTCAAAGAAACTGGCTCTGTGGACAATCGTTTCAAGAAACCACATAATCCAATAAGGTATACACACTCTTAAAGAAAGAGATTTCAATATTCGAGCAGGATTTTCAATTTGATTCCAAGGTGAGAGAGAAAATGATATCACATTTCCCTACAGGATTTTATGGACAGTCGAGGCAACTTTCACGTCGAACGGAACAGTTAGTTCCCAAAATTGTTGCTGGTGGTCCAACAATAATCCAAATTTTGTAATAGAATGCCGTGACCAATATTCATTCAAGACAAATGTGTGGTGTGGTTTATTACATAACCAAATAATTGGACCATATTTTTTTAGAGAAAATTTGAACGTAGACATGTACAGAAATTTCATTATGAATCAGTTGTCTGAAGTTTTGGATAATCTGCCTCTGACGAAATTTGTGGTAACAGCTTGACGAGGCACCTATCCAACAAACGGTAGAAGTGAAACAGTGTATTAGTCAGATGTTTAGGGACAAAGTGATAGGACGAGATTGGGAAGATTATTGGCCACCAAGATCACCGGGCTTATCTCCAATGGACTTTTTTCTATGGGGTTATCTGAAACAAAAAGTGTATAAGCACAGACCATTTGCAAACAAAGAACATTTAGGGAATACCATTCAGGAGTGTTGTGCTAATATAAATCCCCTATTTATTAAAAATGCCACGAAGTCTGTGAATGAAAGGACTATAATTTGTATAGAACGGGAAGGACGGCATACTGAATGATGAATTCGGGTTCTTTATAAGATTATTGAGATAAATCAATGAATGTTACGATGTTTTGTTGAGAATTTGGTTATAGTTATTTTGGTTTAATGTTTTTTACACATCTAATGGTGAAAATAAAGAATATGAGATTTATGAAATTAATTCAAGAAACGTTGCGAAAAATTATTATTTGCTCGAAAATTACATCAAACAGTTTACATCCAACAGTCACACTGTTGGGTGTTAACTACATCAAAATATTTCGAACTCAGCTGCAGCTAACGGGATACAAATCTGTTAAAAAAAGAAATACGAGTGTTATAAGAATGAAGAGAAATTCGATTACTGACATATTAACGTCCATACATTGAAAATCAGTTTCACAATGAAATGAAAAAATTAGATGAACTTTGCAACAACAACGACGAATTTCTGGAGGTGCATTTTTTTTTCTTCTGGTAACTGGCCAATGTGGGTATTTTCTAGGCATGTATGACATTGAAGTCTCGTATTCATCATTGAATCATGGTTCGTTCAAATCGGAAGAGCGAGATTCCAAAAATTAAAAAAATTGGAAAAAAAGTCGCATTGACAGTAGAGAGTCCAAATTTGGAGCAAAGGCATAAAATTGGAAACTGAGCAACTTTTTTCTTTGGCATTTTTCGAAATTAAAAAAAAAAACTGTGTTTTTGAGGATTTTCGAAAAAATGTCAAACTTGACAGGTAGAGTAACACATGACAAAAGGAAAGAGGCTGTTTCTTACTCATGTTCAAGCACAAACTAACTGCGAAGTCAAATTTTCATTATATCTATTAATAAAAAAAACTTCCATATGTTGCATACTTTATGTGTGACACTGTATATATATATATATATATATATATATATAGATATAAACTAACTTGTTGCAACTAAATACAAATATTTCCCATCATGAAAAGTTGATAAGAGAATAATTATAATGTATTTCCTGTGCAATATTCGATGCTTGGCTACTGCTGGAATAGTTTATAGTTTAAACTCATGATGGCCATGGCTGTCTACAGTCAGCCTGTATAAATGCTCGGTTGGTCAGTTCGGTCAGTGAACCATATCTAGTTTGTTTCCGGTTCTAATGAAATAGCTGTTTGCTTGTGTTACAAAAACTTAAATTTGTTTTTTTGATAATTATGCTTTGTGGAGTGCTTTAAAATTATGTCGAGTAATTGTTTTTATCTACAAAGCTTGGATAATAACTAAAATTGGTAATATCAAAGGTTTGTTTCATTAATTAAGTTTGCAGCTCCTAATTTTTTGGGGATACATTCTTGATTTCTTCTCAATATGAATCCCTTCCAAGAGTTTATTTTGAACGATGGAAGATAGGGCTAAAGTTTATCTTTCAGTAGCAGATGATTCCATATCTGATTTTATGAACACTATGTTCGTTTATTTCTCAAGAACTTAATTTATGGCATTACAAAGAACCGTGAGTCAATCATAAAGTCAAGTTTCGTGGGAACTTCATAATAACAAATAAAAAAGAGACGTCAATCGTTAATTACCTCAACTCAAGATTAAAATGCATACCTCTGCCCCCCCGATGTAAGTCGGATTTGAGGAAATTTTTAGTTCAATTTCACCATTTTGTGCGAAATTTGAAAGCTAGAATTTTCTTGGATGTGGCAATGATATATCGTCAATTCATTCAGGTACAAAAGAAATAATTTTCCAATTACATTTTGTGTTTAATGTGTTATTGAAGTTTTTCAACAGAAGCAGATTGGAATCTTTTTTCATGAATTGTGGAAAGTTTCCAGAATTCTTTTACACCTGAAATACCAGGTAACTGTTTGTGAATTCCACATCCAAGAGAGTTGTTCCACATTCCTTCATATTCCACACAAAATGGGGAAGTAGAAAGCTAATAATTTTCCACAAATGTTTATTTAATAATAATCATTTATTTAGTAATAATAACAATAATAATTACAGTAAATACAATCATTTATGTACTTGTTTTTTATGGTTCCACTTCCAAAACAGGCAATCCACCTAGGCAACTAATGCCTGTGTTGTAGCAATACATGTTCTCTGAGTGTACTTAAATGTATATAGTTACAAATTTCAGTAGAAGGAGAGTAGAGAATGAGAAACAGGGAGAGAGAAACACTGCGAGAGAGAAAGTGAGATGGGCATTGTGGTTAAATGAGCTTTTTTTATATTCTTAAAAAAGCTTTTGTAGATTTTTATTTCGTAAAATAAACTTTTTAATTGAAGTTTTATAGTTTGAAAAACGAATAAGAGTTTTTACGTCATATGGCAAGCATTTTAGGCCCATAAAAGAAAATAAATCTTTGTGTATGAGATTTCCTGAAAATTGGTAAAAAAATCCACTTGTTATCGACAATCCTAGTGTATTTTGTTCTGTGAGTGATATATCTGTCTTTAGTATGGAACATCCAGACTAAGGACTGATAGATATAAAGCCCTCTTATATCCAGTATTTCCTCATAGAGCTTGTTGGTAGAAAAGAGTTTGCTTTTTTTATATATTATTTTCAGCAGTTCTACATAGATTGAAGTTTCATAATTGTGTTATTGAATAAGCCCCCCCCCCCATGCTGTAATGCAATATCTGATAACTGATTCAGCAAGTGAATTATATAATATCAAAAGATTTTTTCTATCCATGATGTCTCTTATGCTGTAGAATTTATGAATTAGCTGTCTTAACCTTTTGGTAACATGGGCAATATGTTCATCCCACTTTAGATGTTGATCAAGTCTGATACCGAAATATTTGATATTTGACGTTTTTTTTAATATTTGGGCAGTGGCATGTGTTTATGTTGTTGCATCTATGTATCATAAGTGAGTTGTAGAGAGGCTGCTCGGTTTCGTAAAGTGAAAATGAGATGAATTTAGTTTTTTTAACATTGAGACTTGAGAGATGTAGCTAAGCCAAATCTGAAGATTTTTTAGGTCTTCTTCTGAATCAGCCTGTAACTGTTGCCATTAGTCCCTTTGAAAATTTCAATTGAAACTATACTATTAATATATACTAGGAACAGTATTGGACCTAGTACTGTTCCCTGTGGAAAACCTATTTTGACATCAATAGGTTCACTTAAATAGTCCCCGATTTTAACCCTCTGCGCTCTCTGTGATGGTAATTCTGCATTAGATTTAGAGCAATACCTCTAACACCATAATTTCCAAGTTTTTTAAATAATAAGCTATGTGAAACTGTGTCGAATGCCTTGGCCAGATCAAGAAAGATTGCTAGGCATCTTTCCGATCCGTCCAAAACACCGACAGTTTTTTCAAAGAGATCCAATATCGCTTTTTCAGTATTTAAATTACTTCGGAAACAAAACTGTCTGTCTGTTATAACATTATGTTTGTTAAGGGATGCAATTGATCTAGTTTCAATATTCTGTTCAAAAATCTCAGAAAAATTATTTATGACAGATATTGGTCAGTAATTGTTCATGTCATCGTGTTCTGCTGCTTTGTAAATGGGGGTTACAATGGATTCCTTCCATTGTCTCGGTATTGTTCCATTTTTGTAGGAGAGATTGATAACATGCATTAGAGGAATAATAATATGTTAATGAATTTATTTAATAGTTTTACTAGTAATGCCGTCTGGTCCCGGTGCACAGTTATTTTTCAACTTTGCAATGAGTAAAATTACTTAATTTTTCATGACTGGTTGGAGAAAAACTGATGAAGGGATCGATGGGTCATGAAGAAAATTTATCGGAAGTTGTTCTCATGTGTCAATTTTTTTAGTCATATCAATTCCCACATTACTGAAAAACTTATTGAATGTATCAGCTTTATTTTTATTATTTATAATTTTTCGCCTTTTGAATTTTTCATACATATATTGTTTATTGATTGTTTTTTGTGTTTTCTATTCCTAACTTTATTTTTCATTTTGTAATATTCATTTTTTGTTTTTTTAAACATTTGATTAAGTTTATTTTTATATGCTTTGTATTCGTTTTTCAGTTCTTGCGTACTTTGTTTGTAAGTTGTTTTTTTAGAAGATCCCGTTTTGTTATGGAAGTTATTAGTCCAGTGGTTATCCATGGTTTGATTTCATGCATTTTGTTACAGTTTATGTTTTTTGTTATAGTAGAAGAATATATGTAATTTTCCAGTTTATTGATAAATTTGTCATAGGCAAGTTGTGAACCCATACAGTTTGTGACTTCATTCCAAGTTTCATTTGCTAGCAATGTATTTAGTTTTTCAGAATTGATATTTTTTATGTATTTTTTTTGTGTCTCGTTATGGAAAAAAGTGACTGCATTGTCATATGATATGCCCAGGTAAATTGAATAATGATCTGTGAGGTTTGTCTGGAAGACAATTGGGCTAAATTTTATATTTGTCTGTTTGCATAAATACCTATGTGACGAAGAAATGATCGATTGTGCTACTAGTATTTTCAGTTACCCTGGTTCCAGCCAGAGTTCCAGCCTAGTCAAGGAAGTACTTTTCAGAGGTACAACTATCAATTTAAAAGGGAAGGGGGTTATAAACAACATAACCTTAGTCCTTTCCTGGGCTATCTAAGAAACCATGAATTTCACAAAACTTGGAATGTTGGAATGATAAATCTGGGAATTTTCAAACTTGAAATTATTCTTAACTCATCTCAAAAAGTTTTGTGAAACGTAGGAGGGAGGAGTTCCTCCTATCCGATACTCAAGGCTTAGAGATGTTGTATTAGATATTTTGCAAAAAAAATTATGGGACACATAAGACCAAGTGGATCAAATAAATGAGTAATGTTAGATGACATACCCTACCTGCTACAGGGCTGCTCACCCAGAGTGACTTCATAAGATAAATAATCTTATTATGGATACCACTTCATACCAAGTATTTTAATGACTGGATTGTGACTATCGTGAGAGAAAGTAGTTCGCTGATAGTCTTCTGGGGGTAGATGTTCTAAAATAAAACTGCTACATCCAACACCCACTTCAGAAACAAAAATCTACAACACCTCATCTCTATGGTCTTCCGAAAATTCACAAACCAGGCAAGCCACTGAGACCAATTACCAGTTCCTAGAACTCACCAACAACAACTTATCAAAATAACTCCTACCAATTACAACCCTTACAAGGAAATTACAGCTCATACGTCAAGAATAAGCGAGATTACAAACTCACAAATTTGCTTCATATGTGCTGGAAGTTGAATTATAGTGATCAGATATTATGTATGCATAGTTTTTCCTAGAAGATATTTTGTAATATTCGAATAAATGCTGCTCTAGAACCATCAAATTCAGTGAGACATTCAAACACAGCGTTATTGCCGCTTTTTTTGACGTCAAAAGTCCATTGATTTGTCATTTTTTCCTAGTTGCCAGTGTCACTATTTTGCAGATCTTCTGAGGGAATGTTAATCTGTTTCATCCTATGAATAAAACAGAACTGGTGTCAGCATGTGTTATATTGAAATGAAGACTTCGTATTTGATAGCTGTTTTTGATTTAGTTATTCTTGAGTAATATGTGTATACCAAGAGCTATATGTCATTATTTTTTGGCCTGCTCACAGAAATATTATAAATAACGCCTGGCAACGCTGTAATTCCTGGCACTCTCGGCGATCGGCGAGTTGCCAGTGTCACTATTTTGAGGAACTTCTGAGGAAATGTTATTCTGTTTCATCCAACAAATGAATAAAAAAAGATTTTTTTGTATTTTTGAATTAATCACGTTGAATTGAATCCAGAACAGCAACGGAGATAGAATAATTATGTAAAACGCAATGCTTTGCCCGGTATAATATACTATTTATGAGTGGCGTGTGGCATCAAATAAGTTGGTGTGGTGAAATGAATATGACTTGCACGCTAGTGCACTTTGAAATTGAAAATTTTATTCATATAATATTGAATATTTTAAGGCCGCCTTATCGCATTTTCATATCAAAATCATTATTTCCGACCCCAAAAACCCTACAGAATAATTTTCATTGAAATCGGATGATAAATAAGATATCTCGTCCGCTATATTAGATCCTCCGCCTTGAATTTTGACCTTAAAATCATAATCCGCGACCCCAAAAACCTCCACATAGCAATTTTGAATACATTTAGTCCATAAATGATGAAACACACATTTGACAACAAAATCATTATTTCCGATAGCAAAAACCACCACACACCAATTATGAATAGAATAGGACAATTAATCATGAATTTTGGCTGCCATCTTTTTTTCCTAATCAAAATGTCATAATGCATTGTCACGCGAATGATAAACACCTGTCAAATTTCAGATGTTCAGATGACTGAAAGTGGTTCGAAATTGACTTGCAAGATGTAACCTAAACCCTAAACACACGAACACAGTAGGGAACAGTTTCCTGACCCCCAAAAGTGTCCTAGTATGCGCCCGCAGATAGTTCAGAGACATAAAGCTCACCCAAAATCATAGTAGAACATAATTGAAATTAGTATCAGTAGTTCTGGGGAGTACTGCTAGCAGCATTTTCATGTTTCGACAACATTTATTGAATCATAGGTTAGGGAAGGCTTAGTAATCCCGAAAAGTACACTAAGCCTTTTCATAATATGCTCGAAGCACTGGTTCAAAAAAGTTCTTGGGAGCTCACTGCTTACAAGCACAAAAGTGCTATGAGTGCTTTCACGAACACTAAGCACGGTGCTTTGAGTGCTTTCACGAACACTAAGCACGGTGCTTTGGGACAGCTCTGATGTCAACAAACTTTTTCCTTTATCAATATTATACTATTAATTCCTTAGAGGATAAACTGCAAGTGGATTCTATTAATACAGACTTTCTACTACTTGCAAAGCTTGAAGTTTGGGAATAGAAAAAACATTCTAGAGAGCATAAAAAAATAAAGTCGAATAACTTGAAGAGGGGCCCCACCTGTTATTAAATATTTTTGTAAATGACCTTTCTAATATCATCATCAGTAGTTTTTCCTTATGTTTGCTGATGACTTGAAAATGTTCAATGTCTTTCTGATGCTGAGAGTAATGACTTACGAGCATCATATAACTGAAACATCTTGTGCTCCTGAAATATTAGGATTCTCGCTTCTTTCTGGTAAAGAACTGTCTGTTAATGCTCTTAATATGTTGTACACAGGTGAGGTCTATTTTGGAATATAATCCCGCTGTGCAAAAACTCATGGTATTAACGTTATTATGTGGTAACCTAGATACATTGTTACGTTATTATTATTGTGCCCATAATGTCTTAATGACCATTTTAGAGTCTTTATATGTCCACCAATATAACAAAATTGCAGATACCTTATATAAAAATCGAATCTGATACGTTATATAAAAATCGAATCTGATACGTTATATAAAAATCGAATCTGATACGTTATCTGAAACTGTGACGTTACAGCAAAAGTACTTATATAGGAGTATGTGTAATGAAATCATTACATAACAAGTCCTTTTTTTTACATCGTTTGAAACTACTTACGGGAAAAGTACGTCCAGCGGATAATAGTTTATATATATATATATATATATATATATATATATATATATATATATATATCGAGAATAAGAGAAATCTGTTTCCTATTATAGGTGTCACTATCAATAATCTGATGCAGTTCACATATATATATATATATATATATATATATATATATATATATTGTGTGTGTGTGTGTGATTCAGGTGAATCTATATGTTAAATAGGGATGATACAACAAAATGTCCATATGTTGGCGGGATACAACATTTAAGTAAACTTGAATTTGAAATAAAATAATAAATGTATTAAAACATGAAACATAAAAAAAAATAAAGAAAAACGTGGTTTCCCTTAATAATCATTGTTTTGCAGGTCATAACCATTTTATTGGCTATTTTATCGAATAAACATTCCGAAAATGTGGGGGCAACTTTCCGTACTGCGCATAAAAAAATATGTATTGAAATATGTTTTTCACATGTTCATAGTGTATTTGCAAGGTGTCGATCCTATATGTGTCGATCCTATATATCCATGTTGAAGTTGAGAGTTGTGATACAATTCAAATGCATTACCTTATTGTATGTATAGTTTTCAATCATCTTAAGATATTTCCTGTTGATTCTTGGAATTAGGATGCAAATTTTTTGGCAAAACTGATGCCACAAACAAATCAAATTATAATATTGTGATTTTATACAGTGCGCAGCTAAATTATGGAACAAATTCGATACTTCGCAAACAATGTACTTTTGACAAAAATCCTGATAGAGGTAGATTTTTGTTTTTGAATGCTGATTTTTGAATGTATATTCTAAAGAGGTTGCCATGATATTTGTTCGCGGGACTGAAATGTAAAATGTCTGTTCGGATCTGCTATTGATTCTTGGTACATAGAAGTTCAGTTGAGCAGTCAGATCTGGACAGTCTACGAGATTGTGGATGAGTTTATACAAAAAAATACAATAATAATTCTTTCTCCGTTCTCTTGAGTGAGAGCATTCCAAAACGTTTTAAAAGGATGTTATTGTCTATGCCTTGAGGGGGATATTGTCCATCCATTTTCCATGCCATGTACTTCATGAGGGTTCTTTGAACTGATCCTATTTGCTCAATATATATAGTATAGCTTGGAGACCATATTAGTGACCAATATTCGATTCTGGACCTGACATATAATAATTTGTCTGAACTGCCATCGAGACAAGACGAGTTTGAGATCGCTCTTTACTTCATTTCGATTAATTATTATTTATTAGTATCGATCGATATGTCGGCTAAATGTGTTAAATGTACAAAAACTGCGAATGATAAGACACTTTATCTCCAGTGTGGTTTTTACAAGAAAGTTTTTCACTGTAAGTGTCTGGGATTATCCAAAGAACAATTTGCTCTTTTTACCGATATGTAAGGAACCTTTTACAAGTGTGAGGACTGCAGGCAGATTATAGGAGGAGATATTAATACACAAACAGAGTGTTCAAACTGTCTGGAACTGGCTAAAGCGATTAAGGATCTCAGTATGCTGGTAAGGGGACTTTAGGAAGAGGTGAAAAGTTTAAAGGAAAAAAAAACCACTGATAATACGGAAGAAATCATCAACGAAATATCAGAAAGGCATAGGAAAGAAAAAAATATTATTATCTACAAATTGAGAGAAGATGGTGAGGAATCAGACACTAAAGTCGCCATGGATATCATTAATGCCATAGCGCCTACTGTGGGTAAAGATGGAATCAAAAGCTTCAGAATTGGAAAAAAACAGGGTGACAACTCATCGCCACTCAAAGTCATCTTGAACAATAGGGAAGATGTTACAATCCTCAAAAATAAAAGAAAGTTGAAATCTTTGAATATTAACGTTCAAATCAGCACTGACAAAACTAATTTGCAACAAGAATACCTGAAAAAAGTACTCACGGAAATTAATGAACGTAAGCAGAAAGGTGAGGAAAACCTTTATATAATATATACTAATGAAATACCCCCAATAGCTGTGTCAAAGAAGTGAATTGCAAAATAGGCCATGTTAACATACGCTCCTTGAACAACTGTTTCGATAGTTTCAAGGGTTGTGTCATAGGAAACAAATTTTCTATAGTTGGTGTAACTGAAACTTGGCTTGCGCCAGATTTTCCTAATAATCTCATGATACCTAAGTTCAACATCGTACGAATGGACAGAGCCAGCAGAGAGGGTGGAGTGTGTTTTTTTCTAAAATCTCTTTATAAGTATAAAGTATATTACTCCTCCATTTCTACCAATGGTCTGGAGCAGCTATGGATCATAGTGAATATAAACAAACACAAGTTAGCTTGTGGTGTGGTTTATCGTCCACCCAGAACAAATATAAACGACTGTATGCAAGATATAGGTGATGTGTTGGAACATGTATACCTCGAGACAACAGTGGTTCTTTTAGTGATATCAACATAAACCTGTTGAATCCCTACACTCGTGATTTTGAATTATTCAATGGTCTGATTTCTAATTTTGATTTATGTCAAATTGTGAAAAGTCCATCTCGGATTACTAGTGCTTCTCAGTCCCTAATTGATATTATCTTCACTAGCAAGGACATTGTGGTAACAAATGTCAGTACACTGGATATGAACGGTATGTCTGATCATATGATGGTATATTGTTATATTGATTTGGGAGAAGATAATAATAATAATAATAACGTTTATTTGCACAATAATTGACAATACATATACAATGTAGCAACAAAACACACACAATACATATACAATGTAGCAACAAACAAAAGAAATCTGCAAAGCCTAATGGCTGTGTGCAGAGTAAGTATTCACTTTAATGAAATAAAAATAATATTGATGATTTAATGATTTATGTTACTTACCTACATCTACTGCAATCAATATTCAAACCTTACAATACTACTACAGTAATAATTGGAAAGTGAATAAAATGTAATAATAATAATAATTCATTTACCTTTTGATTCATAGCATAGATGTAGGTAACTTACCAAGGGATGAAGGGGAATCAATTGTTTGCCCTACAATAGATAAAGATCTGTACGTAGGGCATGACAGGGTATGTGTACAGTTAATCTAGACACTAAGGCATGGTATTTTCACCTCCGGTTATACTAGGAATAAATCAACCAATGCTTAGAATATGCTTTTGTTTAACGTTTATTGATAAACAAAAGCACATTCTAACCATTGGTTAATTTATTCCCAGTATAACTGGAGGGGAAAATACCGGTCCTTAAAGTAATAACATATTTAAAGGACACATAATCAATGAGGTTAATAATTGTAATATTAGATCTAAAATAGCAATATGTAAGATTAATATTTCTCATGTTGACACACATTAAAATATAGCATATGTACATGCAGATGATCAAGTAGTCGAATCACATAACAAAATAATAAAATGGCTGTTAATTTTTTTTTAACATGATGTCTAAGACAATTTATAGATACTTGAGGCATATTAGAATAAAATTACATTCGAAAGTAATGACATGTAGTATAAAATTGTAAAAATTAAATAAAATAAAATGGGAAAATTTTCTTGTCTAACTATTTATCAATTATCGCACTATACAATTTAACGTAAGTAATAAACCCACAATAGCTAGAGCCGCGCGTAGGTTTTTCCTTGCCAAAAAGTATGTGTTATTATTTAAACTATTATATATTTTCTTTGTGTATAATCTCAAATTGAATAGAATTGAGATATTAGAAGTTTGTATTTCCGAGATAGGCATTATATGACAGTAGACTGCTAGTGATCTTGAAATTGGTGCAAAGTATAAATGTTTTCAGTTTCTTTTTGTACATATTGCGCGAGTTTATTTCAAATACTTCGTTTTTATGTTTTTCGGGTAGAAAGTTGAACGCTTTGACAGAAAGGTAAGTAAAGCTTCTTAGTCCAATTTTTTTTATTGATAAAGGTATTTTCATGAAGTTTCCAGTTTTTTGTCTTGTAAAGTATCTATGATCCACGTTTTCAAGAAGAGCTTTGTGAGAATAAAGGTGGAGGATTAGATTGTAAAATAATATTTGACGAATACTCAGGACTTCTGCTTCTGCATATAGAGATTCACTAGAATAAGTGGGGTCTTTACTGATACTTAGTGATGAGTTGATATTTTTTAGAAACTTTAAACATTTCAATATTGATGATTTTTCACGAGATGCTGACAGATTGCCTTGGGGCGAGATTGTTAATTTGCACGACATAAATTCCAAGGTTTTCCTTCTCAATGAACTCATTACTAGCTTATTTGATAAACATGCACCCATTTGCACTATAAATAGAAGACATAAAACACTTCCTTATGTAACATATAATCTTAAACTTATGATGCGCGCTAGAGACAAAGCACATGCTAAATATCTGAGTAATAAAACTCCAGTGGCAAGACAGTATTACGTCGAATTACGTAATTATGTAAATAACGCACTGAGAAGCGAAAAAAACGCGTATGTACAATTTATCCTAAATAAAAACAGGAATAATAGCAAATGACTTGGAAAAATCTTGCTAAATGGGGTGTCACCACTAAGTCCTGCTCAAAAAACAACAATTCACCAACTAATTTGTGCCAACCCGAAGAAATAAATGAATTTTTCTTGAATGTGGCAGGCGATTCGATAATTAACGAAGATACTTTGGCATTTTATAATAATAACAACCTGAACTGTGAATCTAATTTTTCCTTTGCAGAAATAAAATATGAAGACATTCTTACTGCTATATGTGAAATTAAATCGAACGCTCTGGGTATCGACAACATAAATATTAAAATGATATCCATCGTAATACCACATTGTATTGAAGAAATCAAATATATTCTCAATGAATGTTTGAGCCAAGGCGTTTTTCCCGACGTTTGGAAAATGGCAAATGTAATACCTATACCAAAAAATAACACACCTATGTTATATAATGGTCTGCGTAGAATAAGCATTTTGCCCTCGTTATCTAAAGTGTTCGAAAAAAATGCCTCTCGTCAAATTAAAATATTTTTGCATGAAAATAAAATACTTCCTGATGTGCAGTCGGGGTTTCGCCAAAAATATGGAACACAGACTGCCTTACTTAAAGTGATCGATGACATCGGAAAAGCTAGTGACAAATCAAATAGCTTTAATATCGAAAGAATTAAATTCTCATTGACAAAGCTAGAAGGTAATTATAAAATAGTTATAAGCATTTAAAATATAAAAGAGTACAAACATTTAAAATACACAAAGAGTACAAACCGTATAAATATAAACACACATATATACACATACATACATAAATACATACATGTACATACATATATGTGTAAAGTCACAATAACGCCAAGATCAATAAATAGTCCTAATCGCATACTAAAAAAAATTTGTATATAACAAGTACACGTTGTATATAAACAGACACATATTTAAAGCTAAATTAAAATTACAATTCGAAATCAAATACTTAAAATACATTGTCATAAAATTATTTCAAATTATAATATGCTCTATCTAGCAGTAACTCCTTGACAGCCATCCTGAATCTATTATGTGCCACCAAAGAACGAATATATGAAGGCAGGTGGTTAAACATTTTTTTTAGCATTATAAATTCAGCTGTCTCTCTTCTAGTTATGCTCGATCAAAGTAAAGCATTTGATCTGGTTCAGTAAACTGAAGTACATTGGATTCGATGAGATATCACTGAGATAGATGGCGAGTTATCTCACAGGACGGGCTCAAAGAGTCAAACTCGATCAAAATCTCTCGTGCTTCTCATTGAAAGAAACTAAAATAGGAGTTCCACAAGGAAGTATTCTGGAGCCCTTGATGCAGATGACTTTTAAATTTATTTATCTGGCAAGGCCGATGAAACAGAAAATTGTATTACACATATCAACCAAGACTTACATAATACGTTAATTTACTCTGAAAATCACGGTTTGAGAATAAATCCTAGCAAAACAGTTGCACTATGCTTTGGACCACTAAGACAGAAAACAGAAATACTAAATCATCATAGGCTCTCACTAAATAATGCTGACATCAAATGGGCCGATTCTACAAAAAAATTAGGCGTTATTATTGATTCCTCTCTTTCATTCGATAAATATGTGGAAAAAATATTCAGAACATCTTTTTTCAAACTGAAGAATTTATATAAATTCAAGTATCAGCTTTCTATAGAAATGAAACTAAGGTTAGTTAAAACTCTGATTTATCCTCATATCGATTCAGTGTACTATAATTTCTTACCACAGTATAACAAGAATAAATTGCAACGTATTCAGAACGCTTGCATGCGATTTGTATGTTGTATACCATTCGGAGAGCACATAACTCCTCACCTAATAAGTATGGAAGAATTAAATGTCAAAGCCAGAGTTCAATATCTTACTAGTATATTTGTGTACAGGTTGCTACAAACTCAAGTTTGATAATTAGAAGATCCGATCTTCATTTAGTAAATATCAGGATTGATTCTTTCAATATTTCCTTTCATAATACTTCGAAATTCGAAGGATGCTTTTCATTTTTGGCCCCTTTATACTTGAATCATATACTACCACTACTGGTCTATATTCACAATTCGTATATTTCCAAACAACTCGTGTTTGAATAATGTTATTAATTTATTGTCCTGTAGTTAGTAGTCTTATTTTTCCTTAAAAACATATCAAGTTTTTTTTTTATGTAATACATTTAATTTAATTATATTACGAAAATACATGTCCATTTTGGGAAGGGTGGAAAATAGCTTATGGCTAACCCTTTTTCCCTTTGTGTGTAAGATTTTTTTTATGCACAATAAACGTTATTATTATTATTATTATATGCATTAAATAGGGTTGCATAACATTTTATGTTTGTAAAATCTCTGCATTTTCGGAAGATGAATCCTAGTATTTTTTTGGCTGATGAAATAGTTTTTGTTATATGTTCAGAAAAGTTCAATTTATCATTGAAATGAATTCCAAGATATTTGATGTGTTGTTCATATTGTAGCGGGGTTTCATTGATTGAGTAGTTAAATAAGTTGGTGTTGTTGCACAGAGATAGATAGATAGATAATTTTATTTCTTTGTTTAACATATTGTAACGAACCTAGGCCGGACCTGTCGCCTCCCGCGTCGCCATCGACAGCGATGAGATCATCCCCGGAGATATTCGAGAACCATCCAGTCCCTCTTCCGCGTAATGCAACGGTCAATATTGGAAACAATTGGAACATGCCGTCGCCAACTGGAAGAATTCGAAACATCGAGAATGCTGTATCGGAGATAAATAGACCGCCTCAAGAGGGAGTAAACAGTCTGAACGAGCCCATACCATCGAGCTATACAGTGGCGTAGTAATATAAATTAAGTTGTAGATTCAGTGTGAAATAAATTATTTAAACCAAGTTAAGTTTATTTACGTTACAATTGGTGTCGGAAGTGAGATTTTGAAAATAAACAAGTGATCGTGGAGTGGATAGTCAGAAAAATAAATTGATAGACCTTCTGTACGCCCAAAATAGACAGTGGCCCGGTTTTCGCGAAGTGGACAATTTGCGTGGGAATATAAACTGATATCGCTGTTCAGGGAAACAGAAAATAGACAGTGGCCCGGTTTTGCAAGTGGACAATTGGCGTGGAATATAAACTGATACACTCTTCGATGAAACAGACAATAGACTGGTGGCCCGTGGAAAAGAATTCGCGAGTGAATTTTAACAAACTGATAACTTTTCGTAAAACAGACTGATACCTCCAAAGACAAAATGTGTTCAAGAAAAGTAGCTTGGATTTGAAGGTAGCGGAATTGAAACAGGAATTGGAGGAAAGGGAACTGGAAACAACAGGTAAAAGCAAGTACTCCAGGAAAGACTTGCAGAAGGACTTATACAAGAAGGTGAGGACCCAAACATTTTTATTCGAAGTTCCCGGAGGTGATTTAAGTTTGGTAATGAATAAACTCGAAGAAACTACTAAATCCGTGAAAGAAGAACTGCAACAAAATTCTAGAAATCTGGAAGAGAAGCTTTCTAGAAATCTGGAAGAGAAGCTTCAAGAAAATTCTAGAAATCTGAAGAGAAGCTTCTAGAAAATTCAAGAAGCCTGGAAGAAAATGCTAGAAATCTGGAAGAGAAGCTTCTAGAAAATTCAAGAAGACTGCAACAAAATTCTAGAAATCTGGAAGAGAAGCTTTCTAGAAATCTGGAAGAGAAGCTTCAAGAAAATTCTAGAAATCTGGAAGAGAAGCTTCTAGAAAATTCAAGAAGCCTGGAAGAAAATTCTAGAAATCTGGAAGAGAAGCTTCTAGAAAATTCAAGAAGCCTGGAAGAGAAGTTCCTGGAAAACACAGAAGGCCTAAAAAGAATTGTGTGGTGTGGCTAAATTTCCTAGAAGAAAGAATGGGAACCGTTGAGACAGAGATAGATAAAATTAGGGAGCAAATGAACACGGAGGTAGATAAAATCAAAGATGGGGTCGAGGCAGAGATGGACAAAATAAAGGAAACGATCAGTAAGCTGGAAAAACAAATTAATAATGCGTCCTCCACAGAGATGGTTAACGAAAATGCAATGCTGGACTTGAGTTTGAACGTGGATAAAGTTCAAGAGGGTATAAAAGATGTCAAGGTCATTTCAGAAATAGGGAAGCTTTCCATGAAGCTGCCTCAATTTGACGGAAAAACTCCATGGGAAAATTACCGCCGACAGTTTGAAGCAGCGGCCAAAGCAAATGGATGGAATGCAGGGAAAGAGCTGTAGCACTAACACTTGCATTACGGAGAAGCACGAATATTCTACAAACTCTACCGCCCAAGAACAGGAGGACTATGATCAGCTGATTAAATATCTAGAATTACGATATGGCCACGCCCATTTGGAACATCGATACCACTCCCAGCTGAGAAATCGCTGCCAAAAATCGGGCGATTCCTTACAAGAATTCGAAACTTACATTGCACGCTTGGTTCGTCTCGCATATCCAGCCATACCGGAAAATGTAATGGAGCGATTAGCGGTTCAGGCATTCTTGTATGGACTCCGTTACCAAGAAGCCAGACAAGCGTTGATATTAGCTCGTCCAACACATCTCGTGACGACTGGCACGAGCTTTGAATTTGAGGCAGCAAAACAATGCTGCAAAAGCCAAAGTAAAGTTCAAACGATTGAGGAAGACTCACAGGAGCCTGCTAACTTGGAAGCTGCCATAAGAAAAGTGATGAAGGAAGTGTTGCCTGAGAAAAGACATATAAGATGCCGGAATTAGTCGAAAATTGGACATGTGCGTAGCAAATGTCCAACATTCATCGACCGATGCAGGAAAACTAAGAAAGGTCGATGAGAAGGGCAATCGCGGCATGTGTCCGGCAAGCCCCGTTAACAACGATATGTCGCTATGCTTCAACGACAGAACAAGGGTGTCTTCGTGAGCGGTCTCATCAATAACGAGCCTTGCACCATGCTGCTAGATACAGGTGCGACTAGGACAATTCTCGGCCTTCCTTTGCCAGAACACCGGAACGGATTGAACCGACAACTTGAAGCTAGCGACAGCAACAGGGAGCCAGCTACTGTATATGGCGAGCTACCGATTGAAATAATTTTGGGCAACACTAAAGTGAAACATCAGGCACTTGTAGCGGACATCAAGACGATGCAATCATCGGAATGGACATCATGAATTCCAGAGGGTTTGAATTGGATTTCAAAGACGGCGTCCCACGTGTCAACGGAGAAGAGCTGGTACTTCATGGGAGAAGTGAAGAGTTGATCCGTGTGCTGTTGGCTGAAGATGTAAGCGTACCTGAGAGGGCTGAAACCATCTGGAGGCTCGCCTGGACGGGAGTGCGAGCAGTGGAGACGATGATGTTCGAGCCCAAACTTCATGATGAGAAAATTGACGAGGGATTGCACTAGGGAAGACCTTGCTGCGTCTGACAAATTTGTGCCGTAAGGGTCATGAATGTCAATTATTTCCCAGTGACCTTGAAGAAAGGAACAATTTTGGGGCACTGCTCGCAGTTTCATCCGTGATCCGGGCGCAGAGGTACGATTAGCCAACCCAACAACTTGCCCACAGAACTAGAGAAATTAGTTGCCATCTCTTCCAAAGACATAAAACCAGCTCAACAGCCCAAACTAAGAGATTTAGTCAAAAGTACCAAGACATCTTCGATACCGACAAGGAAAAGGGGTCGAACTAATGTGGTCCAGCACAAGATTGATACTGGGGTGCCCGAACCGATCCGGCAATCAGCAAGAAGACTTCCTCTTGCCAAGAAGGCAGAGGCTGACAAAATAGTCAGCTTAGATGGGAAAAGAAGGAGTTATCGAACCGCCTGACAGTCCCTGGTCCTTCCAGTCGTACTGGTGAAGAAAAGGATGGATCGACACGCTTTGTGTAGACTATCGCCAACTTAATAATGTCAAGAAGGACAGTTACCCTCTCCGAGAATAGATGACACCCTAGACACGTTGGCTGGTTCCACGATTTTCTCGACCCTTGATCTGAAGAGTGGATACTGGCAAGTAGAACTCGCTCAGGAAGATCGAGAAAAGACTGCTTTTCCCATCGGCTCAGGATTGTGGCAGTTCACCGCTATGCCATTCTGGCTCTGTAATGCTCCCGCCACATTCGAAAGATTGATGGAGACAGTGCTGAAGGGACTCTCATGGAACACGGTCTAGTGTATCTCGACGACATAATTGTGGTCGGCAGATCGTTCGAGGACCACGTGAAAACTTGGAGGAAGTATTCCGCGACTGAGGAACTCCGATTGAAGCTGAGCCCTAAGAAATGCCATCTGTTCCAAAAGAAGTACGATACCTCGGCCACGTTGTCTCTGGGGAAGGAGTAGCAGTGGATGACCAGAAGATCAAAGCTGTTAAGGATTGGCCCATCCCAAAAGACATTCACCAACTTCGAAGTTTCCTTGGTTTATGCACATACTATCGCCGATATGTGCTGGGATTCGCCAACATCGCTAAACCACTGACCAGGCTCACGGAAGGCCAAACAAAGTTCCAGTGGTCCGAAGAATGTCAAGATTCATTCAGGAAGCTGAAAGGAGCTTTGATCAACGCACCTATACTGAGCTATCCCCTACCCAAAGGGAAATTCATTTTGGATACGGACGCCAGCAACGTGGACTTGGAGCTGTCCTATCTCAGATCCAGGAGGGACAGGAGAAGGTCATTGGTTATTTCAGCAAGACGCTTAGCAAACCAGAGCGCAATTACTGTGTCACCAGGCGAGAGCTGTTAGCTGTTGTAAAGGGAGTGGAACACTTCTACAAGTACGTGTATGGAAGAAGATTCATGTTGAGAACTGACCATGCAGCCTCAAATGGCTCTTACAGTTCAAAAATCCTGAGGGTCAAGTAGCACGCTGGATCGAGAGACTCCAAGAATTCGATTTCGAGATCGAACATCGAGCCGGAACTAGCCATAAGAATGCAGATGCCTTGTCGCGAAGACCATGTCCAGATGATTGCTCACATTGCCGACGAGCAGAAGAGAAAGAAGCAACACTTTGTAGAACCGCGGCAATGGATGACAACTGGAATGACAGCAAGATCCAGAAAGACCAAGAGAGGACCCCGACCTTGGCTTAGTCGTCAGCTGGAAGAAGGGCAATCGAAGACCATCATGGCAGGAAGTCGCAGGTTACTCGCCGGCTGTTAAGTCCTATTGGGCACAATGGAACTCTCTTATTCTGGACAATGGGATCCTGAAACGTGTGTTGAGGCCGATATTGGTGGGGAAGACAGACGCCAAATAATTGTTCCAGGAACAGAAGAGAGGAAGTGCTGCGGGAAATCCATGATGGAGTCGCCGGAGGACATCTGGGAGTGACGAAGACCCTGCAGAAAGTGAGGCAACGGTTTTACTGGGCCAATTGTCAAGCTGACGTCCAGGACTGGTGCAGGAAGTGCGCTGTATGCGCTGCTAGCAATGGACCTCGAATACGACCCAAGGCCCCGATGCGTCAGGTACAACGTAGGCAGCCCGTTCGAGAGAATCGCCATTGACATCGCCGGCCCGTTTCCCGTATCCGACCACGGGAATAAATACATCCTTGTGGCAATGGACTACTTCAGTAAGTGGGCGGAAGCCTATGCCCGCCCAACCAGGAAGCCATCACCGTCGCCGACGTCTTGGTGAAAGAGTGGATATGTCGATTCGGTATTCCAATGGAGCTGCACTCGGATCAAGGCAGAAATTTCGAATCCAACCTTTTCCAAGAAATATGTCTACTGCTGAACATCCGTAAGACAAGAACCACGGCCCTACATCCGCAGTCCGATGGAATGGTGGAACGGATGAACAGGACGATCAACCGCCACTTGTCCAAGGTTGTCTCTGACCATCAAAGAGACTGGGACCAGTATCTTCATTTGTTCCTGATGGCCTATCGATCCGCAGTACACGAGTCAACCGGTCAAACTCCTGCTAGTATTATAATGGGCCGAGAACTGCGACTGCCTTGTGACCTGAAGTTTGGGATACCGCCAGGACAAGACACTGCGGGAAAGGACTACGTCAGCAAACTTCGGCAGAGAATGGACGACATCCACGAACGAGTCCGGTTGAACATCCAGAGTGCCAGCGATAAAATGAAGAAGACCTATGACATCAAGGCCGACGCTGGAGGATTTAAGGTTGATGACCTGGTTTGGCTGTACAACCCCAAACGTCGTCGTGGACTATCACCAAAGTTGCGGAACTCGTGGGAAGGCCCGTATAAGATCGTGAAAAGGATAAACGACCTTGTGTACCGAATCCATAAGCCACCCCGAGGGAAACCAAGGGTCGTCCATTTCAACAGGTTGGCCCCTTACGCTGGAAACCATGACCAAGTTCGCACCCTCAAGCCACCGGAGGATGATATGACGTTCGAGAAGTTTATGTCCTTGCATTCAAACGGGCAGAAAGTTCTACATGGGGTTACTAAGAGGAGTCACGAGACCTTTTCGAGGTGCCTGCTGACTACGCACTAGCGCACTGTGTGGCAGAAGATCTTCGAATGTCCAGGGGCATCGCCGTGAGTGTTCTCCAAGAAATTTGGTCAACTCCAAACACTGCGGAGCAGAATCCAGAAGGTGGTGGGTGCTACAGTTGAAGAAAGGCCAGAGAAACATCTACTACCTAGTCACCAAGAGGCATTCCCAAGATAAACCGTCTTATGAAGATGTCTGGAAGAGTCTCACCAAACTAAGAGATACTATGGTGGACCAGAATCTGGTGGATCTAGCAATTCCAAAATTATCCTGTGGTATTGATGGGTTGGACTGGAGAGTCATAAGAAGTATGCTGGAGGCGATATTCAGATCCAGCGGCGTCAAGATTTTGGTTTGCTGTAACCCTATTCCACGACCGATCATGAAGACCGTGGAGTGTTACTTCCATCGAACTTCACGGTGCAGATATGGGGAGTCATGCAGATATCGTCACACTCCAAGGATGAAATTTCGGGACGAAATGTCTTTAAGAAGGGGGCAATGTAACGAACCTAGGCCGGACCTGTCGCCTCCCGCGTCGCCATCGACAGCGATGAGATCATCCCCGGAGATATTCGAGAACCATCCAGTCCCTCTTCCGCGTAATGCAACGGTCAATATTGGAAACAATTGGAACATGCCGTCGCCAACTGGAAGAATTCGAAACATCGAGAATGCTGTATCGGAGATAAATAGACCGCCCTCAAGAGGGAGTAAACAGTCTGAACGAGCCCATACCATCGAGCTATACAGTGGCGTAGTAATATAAATTAAGTTGTAGATTCAGTGTGAAATAAATTATTTAAACCAAGTTAAGTTTATTTACGTTACAATATACAAGTATAAGAGTATATTACACATTGCCATGTAACAAAGAAAACGTCACAAAACAGAACAGAAAGTCACATGAATTAGTCACTATAATATAATGTAGATTCCAATTATTATAGCTATAATATATATATATATATATATATATATATATATATATATACATACATACATATAAAACATACATATGTATATAAAACACAACAACGAATATGAGTTAAAATAGCACATTGTCAGGAAATTTGAATTAGTCACTATTTATAAATTTTTCCTAATTTTCTTTTTGAAAGATTCTAGTGGTAGTTCCCTCGTTTCACGAGAGAGCAAATTGAAAAGAGGAATACCTATAGATTTACTTTTTTCCAATCTCTTCCTACTAGGCACGATGTTATGTCTGTTGCGGGTGTGGTAGGTGTGAACATTAGAGTGTGTCGTAAAAGTAAGTATATTTTTTTTAACGTGTATCAAATTTTCATAGATGATTTGAGCAAACAGTGTCATAATGCCGAATTTTTGAAAGAGTGGTTTGCAGTGTTCATCATAGTTAACCCTTGCAATGCTACGTACAGCAGCTTTTTGTAATAAGAAAACTCTCTGTAAATTTGTGAAACTTGCCTTTCCCCAACTCAGTAATCCATAGCTCATTACCGAGTGGAACATCGCATAGTATGGCGTACACAGATCTTGCCAACCTTCCACACACGTGACTAATATGTGTGTTCCAAGAAAGGGGTGGATCAAGATGTATACCTAGAAATTTAACTGATTTCGTGTTGGAACAAGTATGGTGGTTTGAAAATAAACATATCTCTGTTTTAGCCTCATTCAAAAAAAGTTCATTGTCATTGAACCACGCTTTGGCATGAGCAGTTAAATACTTGCATTTATTTATGTTGAGTGGAAGTTAATTTGTAAGACACTATTCATAAAGGTTATTTAGATCTTGTTGAAGGAGGATACAGCCTTGGACATTTTCTATCCTCCTGAAGATTTTTTTTTGTTTGATTTTTTGTTTTATACCTTTGTGAACCAAGGAGGGAATTTCGTTTCAAAATTTTGCAAAGATGGTACGTAAAGGTAAAAAATTGAGTATAGTTTTAAGTAAAATTTATGCAGAGCTGTATTAACATATGAAATATTGTTCAAGAATGTCCAGTTAGTTTCGTACAAATGAGCATAGAGCAATGGAAAATTAGCCTTTTTGAAATTATAGTTTTTGTTATAATCTATCACTGGCGTGGTTTTCGGTACTTTCGCTTCAATGTTTAATGCAGGATGATATTCATCTTCCATAACAAACGGTAGATCCTCATGAGATACATGGCACTCTAGGTTGGATAGTACTAGATGGAGCAGACGACCGTTTCTATTCAAAATATTGTTATGCTGCTTCAGATCATAGAAGTTAATAAAATCATGCAAACTCACCAGATTCCTATTAGTTATATAATTTCGACTTGTTCTGTTGTTAAACATTGGCTGGTTGAAGTCTCCCCATTATCAGAATGTTATTGCCATACATTTTCCAATGTTTCTATAAGATTCTGCATTTGTGCATTATTGGTGTAAGGAATATACAGTACAAAAACAAATATGGTAGTGTGATTATACAAAAGTCGACATCCTACAATATCTATCTATTAAAAGTGTGGAGATATTCAGATAAATCAATTTCACTGACGGCACAGTCATTTTTAATGGCTACGAGTACACCCCAAATCAAATCAAATGTATTCATTAAAAAGACCACATTGGTATAAAAACACGTCAAAAATTTGAATACATAGCACAATACAGCACATATAAATATAAAAATACACAGTATATAATCATAAAATTCACATTTAGTTTGTATGCTACATGTTAAAATAATCTTCCAAAGTATAGAATAAGCCACACCTTAAAAGGTTTGAAAGAGATTTTTTGAATTTGAAGTGGTTCTCTTGATCTTTTATTTCCTTAGGAATTTTATTAAATATTCGGATTCCAATGTTGAGAGGACAGTTCTGGGTTAAACTCAATCTACTTTGTGGGTATTTAGAAGATTTTGATTTCGAAGTGAAATAGTTATGTATGTCTTTATGATTAAGCAGATTGTTTTTCTTCAATAGATGTAACAGGCCACTTCCAATATGTAAAGACACGGAGTGGTAATATCTGAAGTTTTTTGAATAAAGGTTTACTTGGTTCGGATTGAGTTTTGCATAACAGAGCTCTAATGCATTTTTTCTGGACAATAAATAGTGCTTTTGCTGCTGTAGACTGTCCCCATAGTATTATACCATAAGTCAATCTTGATTGGATTTCTGCATAATAAAAGTTTTTTAGTACTTCGATCGTCAGTACTCTATACATGCACCGTATTTGAAATATTTTGGTATTTACTACCTTGATTATAGTCTTTATGTGACTCTCCCAGTCTAAGGTATCACTGATTTTCATGCCTAGAAATTTAATGCTGTTGTTCTGATTGATGTTATTGTTATTAATCTTCATAGTTATACTTTCAACTTGTTTTTGTTTTGTATGAAAATAAGAAACTCCGTTTTGTTGTATTTATGTAGAGCATATTTTGGAAAACCAATATGCAATTTTGTCATTAGATCCTCACAAGCTGTTTGGTTCAAATCATGTGATTCCTTTGATACGAGAATTGATAAGTCATCTGCATATAGAACAATTTTGAAGTCGGCTAAATAATATACTATATCTGCCACATAAAGAGAGAATAATGTAGGGGCGACAACACTTCCCTGAGGTACGCCTATTTCTACAGGTGCAATGTTTGAGGTGTGTTGTCTGATCATTCCTCCATCATTATGAGATATAAGTGAATATTGTTTTCTGTTTGTGAGAAAGGATTTTAACCAGTTATGTAATGTGCCTCTGATGCCAAGTGACCAAAGTTTGTCCAATAATCTATCGTGTGGTACACAATCAAAGGCTTTGCTCAAGTCACAGTATATTCCTATGGGATATTTCTTTTCATCAAGTGCATTTATGATACATGTTATGGATTCTGTGGAAGCAGTATTTGTTGATCTTGTTTTCCTAAACCCATGTTGTTCACTAGGTATTAGGTTGAATTTTTCAATAAAAGGATTGAGCCTATCCAGCAAACTATATTCAAAACTTTAGAAAACACGGAGTCAAGGATATTGGTCTGTAGTTATCCAACTCTGTTCTGGCTTTTTTTTATGAATTGAATAACTTTTGAAATTTTAGTTGATCTGGAAAAATGCCTGTTTCAAAGAAAAATTCACAATATGAGTGATTGGTTCTATTATGAAAGAGCTAAATTCTTTGATAATATTGCATGGGAGATCATCCGGTCCTGATGAGGGTTTATTTTGAGTTTTGCAAATATGCGAATCATCTCGCCTTCTGTCAAAGGTTGAAAACCATAGATTGTAAGTTACTCTTGGCTCCTCCCTCAGAATTATCGATTATATTTGATGGTGGTATACTATTACTTATTTTTTTGGGTGCTTCTATGAAAAAATCGTTGACTATATTGGCTACTTTATTAGGGGATGTTACGAGTTGATCATCATGAATGATTTGCATATTAGGTTGAATTGATTTGTTTTTGTTTTTAAGAATATTAATAATGGACCAAGATGCTTTATTTTTGTTCTCGGAATTCTGGATGAAGTTACTAAAGTGTTGTGTGTCCTGTTGTTGTGTTTGTGGCTTCCACATTTCTATCACTACGATATATTATATAGTTTTCATCAAATAGTTCACTGTTAAAAAACATTTGGTTGGATCCAGGTTTCCGTGATCGCGATAACCTGGTATTCAGATGAAACTGCTGATTGAAAGAACTCGTGGGTTTTGGTGTTAAGTCCTCTGGAGTTTTGGTAATAACAGTAAATACTATGATTTCCTTTCTGTTTGGATGATATAATATCTAGTTTTTAACAATTTTAGGTTCGCCGTTAATATATTTAATTTTCATGTTTCCCTCTCCATTGGATATCCTGCATTGTAGTTCTTCCTTCAGTTTTTTGTAGTGTTTGTCGTTAGTGACGATTATATTGTTGAGTTGGGCATTTGTCCTGAGGTTTCCAGATTTGCTTAGGACTGTATGGGCTTCATTTGGCTTAGAAAATGTAACTTTAATTGGTCTGGGATTATTATTTGTAGGATTGAGTCTTCCCGCTCTGTATATTTTGAGGGTAAGGTCGATGTCTGGATTGAGCACCCTGAGGATAGAAATGATTTTTTCCTGGTCGTCAGTTCGGTTGTGGTATTCTGGGATGCCGAATATTATAATATTTTTCTTTCGAGTTTCTCTTTTATTCATCTACGCAATAATTTCATTCATATTTGTTATTGGAGTATTGCTCAAAGCTGGAGTTTTGTGCTGCTCTAAGGGAATCTAATTCCTTGTCCATTTCAGCTTTCTCTGTTTTCATTCTCTATAGATCCTCTTTTATTTCTTTGATATCACCTTTCATTTCATTAATTTGTCCTTTGAATGCCTCCTTGCAGTTCGGACAAAAAAAAGAAGATGAAACCACTTCTCTCCTTGGCTCTATATTCTGTTGTTGAAATAGCCAATAAGCTTTTTTCCTTTATGGAATGAAAATTACTGTATTCTCTGCAACTGTCACATTGAACCGAATCCTTGAGGTCCTTCATTTCGAGTTTGCAGATAGTACATTTTTCATCGTCCATTGGGATACCTTAAAGTTGACTTTCGAGTTGGATCCTTCCTTCCAAAGTAGCACGCCACAGAGACGTCCCAATTAGCAACCAATCTGAAAACAGTACGCGATGTGTACGAGAATTAATTTTAACTTTATTGTCTTTGTATCTTGAAAAATCTGCCATTCTCTCAAAAAATTATTTATAATATATTAATATTTTAGATATGCAGAGTGATTGGCGACTCCAAAATCCAACCAAAATTGAAATTTACCAGTTCATTCATAAATGTGACGAGTGATTGTCTTCTATTCTACAAAATACACACAGAACAGCTCGGTGTTCAGTTTTAAGAACCAGCAAAAGACAAAGACAATAATGTTCAAATTACTTCTCATGTGATCTATTTTTCTTACACACAAGCAGGCATTCGTAAGTATTTTCTTCAATTTATTCACCATTCGCCATTCCAAGAATGCAATTACACTGTAAAATTATTAATTATAAACTTGAGTGAATAAATTATTATTATTATTATAACATGTTGAAATCTTAATGGTTTTATAGTTACTTTTTAATGGTATGGTAGATATTTCAAAGTATTTTTCAATATACTGCCGTCCATAGAAAAAATGCGGTATCTGCTTAATTAGCAGAACTGAAATATTGGTGTTTAAAGTTTTCTCACTGTTTCCACTGTTTTGATTCACTTCATTCAGTTGACTTGAAGTGTGTATTCGGTGTTAACGGACCAGTAGAATTTCATTTTATAGTTGAAATTTGAAGCCTAGAAGTCACATACTACTTTTTTGCTGTAGTTGTATTCACATTTGCTAAGTGAATAGGAGGTATGTGATATTTTCACTTTCGGAAATTATATTAGTGCTACAGAAAGCATTCATAGATGTTTTGGATGACTACCAATTATACAAAAAATTCAACTTAGAAACTCATTGCTCATTCGCTGAGAGACCACAGAAAATGTTATTTGCTTCTCGAAAGTGAATAAGTTGTTCGATCTTTTAAGAAGAACTGAGTAGTGAGTTACAAGTTATTTCAACCATCCATCAGTCTAATCATTTATTCAGGTTTTTTTTTTCAAAACATGTATTAAAAACCTAATATTCAAATCACCATTCACATTCTTCATTTTATTCAATGGAATTGGTCAAATATTCCCAGAATATTTTTGTATATTCCGAAATTATATTTTTAAATGCCATCAACATTGCTTCTTTCTGATCTTGGAAGAATCGATGAGGAGCTTGGAGACAGTTACTTTTCAGCAGTTGATTTATCTTCATATATTTGTTCATTAAGAAATCTAGAGTTTGTACTTCACCTGGAAATGAATTCTTGTACTTCAATATGAATTAACCACGATCTGCGATAATTGGCACAATATCGCATAGATATGGGCGCCATTTTTGTTTGAGTTTTTTTGGATTGTGATATTTTTCCACTGGACAAATCTTTAATGTCCATTTTCTTAACATTCACACTGTTTTTGCAAAAACTTTCAACGGCATCTGCAAAGAATCATCGAAGTCATATATTTTCCGTTTCCATTTCATTGAACCTGGTGGTGGAAACTGTTCGACCGGGCTCGAAATAACTGAAGCATATGCATGTTGCCAGAATTTCATCAGAATTGATAATTATCACTAGAAATGTTAAGAGTGTGCAATTTTTGTTTTGGCTGGCACAATTATCCAACTAAATTATAATTTTTGTGGCATTTCTTTTTGATTTGAGAAAGGCATACGGTGGCGTACAATTTATTTCTGGAAGAAAAATTCTTTACCACAACCAATTTTTCATTGAACAGTTGAGGAGAAACTCGCCAGCAATTCAGTCGCCGTGTAATGCAACAGAGGGATGACTGCAATTATTCATCAAAATCGCGGCAACTACGACCTGCTTAGACAAAAGGCGGTAACTGCGCAAAGTTATATATTGCATTTTCGATAAGTAATTAGCATTACGGCAATATTCTTGAGCAATCAAACAATTTTCGCATATACAGCAGATTGAAAGTAAGTGATGAACTTATTTAAAATGCATATACCGCACTTTCCATTTGTAGAAAGATTGTTCATTCCACCAGAAGTTCAACCTTACAAAAAACACATATATATATATATGTATATATATATATATATATATATATATATATATATATATATATATACATTTCTTATTAATGGGGAGTCTGGGCAACGTTTAGGTTAATGCTTGATATTAGACTTCAGGGATGATGTTTTCAGAAGCTTCCTTAGATCATCTGAAGACGTGGTCTGGTCATCTATTGTCACATGCTGAAAAATAATAGATTGTATTAGTTACCATAGTATCAAATAACCGTCTTGGATTACAAATACTGAAATTTTGCAAAAAACTCCAGGTTCTATTATAGAATGAGATTTAAACTGCTCGCATGAGGTGGATGAACTGAATTGATATCAAGCAAGTTGATCTTTGCTATCGCTTGATGCTAAAATGTTACAAAATTATCTTCATTTTTTCCTTTGGTTAATAACAAAGGTGTTCTGATTTGTTCTCAACAATGGAAAATAAATGAGTTTTTGTTATTGCAGATTAGAATTGGAACACTTGGAAAGAGAAAAGAGAGAGCGTGAAATAAGAGAACTCAGAGAAAGGGAACTGAATGACCGGCTGAAGGAAGAGATTATGAAGAGTGGAATGAGAGGACCTCCAAACCCTATGGATCCTCATTGGTTGGAGATACAGAGGAGGTATGCCGCAGGATTAGCAGGACCTGGTGGTTAGTTTCTTATTGAAAAATGTTATAATGATGTGTTAATTAGTTATTGTCTATTATAGGTCCGGGAGGTATTCCTCTTCATCATTTTGCCTTATATCCAGGAGGGAGTAGTGCCCAGCTTACACAAATGGAACGGGATCGATTAGAAAGGCTGGGAATACCTCCTTCTTCAAGCGGACCAGGAGGACCTGGTGGACCCCCACCTGGTCACCCTCATCATCCTGCCCATCAAGCTCAGTTGGAAGCAGCTGAGAGATTAGCTCTTGCAACAGATCCAATGGTAGGCTTTATTGGATAATTAATATAAATTAACTAATGTTGATTTCATTCAATGGAATAATTTTGAAAGCAATTTCGGTATATCTTGAACAATTTTTTACTTTTTTTTTCACCAAGTGAAAGTAATTGTCGAGTGACAACAAAACAGAAACAATAACAATTGCATGAACGTTAATTTGTCTGAAAATATGATCATGGTCTTCGTAAAATCAGATGTGGAATCATCTGCGAATGAAACATCAACTTTAGTCACTATCTTCCATCATTGTATGAAAGTGTTTGTGAAGAAGCGAACTGGAGTGTCATCATTATTAGAAAGTTACGATAATATGTAGAGAGGTGGTGAAGATAGAATACACACTCTCTCCGCTAAATTGCTGACTAGTTAGGTACAAAACTAGGGATATTGGGGTAAGCAGCAATGAAAAAAGTAAACTCTTAAAGTTTATCCAAGCTTTCGGAAATGTTTATTTCCTTCATCAGGGAGAAACTTTGTTGAGGTTGGTTTCAATGATGTTAAACATATTCATCTAACATAGTGATACAAAAGAAAAAAAACTAGAACAAGGAATAAAACGAATTTCCAAGTTACTACAACCACATTAGCGTTGTTTAAAATTATATAAATGTGTACTTTTTGTGGTGTGACAAGTGAAACTCTCGCTTTATTCCTTGATCTAAGTTTTTTTCTTTTGTGTCACTATGTTAGATGAATATGTTTGACATCATTGAAATCAACCTCAACAAAGTTTCTCCCTGATGATGGAAATAAACTTTTCCAAAAGCTTGGATAAACCTTAAAGAGTTTACTTTTTCATTGCTGCTTACTCCAATATCCCTAGTTTTGTATATATATATATATATATATATATATATATATATATGTATATATATATATATATATATACAGGGTGAGTCAGAATAAGACCGACAAACTCCGACTACAGATTCCTCACCTCATTTCGAGGTGAAAAGTTGCTTTCAAGGTATGTCCTAAAATGTATCCCTCTGAGATACAAGGTGTCGAAAGTACGAAAAAAATTAAGATATAATTTGTTTTATCCAAAATTCCTGGAGGAAAAATTTTTTTAATATCAACAATCGTTCCTCCTTTGGCAGTCTCTTCGAGATTAACCCGTCAAGTTCAGTCTTCACACCCCTTCGTGGTCACTTTGGAGACCTGCAGAACATCACTTTCCAAAGACTCATTCATCCAACGAACTGCGAGGCTTTGGAACTCATTGCCTAGGGAGGTGTTCCCCGAGGCATACAATCTCCAGAAATTTAAGAAGAACACCAACTTCTACCTTCTTTCCCTTGGTTCCCACGATGTTCTCTGAACATTACAGGATATCCCTTTTCGTGGGAACCGGAACATATAAAAAAAAAAAAAAAACACTAATCAAAGTATATCAACGTGCTAATTTGAAGAAAATTTTTTTATTTTCGTAAACCAGTGGCGTAGTTACGATGATATGGGGTCATATGTAACTTCTTATTTTCTTCGGACAAGTGAATGGGCAAAAGAGCTTTTTACATCAGTTCGGCTCATCGATACTCAACCTGAAAGTCATGTGCCTAAAAGTGGAGGTTTCTGAGATAATTGAGAAAAAGATATGTAGTAGAGACATAATTTCATATGAGCAATAATCGCATAATGGTAATTTCTTACAACATATCGGAATATGTGTCAACCTTCTGAACATTTTTTGATGTAGGGAGAATCGGAAACATAATACGGGTGAGTCAGAATGAGACCGATAATTCAATTTTTTCATTTATCATATTATTTGATTGAATCGATGTTGCGGATTCACTGATATGTTACCATACTTTCTTGCATATGATTATTTTGACAGGTCAACTGACAAACAAACCCCAATTTCATAATACTCCACTTAGATAAGAGTTAAGGTCTGAAATAATTTTTGCGAAAAACTGAAGATAAGTACTCTTAATTTGTTGAAGTTTATGTTGGAGTATCATTATCAAAGCCATTTCTGATACATGTTGTAAGCAGTAATCATAAATTACATATTTTACCTTGAAAAGGAAAACATTCTCAATTGAATATAAAATAGAAATATTTTTCTGTGAATTGAAAAATCCTCAATAAAAATAAGTTATTTCTGTGAATATCTAACAGAAAATAATTACTGCCCCGGTTAAAGCCACGCTGGATATTGAACTACATCTGATAGATATTTTGAAAGGACCCTAACTCAAAAGAACAAATTTGAAAGTAAAAATTTGATTTTCTATTCCAGTCTTAATTGATAACACATATAGATGAAGAAAACTGTTTTCCATAGAGGAGCACTCACCAGAAATAATTTGTAACATTTATGAAAGATTGGCATCGCATTCAATAGTTCTTCAATACATTTTTGTCAAAGAAGATCTATTTCATGCTTCCACAAAGACCGGAAGAATTGGGTAACACATTTTCTAGAAGCAATCTCACTTTGCAGAAATGGAAATTTCTTTCGGAGTGACATTTTGAAATCAGTTTTTTTCACATTATAACCTGTCATGGGGTATGTAGATTGTTTTGTTTGAAAATATAAATGCAATGCCAGTCTTGCATCAATGTTACAAATAATTTCTGGTTTCTATTGAGTGCTCCTTCTTGGAAAATATTTTTCTTCATCTCATTCATCTATATGAATTCTCAATTAAGACTAAAATATAAAATCAAATTTTTACTTTCAGATTTTTTTCTTTGGAGTTAGGGTCCTTTCAAAATATCTATCAGATGTTTTTGTCCAGCGTGGCTTTAGCCAGGGAAGTAGTTGTTTTCTGTTAGATCATCACAAACATAACTTCATTTTTATTATGGATTTTTCAATTCACAGAGAAATATTTCTATTCAATATTTAATTGAGAATGTTTTCCTTTTCAACATGAATACCTCACAAGAGGTTATCTTGAACGATGGAAGATAGTGACTAAAGTTTATCATGGAGTCGCAGAATTTTATGAACACCCTTTCATATTTTCAAACAAACCTACATATTTTACGCATAATAGTTGCTTACAAAAAAAAACAATATTCTCCAAGTCTCTCTGCGTAAACCCTGAATATTATTTTTGATAAATACCTACCAAATCATTGAATTGTAATTTTTTTATTCAGGATTGAAAATTAAGCGAAATACCTTCTTGAGAATAAGTTTGCCTATGTGCCAGAAGATTTAAGTGTCACAAACATTTCCGATCCTCCTTTATCTTCGTTTTTTGGGAAAACTTCCTCATCAGAAGAAAATATGAATTACAGCGAAACACTCACAGATAAGTCTGATAAATCTAATTTGCAGACTCTTGAACCTCATTACTTATGGGATACTAGTACCAGAACAACTGAAATTAACAATAATTTCGGAAAAACCGATGAACATTTTACTTGTCCCAACTCATTAGATGTACCATTAATAGTAATCATGAAATTATCCAAGAAAGTGGTTCAATGCTAGGAATACTTACCTTAGAATGTCCATTTTCGAGTGTTACCGAACAGGCCAAAAATAGTTTGGATAACGTAATTTCTCAAAACCCTATTATTTCTGGCAGATTTGCAAAAGTCACCTTATAGACATGAACTCTGTTCTGTTACCAATACCCAAAAAAAATTATCTATGGAAACAGATAAATTTCAAAAATGTATATACCACTCTTAAAAATGTAGATTTTTACGAAATTCACAAAACAAAACACATGAGAATATTTTTCTTAACAAAGATTGGGTTAAAATAAAAACTTCATTTGCAATTGCTTTAGATGAGTTTAACGTCTCATATTTGATTGAACTGAAAACTCATTCTCAACATTCACTATAGCGTCATGTGAAATCTAGCATGAAATGTTTCTTTCCTTCATTTCCATGTTTATATTATTTTCCATAACTGAGTATGATTTAGCCTTTCATTGATTAATTCATAATTAATGTTGTTTTTGAAATTTAACGAAATTGAAATCAATATTAGGATTATATTTAGAATTATTTATTTATTTCCCACATAACATTTCAGTTATATCGTTATAAAGCATCGTTACATTATAAATAAGATTTTTTTAAATACCTAAAATAAATCAGGAGCTCTGTTCAACTTTTCAGTTAAGTTTAACTCTTGAGAATGTTTCTTTACCTCAAAATTTAATAATTTAAAACATATTTATTAAAAAGTAGAAGTGCAATCATTAAAAAAATTGGGGTATATAATCATTGAATATGTAATACATATTTAGGATTTCTCTATATAGATAGATGCTGATAAAATAGTCATACTTGCAAGATAATTACTTTTTTAATTTTCTCCACTTTTTATATCTTGTACATTTATTGATATATGCAAACACGTTTGGTAGCCCAAAACTAGTGAGAATAAATAACACAAATTATCAAAAACTGAAAAAAAAACGTTTAGGAAATATTTGTAAGTGAATTAGTTTCCAAACGGCTAAGTAGGTATTCGAATGTTCATTAACTGTAATAGTATTTCTTTAGCAGACATAATATACAAAATAATAAAAAAAAAAACAAATACATTTATTATGTTAACATTTCAAACCTGCAGAGTTGTCAGATTTAAGGGCTTCTCAACCACGCAAAACTTAGTGTGCTTTTTATTGAATATAAGTGTTTATACAGGATGTGTAGAACGTCCCTTGATGGTAATAACACCGAACTATATGTATGTTTTGATATATCTCACCGAGTTAGGAAGCCTTTTTTGTTTTTGTGAAATGGATTCATCTGTTCATAAATTTGGGCTTCCTAAATATTCCGCGGGCTTCGTAATTTATTTAAACTACAGCATTCTGAGCTTGGTAATGATGGTTGCTATATATATATATATATATATATATATATATACAGTGTGGTCCATAGGTATGGAATAAATTCATTTTTACCGTTATGTATTTGTTTAAAAAAACCTCTTGTCACTTTGACAAATTTGTAGTATGAAAATATCACCCCCTTGCACCCCCTCTGAATTATGAGCACCACCTCAAAAATTTTCTGTTCGAATATTAAGTTTTTCAAATTTGGTGCAATCATAACTGAGAAAATTTATTTTGAAAATGTAAAATTTTGATGTTGACCACCATTCACTTCTTGACAATAAGCAAGTCGATCTTAGAATTCTCGTACAACATTTTGTAGGACCTCAGGGGTTGTGTTGTTAATTTCTTCCGTTATCCTAACTATTAAATCTGTAATATTGTCTGGTCTATTCAAATCATCAAATCAAATATACTTTATTGTCTTAAGATGATAAATCTCATTGACAAAGTCATTTATAAATAAAGGGATGAAAACTATAACTATTAGGTTCAAATACATATGATAAATAAATTGGTACGAAATAAATAATACACAATAGGCCAACACGTAAATCAGATAAAATTTGGTACATTTTTACCATGCCGGATAATAATAAACATGCTTGAAAAATAAAATATTTGTAGAAAATTAATATTAGAATTATCATAATTGAAAACGGCTTCGAATTATATCAATGGTGCTAATCAATGAAACATATTAAAATATATTACAATTGACTCCTGAATAATTGGAGATAGGACGACAAAGTTGAATTTCACAATACTAAAAGTTTGCACAGTAGAAGTCATCTAATGAATGAAAGCATTCGCCTGAAGACTTTTTATAGAATTTTTGAATTTTCATGCATCAGCTATGATTTTAATCTCGTTGGGAGGTGATTATATAATTTTTTACCATTATAAATTATGGAGTTTTTTATTTGTGTCGATGTTGGAATTGGTAAAGTTATATTAAGTGTGTGTCTAGTGTTATTTTGTCTTTTTTTATGTAATTACTTTTGAAATTTATTATGCATGAGACGTACTAAAAATACAAGGTAGTGGTAATATTTTATGTTTGATGAAGAGTGGCTTGCAAGAATCCCGGAACTTGGCCTTGCACATACACCTCAATGCTCTTTTTTTGCAAGACAAAAACCATATTGAACAAATATTGACTACAAGATCCCCAAAAACAAATTACGTGTCTCAGGTGTGAGTCGACTAAAGCATAATACACACTTTTTGCCATATCTTCACCAAGTTCCCATGAAGTGATTCTTACAGCAAAACATCCTGATGCAAGTTTTCTTCTGAGTTTTTTAATATGATCTTCATATTTCAATTTATCATCAATATGTAAACCCAGAAACTTTGTTTCTGTCATATTACTGATCACTTGATTTCCTAAATGAAGCTCTTGAAATTACTTTGAAAAAGGTTACTTTTGAGATATTGAAAGATAGCTTATTAGCGCAAACCAATCTTTCACTTTGCTAATATCATTCTCAATCATTTGATGCAGTTTTGAGCCATTTTTATCATGCCAAAATATTGTGGTGTCATCTGCAAATTGAATGAACTCTCCCGAAATATTAATTGAAGTGAAGCTAAATCATTTAAGTACAGTAGAAAAAGCGTTGAAATATTCTTTCGATTTTAAATAACCCCATAAGAAATTATCAGGTATTTTCTTATCAGTTTTGCTAAATGCCAGGAAAAAGTCGTTCAAGACACCAAAAAATTATTCCCAAAACCAACATAAATAATGTAATGTCAATCTAGTAGACTACTGTTATTTTGACTACTGTGTATTTGATTCAATATGGCTCATTTATCCGAAACTCAAAGAATAGACATTTTAATTATGATTGGATGCGGTAATAAAACAAGAACTCAAAAGGAAGTTTGTGAAATGTTTAAAAATAAATACCCTGGTCAACACGTCTCACAGTCTACAGTTAGCAAAATAGAAACAAAATTTCGTGAAACTGGACATGTAAAAACTATTCAAAACCAGGTCGAAATGTTAAATTGGATGAGGAAAAAAAATTAGATGTACAGTTAGCGATTGAGGAAAATCCGCATATGACAAGTAGACAACTTGCCGCCCACAATGATGTAAGTGAATCATCGATATTGAGAGCTTTACATAAAGAAAAATACCATCCTTATAAAGTTCAGTTGATTCAGGAGTTAAATGAGGATGATCCTGATAGAAGGCAACAATTCTGTGAACTGATGATGGACAGAATGGAAGCAGATTTGCAGTTCATTAACAAAATTGTTTTTTCTGATGAAGCTACTTTTCATTTAAATGGAACGGTTAATAGACAAAACTGTAGATATTGGAGCAGAGAAAATCCTCATTGGATGTGTGAGGCTCACACACAATATCCTAAAGAAGTTAACGTTTGGGCTGGTATCATTGACAACAAAATTATTGCCCCTTATTTTTTTGAAGGCACAGTTAATGGTGAGATTTATCTAGATTTTTTTATGAACTTTTTACAGCATACATTAAAAAAACTTTTTCCTGATGTTAATGATCCAAATGCAATAGATAGATCAATTTGGTACCAACAAGACGGAGCTCCACCACATTAGAGATTATTTGTACGAAGTTTTTCCCAATAGGTGGATTGAAAGACGTGGAACGATCGAATGGCCGCCTAGATCTCCCGATTTGACTCCTCTCGATTATTTCTTATGGGGTTATTCAAAATCAAAAGTATATTTCAATATACCAGACAATATTGCAGATTTAAAAGTTAGGATAACAGAAGAAATTAACAACATAACCTCTGAGGTCCTACAAAATGTTGTATGAGAATTCGAAGATCGACTTGCTTATTGTCTAGAAGTGAATGGTAGTCATTTTGAACATTTAATTTAATTGTACAATAAATTGAAGAATACTAAACATTATGTGACGTTTTTTCCTTCATTCTACGTAAAGTATCAAAATTTAACATTTTCAAAATAAATTTTCTCAGTTATGATTGCACCAAATTTGAAAAACGTAATATTGCTCCCCCTTTCGAACACGACCAGCCTTCTCATTTAAATTTTTTGAGGGGGTGCTTATGATTCAGAGGGGGTGCAAGACGGTGGTAATATTTTCATACTGTAAATTGACCTGTTTCAGCTTTTTTTAAACAAATACATAATATCGCTGAAAAAGAATTTATTCCATACCTATGGACCGCACTGTATATATACAGGGTGTAATCTAACCTCTTGCACGCCCGTCAATGACAAGTTTATAACGAATTACAATGGTTACAAATCTGAAAACAATTATTGAAAACGTGTTTTGTTCTTTGACAAAATTTTGGGAAGCTCCACCCGCCTGATTTCAGGTGACCTACTCAGAGGAAAACTTTGGCAATTGCCGAATGCAATAAACATTTAACTCGACATTTGAATAATGTAGACTGTTGAACTGATTGTATGGTAAATGTTTACATTGCAGGCTGCCTGAGATAGATATTAAATTTCAAAGCGAAGAAAACATCTAACCTTGTTGAATCCAAACTGGTGATGAAGTCAGCACTAGTTGACTTCATACTCTGCTTTGAGGCAGTTATCATAATTATCAGTCACTTGTAAGAAACAAACTACAAAAACAGTATTCAAAGGGGAAACATACACAATTGAATATTGTTTTGAAAAATAATATCATGACCATTGTAGTGTTTCAGACAATTAGAATACGTGAACTGAACACTGTTGCCAAGCAAGATTCTCGCATGCACGGTTTACAAAGCTGTCTACAAACGAAAGTTAGCAACCAATCAGAAAACAGTATTTGATGAGCAGGAGAATTAATTTGAACATTATTGTCTTTTGCTGGCTCTCAAAACTAAACACTGAGCTATTCCGTGCGTATTTTGAAGAGTAGAAGACAAGATGAATCACTCTTCACATTTATAAATGAAGTAAATTTCAATTCTAGATAGATTCTGGAGTCGCCAATCACTGTGTTTTCGTACTAGATATAATAATATAATATAAATTATGTTTTGATAGAATGGCAAATTTTTTAAAAGACAGGCAATAATGTTCAAATTAATTCTCCTGCACATTGTGTACTGTTTTCTGATTGGTTGCTAATTAGGTTCTTTCTTTCACCAGCTAATCAGAAAACACTAGTAGAATCTAACAAACTTTCGTTCGTAGACAGCTTTGTAAACCGTGCATGCAAGAATCTTGTTAGGCAACAGTGTTCAGTTCACGTGTTCAGAATGTCTGAATCACTACAATGGTCTTGATATTATTTTTCAAAACTATATTCAGTTGCGAATGTTTCCCTTTTCAATACTGTTTGTTTCTTACAAGCGACTGTGATAATTATGATGAGTGTCTCAAAGTAGAGCATGAAGTCAAGTAGTTCTGACTTTATCACCATTTTGGATATAACAAGGTTATTATTCTTCGCTTTGAAATGGAATATCTATCTCAGTCAGCCTGCAATGTGTACATTTACCACACTATCAGTTCAGAATTCCACCTTATTCGAATGTCGAGTTAAATGTTTATTGCATTCAGTAATTGCCGAAGTTTTCCTCTGAGCCAGTCACCTGAAACTAGGCGGGAGGCGCTACCCAAAATTTTGTCGAATTTTACAAAGAGCAACAGCTTTTCCATTTTTTTTTCAGTTTTTCAACCACTGTAGTTTGTTGTAAAATGACATTATGCACTCATCTTTCACGGCTGTGCAAAAGGTCAGATTACACCCTGTATATTCATTTTGCTTGAAAAAACAGTTTATACCTCAGGTATAGAAAAAGTAGGTTCAATCATCACCATTCCAAAACCCAACACAGATCACTCCGAAACATCCAGCTACAGGCCCATCACATAGCTACCAGTCTTAGGAAAAAAATGGAAACTAATAAAAACAATCAAAAAATTAAAAAAACTACCATCAACTCCACACCCACTATGTATAGTTGCCAATAACATAGAAGTCACCAAACTCAAAAAAAAAACTGCTGCACTATACCTAGACATAAGCAAGGCATTTGACAGTGTATAGCATCAAGGTCTTCTGGAACTACACAACAATCTAGATTGTCCCAAACAATTATTGAACATGATCAGGAACTTCCTGTCAGACCGCAAACTGAGAGTGAAGGTCTTGCACACCCATCCCGAAGAATTCTCTCCAGATTACGGCTTTTATACCTTTATATAATAACACAAGCCAACCATTTCAGTAGTTTGACGTAGGAAAAGGGGTATTGACCTAAAGACTGCAAGCTGCATATATAAAACAATATGCAGACGCATGATAGACTATGGACACATATTGATGCTAAACTGTAAACAACATGCCATCCACAAACTTAAAGTAACCGAAACAACATGGATGTGGAAAATATTCAAAATATGACACTCAAACAACCCTCTCCACAATCCTCCCAACCACTTGCATTACCAATCCCTTAGTATCTTCCCAGTATATGGAAGAATTCATTACCTTGCTAAAAAATCAGCCACAAACAAGGTATTATAGACATAATAAGCAGATACTGCCTCACCAGGGAACTGAACATCCAAACCATCATCAGGTATCAACCAGACTACATTAGAGAAAATTCCGGAACTATCCGACACCCAACCCTAAGTAATCGATTTGATAGGACTAACAGAAACTCGGAAAAAAATAGCCCAGTGGTTGTTTCCAATTATCATGAATTCCCCTACAATCTACCTATTGTAGCAAATTCATAGGTATTCGGACTCTATGTCACCTACTTGTTTCAGGATATTATTGCCCAATATTGTTATCTACTTTGTGTTTGTATTATTTGAGTTGATAAAATGTTTGAATCAATGCAGTAACCCACATAATTTGTCTTTCATACATGACATAAGGCCTACAAACGTGCATATGTCTTGAAAAATAATTTCTGCTGGGTGGATTTATATTGGAATTATAGTTCCGTCCTTAGAGGACTGATTTTGAGCCAGGGGGCATTTGGTGTATGGCACAAATGAGAAAATCTTTGTGACAATCTTGTATATGTTCGCGGTATTCCAAATCGACTTCGAAGATGTAGCCGATATCCCAAGTATCGGTTACCTATGGGCAAAGAATCGAAATATTCGAGACCTTTGAAGCTTTCAAAAGGCTGATTCATAGAGATTAATCACTAAGCATAACAAATATTTGGATGGTTACTGAGGAACATATAATTGTGATTGGCTCGGTAATATTGGTTGCAGGCCAACAACTTTGATAATTTCCAGTTTGCAATCGATGTACTCAAACATGCATGACCATGTATAGCCAGACATGATATAGTACCAAGCCGGACCGAGTCCATAAGTTTTGTGATCCCAAGTTTTCAAAGAATCAGAGTCAGAGTACTCCTCCAATATTGTCAAATCGAATGATTGCCACACATTCTTCCAATTTCTCCATGGAATCCAAGAAATCCTATGGGGAGACCCCTTTGCCTACAAGCAATTCACATTGTACAATGTTTGAAATTCGCGCTTCAAGTTACAGAGATCTTCTACTTTGAGCGTGTGCACCAATTATTAGTATATTCATTCAAGATTTTTGTGATTCATTGAAACTTTTAATATCTTCAAGTAATTGTTTTCTATTGTTAAAGGTGAGATTACAAATGGCGGGTATTTCGCCAGAGTACCATGCACATACCCATGCTCATACTCATGCACATACTCATTTACACCTACATCCACAACAGCAGGCTCAACAGGAAGCAGCGGCTGCAGCAGCAGGTTTTTCATTGCCAGGTCAGTATATGCAATATCCAATTTTTTTGTAAATGTGTTTTAATATAAATCATTGAAATTTGTTATATATTTTAAATAAAATATGAGGTGTAAAATAATGTTATATATTGTAAATTATTCTGTAGTTTTTATCGCAAGGAAATGTGTGACCATCAAACAATTGCGAGTAAAACGTAATATTCAAGGATTGCAGTGTTTTGGATTTTCTCCCATCACTGGAAGTAAAAAATATTACAAATTTTTTCTGAAAGAAAAATTAATAATGTTTTTCGATATGTTACTGCATTCTTGAATCAAGGATATGAAGATATATGAAAAACTTTCCACTTTATCAGTAACACATCATTTGGTAAATTGATTTCCTGCAATTAATTCCCAACAAAAATTAAAATAAGAATAAAAATATACTTCCTATTGCTTACTTAAAGCGAATCGGCACTAGGAAACTGCCAATGCTCATCATGATTTTCTAATTTTCATCTAAAATGAGTAAGATAATTATTACAAATTTAAGATTGGACCGACCGAAGTACCATGTATGTACTCTATTTGTATACACCACTCCAAAAATACACTTGTACTACATAATGCACCATGCTAGAGAAAATACCACAACCGCCTTCAAAAAAGCTGATATTCAAGATTGGCTCAGGAGGAAAAATTTAGAATTTGATCACTCAATGCTAAAAATGAAACTTCTGGAAATTGTAAAACACACAAAATCAAATTCAATAAATATGTCATTGACAAACTGGCAAAAATTAAAAAGAAATAGCCCTGTGGTAGTTTCCAATATTCATGACTTCCCCTACAATCTACCTATTGCAGCAAATTCGTAGGTATTCACGCTCATTGTCACCTACTAGTTTCATGTTATTATTGCCCAATATTGTTATCTACTTTGTGTTTGTATTATTTGAGTTGATAAAATGTTTGAATCAATGCAGTAACACACATAATTTGTCTTTCATATACGATATAAGGCATACAAACATGCATTGATGTCTTAAAAAATGATCTCTGCTGTGTGGATTTATATTGGAAATATAATCATGTCCTCAGAGGGCTGATTACAAGTAGGGGTCATTCGGTGTCTGGCACAAATGAGAAAACAAACACACACACAAAAATGTTTTGAATGAAAGAAAAGGGATATTTCATTGTGTAATGGAATCCCCCTTTTTATTTTGTAATTGAATCCCACATTATATTTAAAAAAAATCGGCACTATGTTGTTCATAACTTCTGTTTTATCACAGAATGGGTTCAATTCTAGGATTCTAGAGGTGAAAAGGTATCACGAATGAGAAGTAACAAATACTTTGAATCATATAGATCGAAAGAAATATGTCAAGATCATTTTATCATTCACCTAATTTAATTTTTATATTTGGTTTTTATCTTAACCTTTTCATACGATAGTTTTTCTGTTGGTGTTTATAATTGAATTTTCTACAAAACGTAATGGAAATGATGAAGGAACAATAATATTTGAAGTAAAGTTCTGAATTCTGAATGACAGGAATGATGCCGGGTGTGAGGGCGACAATTGATTCGGAAGCTCTGGAGTTCCAGTGTGGAATATGTGAAAGAGGATTCAAAAATGGAAGAGGTTTGAATATTCATACAAAAAGGATGCACCGCTCTTATGATAAAGGCTTGGCTTAGCAAATGTGTGATGGATCTTTGACTTGAAATAAAAATGAATCTTTCTCTGGCAGCCTAAATTCCCGTTTGTCATTCCATATTATAAGAAGAATTCCAAAATCAGCCAGAGTGAGTGCTGCTGAAGCATTGTGCAGAGCAATTGAGGACTGTGTTGATTCTAACTCCCTAGAAGGCTGGGAAAATCTGTTTTTTCGCATATAAGTCTTTCTATCTTCCAACATCCATTAAAAATCTTAAATAATTTCTAACGTCGATCATAGAAAGTAATATAAGACACAATAATATTCCACAATATACATCTAAAGATGTTCAGTCATTACCACCAACCACAGACCTTGCTAAGTGTATAATCAATAAAGTCTCTGATGGGGATCTCATATCTGCTGTTCGAATCCTGACGTCTTCTGACACTATCGCAAGTTTTGATAGTCATACTCTATCTGAGCTACGTTTGAAACATCCAACTGATTCAGAAGTTGAATATGCAAGGAGTGAAAACTTTGTCAATTAAATTGAATTTTAAATGCAGTGAAATCTTTCCGTACTGGATCTTCTGGTGGTCTTGATTTGTTGAGGCCATCGCACCTTCAAGATTTGCTTTTCAAAAGTTCTGGATCCATGGTCGAAAAACTTTTGCGTTCTTTGACTTCATGCGTTCTTTGACTTCATTCTGCAACTTTTTACTCACTGGAAAAGTCATACAGGATGTGATTCCAATACTATACGGAGCCTCATTGGTTGCTCTTGAAAAAAAAGATGGTGGCATTAGACCTATTAACGTCGGCTTGATTTTTAGACGGCTTGTGGCAAAACTAGCTTGTTTGAAGATAAAAGAAACTTTAGGTGAATTATTTCGCCCTATTCAATTCAGTTTTGGAACCCCAGGAGGATGTAAGGCCATTGCTCTCGCTGCTCGTCGATTTTTAAATCAACATCCAGATCCTGTGTCCACCGTATTTCTGAAAATAGATTTTCAGAATGCTCTCAATATGATTCATTAGAAAGAGTAGAAGACAAGATTCCGAATCTATATCCTTTCATTCAATCAATCTATTGCCAGTACCGGCTCCTGAGGCGAAGGCGTACCAACTGAGATTAGTCGTAGTAAGAAAAGTAATAATAATTGGCAACAACGTGGCGAAAAAACAGTAACGTTAGCTGGCAATTATTATTTCATAACAATTAGCTATTATCATATATCACAATATAACAATTGGCTTCCCATCGCGTAGCTGAATTCTTATTTCATTGTAGAGGTATATCGAAATCAAAATATTTATACAGGGAGAAAATATTTGTGGGGCAATAACAATGACGTGAAAAAAAAAATTAACAACAATTATTATTTAAAAGATATCAATATTTCATAACAAAATAGCTCCCAACGCGGAGCGAAAATAATTAGCATTAATATATTATAACAATATATATATATAATCTAATCCTTCTAGGATTCTAAGAGAAACTCATCAACAGAGTAGTACGCTTTTTGCAGTAGAAAAGATTTGAGTTGCATTTTAAAGACCATGATATTTGAGGATTTAATGTCATCACTAAGCTTATTATATAGCTTAACCCCACAGTACAAGGGATGATTCTGAGATTCTGTCAATCTACTATATCGTTGATGTAGTTGAGATTTATTTCTTGTAAAATGTTCATGAATATGTTCATTTTTTTGAAAAATTTAAATATTGTTTTTAATGTATATCAAAGTTTGGTAAATATACAAACAAGGCAAGGTTAATAAATTATAATGAATGAATAATGGCCTGCAATGTTCACTTGCCGATGTACCTGCCAAAATTCTAATCGCCTTTTTCTGAATAACAAAGACTTAATTAGCTTTAGCTGATAAACCCCATTGTTCAAGGCCATAGGAAATAACAAATTGAATTAAACTATGGTATACAGAGCCGGCCGCCGGCCCCAGGCCTCGTGGTTCTAGAGGCCTCGCGCTACCGAAGGTTTCGTTTCGTTAATAAAATCACTGGTTACAATTTAAGAAAAACTTTTACACGTTATGAATTTTCTGCTACTACTGAAATTCTGATAAAAAATGGCCTCTTTGTGCACTCTTCAGAAAGCTCCTAAGTACGGAACTGTACTCTAGGCTCTACCATTCTCCTCGCTTGAGATGGAGTTTGAATACTGTATGGTGGAAATATCTCTGGCAGAAAAAATATGTTTAATCTGCACCTACAGGCCACCAATAGGAAGTGTCAAAAAATTTATCGAAAATATATCAACCACTCTGAGTGAGTACATAGTAACCCATAAAGTCATAATCTGTGGTGATTTAAACATTGATTTTCTAGACAATAATAATAATAACTTCAAATTATTGAAAGACATGATGGACTCATTTGAATGCCATAATATGTTAACGTCACCAACAAGAATATGCACTGATAAAAACAACAAAACTTCGATTAGTGGAATTGATTACATTATCACCAACTTAAACCCCAACCAGTGCACCCAATCGATATTTAATCCTCACTTATCTGACCATCTAGCAGTTACCCTATCCTACAACTACACCGATGTACAACCCAACTTTAAAACAGAAGTAACTAACTACCATCGTAAAAGTTCAAAGAAGAACACCTCTCATCTGAAAACAAAATTGGACGAAATAGTGTGGGACATGAATAACGAAACATCACCATCCGCCAAATTTGAATTATTCATAAACCAATTTAAACAGGCCTACGATGAGGCGTGCCCACTAACGCCTAAAACAATAACTCCATTTAAAAAGACAAACTGGTTCACTGACAAATTGAAACACGAAAAAAAGATTTGGACAATGCGTTCATATGTTTAAACAATCAGGTAGTAAGTGCTTGGAAAGGATTTATAAGATAAAAGAAAAAACTATCGGAAATCATTAAGAAATGCCAAAGAGAAAAACTAAATCAGAATATTAGTCGGGCCGATAACAAGATAAAACAGATCTGGAGTGAGGTAAATTCAAAACTTGGGAAAAAAATCGTGATAAGCTAGATATCCACTTAAATATAAATAATGAGGAAATAACTGATCCTGAGATAGCAGCGAATCGCTCGAGAATACTTCTCAAATATAATCGAGGAAAAATGGAGGATCATTTCGAGCAAACAGATCCCAAACCTGTACAGCTGGAGAAATACTCCCACATACCTTTTCTTTGAGCCAGCCACCACCGAGGAAATAAAATCAATAGTACGCAACTTGAAGAATACAATGTCAACAGGTCCAGACGATGTGCTGGTAAAAGTTTTAAAAGAAGTCTATGAAAGTGTAGCTGATCCGTTAACTTCTCTCATAAATATATGTATTGTGAAGGGTGAATTCCCAGATGTTTTAAAACTGAGTAAAGTTATCACTGTATAAAAGTGGAGACAAATCAGAAATTGACAATTATAGACCTATTAGTCTCCTGAGTATTTTCTCAAAAATACTCGAGAGACTCATATATAACAGACTTGTGAAATTCTTGAACAAACACAATATATTAGCAGAATCTCAACACGGATTCAGGGCAGACAGATCCACTGAAACTGCCACCACTCTCTTTGTAGACTTTTTACATAAAGGGATGGATGATAGAAAATATGTTATGGGAATCTTTTTGACTTGTCGAAAGCATTCGACTCTATTGATAAAGACTTCATGGCCTCAAAAATGTATAATATGGGTATTAGGGGGAATGTTCTGGAATTAATTACATCATTCTTATCTAACAGAAAAATCTTTGTAACCTTGAATGGGGCAGAATCGGATCAATTTACAATAAATACTGGAGTGGCCCAAGGCTCAATTCTGGGCCCACTCATTTTTCTTCTTTTTCTTAATGATCTTCCATTGAATATTAGTAATCGATTTCACCTCATCAATTTTGCTGATGATACAACTATCGGTATAGCCGAGTCCACCATGGAAGACATGAACAGGCAATTGAAGAAATGACAACCTACTGCAACTCAAATAAACTTATATTAAATTCTCGAAAAACCAAAATCATTTGCTTCAACAAAAACACCGAGTTAGCCAACGAATTTCCCCATATGCACCACTCCACAAAGTTCCTAGGTGTGACGATTGATAGATCACTTTCTTGGTCTGACCATATCGAGTTAACATCAAAAAAACTCTTTAAGTCATACTTTGCCATCACCCAATTGAGATACGAGCTTCACGAATCTATCTTAATTCAGGTGTACTATGCAATTGTCTACTCTGCCTTAACGTTCCATATAATTCTTTGGGGAAATGCAAGCGAAGTCAACAGAATATTCGTAGCTCAGAAGCGAATCATTAGACTGATGTTCAATATGAAGCCACGTGACTCATGCAGAGATACATTTAAAACTAAGAAAATACTGACGGTTTGCTGCATTTTTATTTTAAAGTGTTGCTTATATATCAGAAAAAATGAGCAAAAATTCGAAAAAAATAATACCCATCATCGATACAAAACGAGAACTGGGAATAATCTACTGACCACTGCTCACAGAACAACCTTATTTGAAAAATCACCTTCTTATGCGAGCAGTAAAATATACAACAAGCTTCCTAATTATATTAAAAGTTGCGGTACTATCAACACATTTAAAAAAAAATTGAAATCTCTGCTTTACTCGAAAGCTTATTATTCATTATCAGAATATTTTGATGATGCTCATATGGCAGAACCCATATTATGAATTTGATGGCCAAAATGTACATTATACACTTCATTTTTTTTTCATCACTCTTATATATATTCTTATACTTATTTTAATGTATTATATATTGTCATGTTTATTAATTCGACATTTATATATTGTATATGCTATATTATTTAACTCAATTGTCCATATATTTCTCTATTTTGAAACCAGTCTATATGTTTTGTGCCTATGTATATGCATATACCTATGTGTGTATATATCCTTAGAATATTTGTTTTATATCTTTTATACTGGTTTGAATGCTAGTTTTTTAACCTTGGACCTGTCCAACACCATGTATGTGGTTTCTTATGGATTAATAAAGTTCTATCTATCTATCTATCTACATTTAGGATGATCACGTGTTGGAACGAGATGTCATTAGTTGCGTTCAACATCATAGTTTCGTATTTATGTTAAACCGTTCACATGTTGAGTAAAGAGTTTTATTTGATCCAGTCGTTGAATAATAACTGAATATTTCGTGTACCTATATTGACGACATTAACGTGAACGTGTTTATGCAGTCGCAGACAGATTTATTATCGTTATTATGGGCCGAGACCGCGATAAATTTAGAATATATATAGATGAATTTTCGAAAATTAAAGCTAGGCGGGGGATTTTTTCATAAGATTACATGTACGTTTCATTTTAACTCAGTGAAAGAATTCAAATTATTATTTTATTTTGAGTTTTGATGTTTTGTTTGAATATTAAGAGTTTTATTTTCGTTTTCGTTATTGGTAGGTATATTACGTAATATATTATATATTGTTTTGTTTAGGTTTTGTTACCTTTCTCATCATTTTATCTAGTATTAATTATCATATTGTCATTGTCAAAACATTCAAAAGTGTTTTTCTCGCCAAATAAATAATTTAATTAAATTATGTGTTTTATATTTCGAACATATATTTAGTAGGCACGCCATCCGAGAGATAGTAAGGAGAAGGTGAATAAATTGAGTAGGAATTTCTTCAAAGGATAAAAATATCAATTTATTAATAAATAAAATATATAAGGGCCTCGCACATCAAGTTGGCCCCAGGCCTCGCGCTCACTAAGGCCGGCTCTGATGGTATAGAAGTTTGAGAACACTGAGAGAGTCTCAACTGACGCAGTAAATATATATGTTTACTAAGCTTTAGTTTAACACTATCAACATGGTACTTCCAGGCCATGGTTTTCTCATGTCAAAAAATAATCCTAAAGTATGATGTTTATTTTCCAAGATTCCAGCACATCTTTCAGGAGTTGATCAATTGCACTGACAGTAGATTTATTTCTTCTATAAGCACTCTGACTAGAAGAAAATAATCCGAAAGATTCAAAGTAATTATATAATTTCTGAGAAAAACAGTATTCAATAATCTTAGAAAACTGACTAAGTAGGGATATAGGTCTGTAAGATTAACAGTCGGAGCGGGAACCCTTGTTTTTGTATATTGGTAAAAAAATTGACATTTTCAAGATATCAGGAAAACTCGCCTGATAGAAAACAAAAAAGAAAAATATCGAATTCACAGCAAAAAACCAACAAAGAATTGCTCTTAAAACGATAGAAATAACTGATTTCAGTGTCATAGAACCAGTTGCATACTCTGCTAATATATCCGACAATTATTTTTTAGACCAAGGTATGTCGTCAATGACAAAAAATTGAATGTCCTTAACTCAAATGTCTTTACTTCATGCTCTCTATGCCTTGAAAATACCAAAGACCATGATCAAACTGATGAAAATGTAAGTATTACTACCAATAGGTCACGTTCTGCTGTAGCTCGGAATGAAAATATTTCTTTTGCCCACCAAAATATTCAATGTATCAGTAATAAGATAGTTCTTCTAAACAATACGTTTAAGGAAGATAACATATGTGATTTTCTGATTATTACGGAACACTGGCAAAAGGCTGAACAATTAGAAAGTATTACGTTAAGCAATTTTGATCTTTGTGCCTCATACTCTAGAGATACCAAGATCCATGGAGGAGTTTCTATCTATAAACATGATAATTTCGTGGGAATTATTCATAAGCTAAATATGACTAGTTTTTGTAAAGAAGGTGTTATAGAAGTATGTGGCATCAAATTACTAAGTAGAAATATGATTTGTATAGCAATTTACAGACCACCTGATGGTGACTACAGTGAATTCCTGCTTTTACTCAGCGGAATTCTCGCAGAAATTGATGATGAGACTACATCGATAATCATTGGCGGAGACTTCAATATCAATTTTCTAGTACATAGCACCAACCTTACTCTTTTAGAGGACCTGGTATCTTCCTATGACATTGAAATCGGTTTGAGAATGCCAACAAGGGTTACGGTAAACTCAATGACATGTATCGATAACTTCTTTATCAAGACAAGCCACCCCTATAGTGTGGCAATAGTAGACCTTCATCTTTCAGATCATTATTAACAATTTTTGAAAATTACTTCTGATCTGCAACACGAAGTCAGTAATGGTAAGAAAAATAATTTTTCTTATCGTCGTGAACTATGCAATGAAAATATTGTAAGATTTCGTAATTACTTATCACAAGAAGACTGGGCAGACGTATATGCTCAGAGTTGCCCCAACTTAGCATATGATGCTTTTAGTAAAACTCTTACATATTATTTTGAAATATCATTCCCAAAAAGAAAAATTACCTTAGGGCGACCAGAAAAAATGACTTCACACAAAATAATGATGACTCGTGAAATAGGGGAGTTAAAAAATAAGGTCTCGTTGTTCAATACATTAGCTAGGAATGATAATAGATATAAGGAAGAATGTAAGAAATTCAATAAAGAATACAGAGAGAAATTGCAATCGCTGAATAGACAACATCATGATGATTTGATATTAAACTCATCCAACAAATCTAAAACAACCTGGGCCATAATTAAGGAGTTACAAAAAAATAAAACTATGAAACATAGTGAAATAGTTATAGCAGTCGATGATGTTCAATATTCAGATGAAATGTTAGCTGAAAAATTTAATCTACATTTTACAAGGACTATATCTGAAAATTTCTCTGTTGACACGAATTTTCTGAGAGTAACGTCACCTTAAATAACTCAAGCTTTTTTATGTTTCCAATTACTGAATGTGAACTCGCACAAATGATTAACAGATTGAACAACTCTAACTCCTCCGGGATCGATGAAATCTCCAACAAAATACTGAAAAATTGCTCTGGTGAATTATGTGGTGTACTGACTTTTTTAATTAATCTATCAACCTCAAAAGGCATTTTTCCGACCAATCTTAAACTTGCTAGTGTATCTCCTATTTTTAAAAAAGGTGACCCAAACAATATGGATAACTATAGAGCAATTAGTATTCTTTCAAGTATCTCTAAACTCTATGAAATTAACATAAAAGAACAATTGGAAGCCTATTTCACAGCAAATAACTTGTTATCGCCGTCACAACATGGTTTCACAAAAAAAAGCACTGATACGGCACTGTGTAATTTCAAAATCGAATAGTAAGTGCTCTAGACAAAAAGAAATGCGTTTTAGGATTGTTTATTGACTTTTCACTGGCCTTCGATTGTGTAAACCATGATCTTCTGCTCGACAAACTCTCAAGATATGGTGTAAGAGGAATACCCCTATCCTTACTAAACTCATACTTATATAAGAGAAGACAAGTAGTCAAAGTTGGAAAAATTCTAAGTACTGAAAGAAATATTGAGGATGGAGTACCACAGGGATCCATTCTAGGACCCTTCTTGTATTTAGGTTTTGCCAATGACTTGGTAGGGTACCTAAACAAGAACTCGGCCATTCATTGTACATGTTATGCTGATGATACTAATATATTAATTATTGAAAATGATATGGACTCCGCAAAAAACACAGCTCTTGAGACCTACAAAAAAGTTATAATGTGGTCGAAGGAAAACAATTTAATGTTGAATGAAGCTAAAACTAACGTGTTAAATTTCAAGATGAATACTGAACAACAATATGAGTTGAATCTGTTTGTTGATACTTCCTTGGAATTGAACCTAACTAAGTCAACAAAAATGTTGGGTGTTGTTTTTGATGACAAACTTCAATGGAGGACACATATTGACAACTTATGTAATAAACTTAGAAAAGCCTGTTATTCTCTTAGGTTTCTCTCCAACCATTGTAGTCAAAGTATTTTATTGACTGTCTATTATGCAAACTTCAATTCGCATCTTAGATATGGTATCCTGAACTGGGGCACATCCTCTACCGTGTCTCGTGTATTTTGTATACAAAAATATGCTATTAGGATCATTGCTAAGTTGGGCTATAGAGATACTTGTAGACAAACTTTTCAGAATTTGAAAATTTTAATGCTAGCAGGAGTATACATAATGGAAGCTTGCACATATATCTACCGAAATAGAAATACACTAGCTGCTAACAGAGCCTATCATAATCATTCTACCCGGAATGCCCACTTATTATTACCTAGTCAACATCGCACTGCTCTTTACCAAAGAAGTTTTGAGTTTCAGGGCTGCAAACTTTTTAATAAACTCCCCGATAACATGAAAAATTCTGAAAATGTACATATCTTTAAATCAAGACTGAAGCAACTTCTCCTGTCAAAGAACTGCTACAGTATAGATGAGTTTTATCTGTAATCCAATACTATATGTGTATATAGGAAGGAATTATTTATTATTATATTTATGTGGTATACATCTGTTTATGTTTTTATATACATATTTTTTTAACCATTTTCGATTTTACAACTATGTGACATTATCTATCTTAGTATAGTTTTATTTTTTTAATATTGTACATTGACGTTTTCCTCTTTTTCATTTTACTCCTGCTCCTGTGGTTGTACAGATCAATCTGAGTAAATAAAGAGATTATTATTATTATTATTATTATTAATGAAAGTGATGTTCACTATATCAGTCAAAGGCTCAGAAATCACGTTAGCAACCTTTTTAATGATATGGCCAGGAATTTCATCAATTCCTGACGATTTCTTCGTGTAAACTTTTTTGATAACCTCTTCAATTTCTAATTTAGTTACTGGGTATAAATAAATACTGTGTAGAGCAGGTGAAATATAATTAATATTTTTAGTGTCAGGTTTGGATAAAGTACTACTAACGGTTGAGAAGTGATCAGTGAAATGGTATGGTATTGCCAGTATAACCATTCTGTGCCTCTTTGATAATTTTCCATGATTCTTTCACCTTATTATCAGCTGAAGATATTCTATCATCATTGCAAGTTTTTTAGCCAGTTTTAATTTAGCCTGATATAAAGTTTTGAGCTCATTATATTCCATTTTTATATACTTTTTTCAATTCAAATATCTCAGTTAACCTTCTGCTCAATTCCCGCAACTCAGTAGTGATCCACTGAGAGTCTTCAAATTTTTTGTTCTTAATGAACCTTTCAGGAAATGAAATGTTGAAATTATAAGAAATTCTGTTATAGAAATGCTCAAACTTAGAATTTGCTCCAACTGAGTCATACACTGAAGACCAATCAGTCTCTAACAGCAAGCTAGAAAAATTCTCAATATTATTATCACTGAAACATCTCATAAGTGTTTCTAGGTTTAGGTTGACATGTTCAAAGCAGAAAGTTTCCAGATGGAAGGTGTGATCAGATATAAAGGAATGATTAACAGAATGTCTGATTGGCACTGCAGTAGACATAATGTTATCAATACAAGCTGCATATTTACCACATATGCGAGTTGGTTCGCTAATAATAGCACTACTATTATGTTGCTGAAGTGTATTAATGAAATCAGTTTTGTTATCACTGTTCCTCAACATATCAAAGTTAAAGTCCCCCACATACAATCAATTCAAAGTTTTTATGCCTACTATATAGTGCCTCAATTGCTCGATCAAACGAATAAAAAAAAGTCACAGTGTTACCAAGAGGTGTACTATATACAGACAAAATTATGATAGTTTTACTCTTAGAATTCAATGCCAATGCACATACCTCTATGTCTTTCTCAATGCTAATTTCCATTGGAATTCTATTAACTTTGAGTAATTTTTTAAATGCATACCCCACCTCCCCCACCCTACAAAATACGGAGATTAAGTTATCGCCAGTAAGTTGGAAACTAGAACATTCTTGTGATTTTAGCCAGCTCTCACTCAAACATAAAATATTTGGAGAGTGTTGATCTAGAATAATCTCCAAATCAAGTAATTTGTTGAAACAACCCTGTACATTAAAGTGCATAACACACAATTCAGCACTGATTGATCCAAGTCTTACATCATCAGATGGATAACGTTGATTACTTATACTATTAATGGACTTTTGATCAACACCTATCTTATCTAATGTCTTACTGTGTCTAAAAAAGAACTGGGACGCTCAACCTCAACTCTGCCTTCCAGAACATTCCTTATACCAAAGTTCTGATAGTAGAGATCAAAATTGAATCTCCTAAAACCAACTCCCCTAGGCCAAAAACTACAACTATAAAAGTCATTCCTGAACTTCACATCCCCAGCAACCATGAAATTCGTGTACATGCTACCTTCAAATGTCTTCAATTTTTTTACGATGAATTCACCCTTAGCCAGATTTCGTTTCCAGGTATTCAACAATCAGCCAATGTTATCAATAACCTATATTTTTAAATTTTGGAAATAACATTATTTTGTCAGAAAGGGGTGTCCAGCAAGGATACCCTTTGGGCCCAGCACTCTTCTGTTTATGCATTGATAATTTAACCAAATCAATCAAGGCTGATTTCAACTGCTGGTATCTTGATGACGGCTCCATAGGTGGTAAATCTGATGTAATTTTAGAACAGTTCAAGAAAATAATTTCAACATCAGAAAAAATTGGTCTCAAACTTAATTTTGAAAAATGCGAATTATGTTTCTTGGACGAACTAAAAGATAATATACCTGGAAAATTTTACAGTTTTGCTCCTGGTATGAAAATTGTGGATCCTCCTTAGTGCACCCATGTCAGAAGAATCTTTGGCAGAATCCCTAAACCAAAAGACTAAATCTTTTACCATTCCTAAACATATTGGGTATTTTCTGAAGAACTATCTAGCTATACCTAAATTAATATATACATTGAGATGTTGCCCCACTTGGCGCTGTCAAAATGAACTTGATCTCTTCGACTCAACACTCTGTATGATTTTGGAGCAGATTACTATTAACAATTTCAGTCTTTCCACATGGCTTCAAGCAACACTTCCCGTTAATAAGGGTGGTCTGGGTATCCGACAAGTATCTTCACTTGCTTTACCAGCTTTTCTTTCTTCGTTGAACAGCATTCAACAACTGCTTGATAATATTTTACCTGATTATTTTTCTAGTGTTTACTATATAGAGTGTGTATCTGTATGGTGTTCTAAAACTGGAACCTCTGCACCTGATAATAAAATTTCCCAAAAATCCTGGGATCTTCCTCTCATCAAATTATCATCTAAACAACTCCTTGACTCTGCTGTTAATTCTCCTTTTGAAAAGGCTCGTCTGAAGGCAGTTAGTAAGAATGAAATTGGAGCTTGGATCAACACTCTTCCAGTTGCATTCCTTGGAACTTTATTAGATGATGAATCTTTCAGGATTTCTGTGAGTCATAAATGCAGATGTGGATTTATCGTCAACGAAAAAATCATGGATTGAGTTGTAGATTCAGTTCTGGGCGTTTGTCTCATCTTTCAACTGTCAATGACTTAATCAAGCGAGCTTTATCAACTGCTGATATTCCTGCTGTCTTAGAACCTTTGGGAATCATTCGTGATGATGGTAAGCGTCCAGATGCGATGTCTCCCATTCCATGGAGTAATGGAAAACCTTTAGTCTGGGACTTCACCTGCGTAGATACCGTTGCAGCATCACATATCGATTCAACATCCAGAAATGAGCATTGGAGAGGCTGCAGCTTCTGCTGAAAAATCAAAATTAAAAAAACATTCTATTTTAAAAGATCAATATATTTTTTATCAGGTAGCAATTGAAACTTTCGGTTCATTTGGTAGTTATGCCTCTGAATTAATTAATCATATTGGACAAAAATTGATCAATAAAACACATGATCGAAGATACAACATATCAGTATCACCATCCAAAGAGGAAACGCAACTTCAATTCTGGGCTCTATTCCTGTTACTCAACGTTTGGATGATATATTTATTCATCGACGAAGAATTAATATGTCAAGCAGTATCCATAAATCTGGTATTCGGAGCCAAATACCTGAAAAGTATAATTTAGATTCATCCACTTCCAAAAAAATAACGCGATCTGCCTTATCTTTATCCAACTCGGTATCAAGCAGCCTCCAATCGAGTTCCTTATTGCGGCGCTCCAATGATATCATCACATAAGAGACTATTCCTTTGAAGATAGAAGTAGCGGTGAGCGCATCTCCATCAGTTATAATTCCATTAAACCACTTGTGCTTGGAAACTCCAAAACTCTTGGTCTTAATGGTTTGAAAAACATTGGCAATACCTGCTTTATGAATAGCGCAATGAATACCAGATGATTGCTCGAGTATCTGAGAAAAGACGAACATTTGAAGGATATCAACACAAGCATATCAAGTATGAAGGGGCTATAATAAAAGCATTTGAAGTGGTAAAAGAACTTTGGTCAGTAGATTCGTCTGATGAAAAGCCAGATACAAAGATTTGCACCTTGTTTCATGGGTTATGCTCAACAGGATGCCAAGGAATTTTTCAGATATTTATTGGAAGGTCTTCATGAAGATGTAAACAGAGTAAGAGAAAGGCCTAAACCTATCTTGATAGAAATCGATTCAAATTTGAGCCATAATGAAAAGGCAAGAGTCTTGGTCAAGATATCTTTGTTGATCAACTGAACTCATTGTTGAAATGTACTTTCTGTGGCCATTGTTCTGTCACTTTTGACCCATTCTGGGACCTTTCACTCCCTATTTCACAGAGTACTGGCAAGCTTTTTTTTTTTTTTTTATGTTCTGGTTCCCACGAAAAGGGATATCCTGTAATGTTCAGAGAACATCGTGGGAACCAAGGGAAAGAAGGTAGGAGTTGGTGTTCTTTTAAATTTCTGGAGGTTGTATGCCTCGGGAACACCTCCCTAGGCAATGAGTTCCAAAGCCTCGCTGTTCGTTGTATGAACGAAGTCTTTGGAAAGTGATGTTCTGCAGGTCTCCAAAGTGACCACGTAAGGGTGTGATGACTGAACTTGACGGGTTAGTCTCGAAGAGACTGCCAAAGCAGGAACGATTGTTGATATTTCAGAAGAGCATCGCCCATGAAAATATCTATAAAATAGAGACAAATCGCCAACTTTTCTACGGTGTTCCAGACAAGTGAGCGAGTTTGTAAGCGAGGCATCACCGACGAGACGAATTGCCCTTTTTTGGACAGCTCAGACTGTCACAATGTTTAGACTCGTTTACTAGGGAAGAAATTTTGGATGATGACGAAAAACCAACTTGTTCTAAATGTAAGGAAAGGAGAAAATGCACAAAGACATTATCTATACTTAAATTTCCCAAAATTTTTGTAATTCACTTGAAACGATTTTCGCAGATGGAGAGATTCAGTGGAAAACTAAATGTCACCACTGACTTTCCTCTCGATGGATTAGATATGAATAATTATGCAGTAGATAAACCATAGTGGAACAACTTTCAATGGAGACTATACGGCTTAGTGTATGCAGGCACATGGCACGAGTACAATGACTCGAGAGTATCACCGCAATCACCAAAATCCATTGTGAGTGGAAAAGCATACGTCCTCTTCTATGAGCAAGAGGGCACCAAATCACAGCTTTGAAACTATATGAATACATTTTACTTATTTACATTATATGTTATAATTAAACCTGTAGACTAATAAAAAAAGAAATTAATATGTTTTTTATATAATTACATTAGTTTAGGCAAAGGAAAAAGGATTGTAATATGTCATATTGGCAATGAGGATGTATCTTTTCAAGCTGGTTTGAGGGCGATTAAACAAAAAAAACTGGAGGTTACTAAGAAGAAATGAATGAACATATTGGAGACTAATTCTGTTATTGTACTAGATAATGCACCATACTACAGCAGAAAACTAGAGAAAATACCCACAACCGCCTTCAAAGAAGCTGGTATTCAATATTGGCTCAGGAAGAAAAATATAGAATTTGATCACTCAATGCAAAAAATGAAACTTCTGGAAATTGTAAAACAACACAAATACAAATTCAATCAATCAAAATATACTTTATTGTCTAAGATAGTTACTTGTTGACAAAGCTTTGTGAAAGGGACATAAACAATTAAACAATTATTAATAATTAATAATAAAAATGCTTACTCATAAATACAAATATATACATCACATATACAAACACAACTAACAACACTTCCATAACATGGTAAAATGTTATTAGTTGATTGTTAAAATTTTAACAATACTCAACAATTAAAAATTACATTTATACGCTATATGAACTACATTCAGTAGTCAGAGGAATTACAATATAATAAAAAAATTTGAAGAAATGGGTGTACAGTGCTAGTCATACATAATGATCTTACTAAGGCTGTCACTATAGAATTCCTGTAGGTTGTAATATGCCTTTTTGAGAAGGATATTCTTAATTGAATTTTGAAATAGTGCGAGATTTACTGTGTTTTTGAGAAGGCCAGGTAGGTGGTTATAAATCTTCCTACTCTCGAATATAAGGCAATTTTTTGTCAAGGATGATGTTGGTATGGGCATACTAATATAATTGTGTTGACGGGTCTATTATTTGGTTCTTTTGATTTCATTTTATGTATTAAGCACACTGTTTCGAGAATAAATATACAAGTTAGCGTTAAAATTCGATGTTTAATAAAAAGGGGCTTGCAATGAACCCTTGAACGACATTTACAAAAGTACCTCAATTGAAGTACAAATATTGAGTTCATCAACTGGTTAGAGTAGGAACCCCAGAAGGAGATGCCATATCTTATGTGAGATTCAATCAGTGAGAAGTACGCTATTCTGCCTGAATTGAGGCCAAGTTCATTGGTAATGACTCGAACAGCATAACAGCCTGATGCTAATCTTTTACTAAGTTTTTTTATGTGCGCTTCAAATTTCAATTTGTCATCTAGGTATAAACCTAGAAATATATTGCATTGACAAACTGGCAAAAATAAAAATAAGATTGTTTTGATATTGCCACCGTACCATTCCGAGCTCATCCAATTGAACTCGTTTGGACTGATATTAAGAATTGTGTAGCATTCAAGTTTGCAGATATTAAAAATATTTTGAATAAAGCAGTTTCGACTATTACTCAGGATAAGTAGAAACCATGTTTATGCCATGTAAAAAACAAAGTAGAAACACAAATGTAGGATAAATGAAGACCTGTTATAATTAACACAGGATTTATGATGATTATTCTGATTCATACTACGTATGACATCGTGACTTGGACATTTCGAGATTTCATTCGAAGGAATTGAATCTGTGACATTATTGTCATTTTGACTTTGACAAGTAATTGATTTCAAAGACCTCTCACCTGACATTTCATACAACATCCGTTTCCGCTCAGTTTGTTCAATATTTCTCAACCAATCACCCACCTTTTCTTTCGGATCTTGGGATGATGATTCTTTATTACCTTCTACAACGCTTTCCTCAGCTTCTTCCTCTAATTTCGCCTTTTCTAGAGCCAACCTATTTCTACGAGCTTTCTTTCCATTCTAGTTGTATGGTCATTATTTTTGCCAACTCTTCATCAGCTTTCACTTGAGCTTCTAATAACTTCCTTTGATATGTACTACTTGCTTTGGATACGACAGACTTCTTTTTGGTACTTTTTGTAGACTGTATATTAGGATCCATTTCCTTGTTCGTGACTTTCAGCGAGGCTGGAGACAACTTATTTTTCCCGACACCTTGCTTCGTGTCATTTTTTGGCACCTCGGTTTTGGCTTTGAGAACCCTACTTTTACCTCTTGTTTCCATATTGCTAATGCTCAAGGCTCAAGGACCAGCACAATGTTCAGCTTTACCTGTAAAACGTAGTTACTAAGATCCAGTCGGAGGCCAGCACAATGTTTAGCTTTACCTGCAAAACATAGTTAGTAAGATCCGGTCGGAGGCCAGCACAATGTTTAGCACAAATTGGATCTTTTTGCTTGGATATTATGGGCTTTATTGAATAAAAACTTGCTTTTTCTTTGAAATTATATTTTCGTCGTTCTATTATTTTCTTTCAACAACAACTTAATGTCAGTAGCAACTATCAAAAAATGTCTATACATTATCAAAAATCTACAGAGTGAATTAAAATCCAACACACTGTAAAGGAACTTCGTTCCAAAAAATCAAAATGAATAGCACCTCTAGTGACTTTAATGTAGTGAAGTTGGGAGTACCACAGGGTACTGTCCTGGATCCCGTCTTGTTTTTACTAAACAGTGCGGCTTTTAATAGTAGTTAACTTTTGAACGGTTCGACATAAAACAATGAAAAAAAAAACGTATTGAATTATATCACCGATACTACTTTTTGAAATGAATGAATTGTGATTGCGCGATAGATGGCGCGGGGGGCACATCAACTTCAAAATTTCAAATAGAATGGGGTGTCAAGTGGCACATCATTGAAAATATAATTCTTTTCAACCATCCTATTTTTTTTTAAATTTCGTTCAAACGTTTTTTCACTATAGGCATTTGAAATGTCAAATATAAGTGCGGATCTGAATGGTACCGTTACCTCAATAACTTTTGAACGGTTTGATGTGAAACAATGAGACATGAAATTTATTGAATGGTATTACCGGTCCTACTTTTTGAGAGGAGATACATTACAATTGCTCGACAGAGGGCGCTGGGGACACATCAACTTGAAAATTTCGAAAGGCATAGAGTTGATTTGCACATTGTTGAAAAGATAATTCAATTTTTCTTTCGACTATATGGTTGTTCTACAGAATCACAAGTGCGAGAGCGGCTTTTTATAGCCTCCCTCCCTTTTCCCAACGGGACCAAATTTATTTTGAATGATATCACCGATACTATTCTTTGAAATAGAAGACATTGTGGTTCATCGATAGATGGCGTGGGAGGGGAGGGTACATCAATTTGAACATTTCAAATAGCATGGGGGTCAAGTGGCATATCATTGAAAAGGTAATTCAATTCTCTTTTCAATCATCATATTATTTTTAAATTTCGTTCAAACGTTTTTTCACAATATGCATTTGAAATTTTGTTATACTCGACATTTCAAATGCATATTGTGAAAAAACGTATTAACGAAATTGAAAAAAAAACTAAATTGATGAGAAGAGAATTGAGTTATCTTTTCAACGATGTGCCACTTGACCCCCCATGCTATTTGAAATTTTCAAGTTGATGTGCCCCCCGCGCCATCTATCGGGCACTCACAATGTCTTTTATTTCAAATAGTAGTTATAGGTGATTTCATGCAATACCTTTTTTTTTCTCTGTTTTACGTCGAACCGTTCAAAAGTCAACAGGGGGGGGGGGACTATTAAAAGCTGCACTGTATATTAACTCAATTATAGAAAACCAGACTAAAAAAATAGAAAATAAGAAAAAAATTTATTTTATTAAATAAAAATCGTGGGGTGCATGGTATCAATAATTATATAGTACATTACACACCTAGGGCAGTAAAGTAAGAAATGTCCCAGATCACAGGTAATTGTTGGCCGAGGCGATACCATGCACCCCACGTTTTTTTTTTTTTTTTAATAATTTTTTTTCTTATTTTCTATTTTTTAAGTCTGGTTTTCTATAAAAGCGTGTTTTTTAGTTTTTTAAAACTATTATTTATTACTTACCTACACCAAGAACCAACTATGTAAATCTCTACTATATGCAATATTTAATAACTTCAATCAAGTTTGCCATGAAGTAGACGTGAAGGCTGGCTAAACGCTGTGGTGTCACACAATCAAAAATCACCACACTAAATCACTCTACACCTATATGCACATTTCGATAACTAAGTTATTATCATCAGTAGAAAGTAGACCTTTATTCAATACCTTTACAGGTATTCAAATCCAAAATTGTGTTGTAACTGGGGCTGGTAAGTAATTGTTTATTTCTAGTGTATCTTTGAGGCACATGATAAGAAATCATAGACACTAAATCAGGAGAATCATAACAATGATTTATGATTTTGTACATAAAGAGTAAATCCGTGATTATCCGTCGTTGTTCTAGCAGCTGTATATTATAAAGAGAACGAATTTCACTAATGCCAACAGTTATATAAACCTTTGTAATTTTGAAGTGGATAAACCTTACAAATCTATTCTGAAGTCTTTCTGATCATAATTTATAAACATTATAATGTGGGTTCCATACTACACTGGCGAAATTTAATTTGCTGTGAACAAAAGCATAATAAATAGATTTGAGGCTGCCTCATTATCAAAGTATTTGCATGTTCTACAAAAAAATCCCAAAGCTCTATTGCAAGAATTAATTAGGTACTCAAAATGTGGGTTGAAGGTCATTTTCTTACGAAGTATACACCAAGATCCCTGATTCGGTCCGTTCTTTTGACTATACTGTCGTCCAGTAAATATTGGAATTCTATAGGAATAATGCTTTCACTGAAAGATATACTCGCACATTTACTGACATTGAGTTTCATTTTGTTCCGGTTACAAAATTCAGTGAACCTATTTAGATCTTCCTGAATCTTTGAGCAGTCCCTAACCGTCAACACTTTTCTGAATATCTTGAAGTCGTCAGCATATAACAGTACCTGTGTATGTTTGAAACAGCTGTTTAGATCATTAATAAACACTGAAAATAATAAAGGACCCAGATCTGAATCCTGAGGGACTCCCGATGTTACCACGAAAGAGGCAGACCTATATCCATATATATTCACAAGTTGACTCTGATTATGAAGATATGACGATAGCCATCTCAGGAGATTTCCCTGTATACCAATTCCAGAAAGTTTCGATATAAGGAGGTTATGATCGACTTTATCGAACGCTTTGCTGAAATCAGTATACAGTATACAGCTCGATTGTCTAAGGCATTCGAGATGTATTCGGAATATATAACCAAGGTTGTTTCAATCCCTCGTTTGGAGAAAAATCCGTGTTGGCATTCTAAGATCGATGATTTAAAACTGTGAAACATAATGTCGTAAATGATACTTTCGAATAATTTGCTGAATATGGATAGTTTGGAGATACCGCGATAATTTTTCACTGAGTTTCTGGTACCGGAGTTTTTGTATATAGGTAGCAAATAAATCACATATTTGTTTGCCGTTTTCAGCGGATGTGTCGTTGTAAGACATTTTATTAGGAAAACTAACCTCATTTTTGCGACCATTTATATATTTCCAGAATTTTTTAGGATGTTTTAATTTCATTTTGAATATTGTTTGTGTACAATTTGTAGTCATTAGATATAAGATTTTTACTTCTACGTCTCAGAAGTTTAAATTCTTTATAATAATATTGATTATCATATTTTTTCCACTTTCTGTGCATCTGATTTTTTTGTTTTATACATTTTATTGTATCGGCAGAAAAGTATACAGGATTTTTTTTATTTTTATGGTTACATTAGGGACATGCAGACTGGTACCTTCCTGTAAAATTTTGTAAAAAACAGAAATTCCTTGATCAACTGATAATTTAGAGAGCTTCTCTTACCAGTCGTAATTTAGAAAAAAATTGTTGAGCTCGTTATAGTTTTCTGAAATTATTAAAAAAAAAATTGATCTGTTTTGTCAAGAACTTTAATATTGAGACAGCTGATGTAAAACTCAATGGGTGGATGATACGAATCAAGATATACTAAGGCAATGTCACTCTTTTCTAATTTCGATAAGTGAATTTTAGTGCAAAAAACGAAATCTAATATTCTATCATCTACGTTTTTTATATCATTGTGCTGTGAAAATTCACCAAACGATAAGATATCGATCAATGATGAGTTAGAGTTATCAGTGTTTGTTGGAACAAAAATAGTTTTGCATTCACTGGGAATCCAACTAATGCTTGGAAAATTGAAATCACCAAATATGATAATAGGTTCACCTGTGAGTTCATCAAGGTTTGCTTGTAGTTTCGAGGTGAAACATAATCTAGCGTAGTCGTCCCTGGGAGGAAGATAAACGCAGCATACATGGATCTTCAAATTGTCATAAATCTTCTGCGTCGCTCTGAAAGTGCTCTCGATGCTTAACACTAATTGAATTTTTAACACCTATTAGTACACCTCCCCCGGATTTTTTGTTATTGGCACACGGAGCACTTTCGCGATCGCGGCGGAAAACATTGTAATGTGATGTGTCTAAAACTTTAGAATCAAGAATGTCACCTGAAAGATTGGTTTCAGTTATCAAGTAGAGATCAGCGTTGATATTGAAAGTATTTATTTTGAATTCGGTTATCTTGGAACGCAAACCATTTACCTTCTGTTCATAAATTAACAACTTTTCCATTGGAGAAACTATCATATATGATGTGGTTAATTATCGCAAAATTCACGGTTACATTTTGTCGATGGATTCGTGATTTTTTATAGCAAGTATTTTGGACGAATCGGATTTTCTACAAAGGATGGCACCATTCTTCACCCAAACATACTTGTATTGTTTGTTTTTTGCAGCTAGCCTTACGTCTTTATATAAAAGTTTGTTGGCTAACGTGAGATGTTCATTTATATAGAAAGCATCTGAGACACCATCGAGATTCATTTTTGGAGAACTATCATTTCCCATACGTTTGGCTTTGGCAGCCATCAGAAAGCGCTCCTTTTCCCTTCTTGATGTAAATTTCACTATTATATTTTTTATTTTATTATTCGGATTATTATGATTTACTTGAACCCTGTGTGCATGGTCAATGGTAGCAGGATTAATCCTACAATCAATGTGCATTCCTATTTTATCAATGATGTTATATATGTCCTCATTACTTTTTTCAGGGATACCCTGTATCTCAATATTATTCAGACGAGAAACCTGCTCCAAGTCGTTCCACTTGGACTATAGACTATCAATATCGCCCTATTTTCTTTTGCCAATTCATCGTTTTTTTTTGACATATTCCTTTAGTATGGAGATTTCATTTTCAAAATCCCAGATTTTGTTGCTACAGAAATTAACTGACTGAAGAACCATGTCTTGTTGTTCTCGAATTTGTCTCAGCTCCAGGCGAATTTCCTCCGGGGTGATCGCGGCGGCTGAGTCACTGGTAGCGGTATCATTCACCTGGGGTGATTGCGGCAGTAGCGATGTCCCAGCTATGACTGATGTTCTGGGACGACCTCGACAGCCGGGGCATGTCCATGAAACACCTTCGCCTCGGAGACTATCGAGCTGATTGCCCATGATGCTGATACACTGGCCATGATAAAAACGAGCACAAAAACTTCCACATTGTGAACCGGGATTTTTATGATTCACCGTTTTATTGCAGATTTTGCAAAGTTTATCAGCCATTTCCACTATCCGATGAATAAGCTCAATTCAATTTCGCTTACGTGAAACTGTAAAGTTCAATCAGTGCGTAGATATGAAATTGAAGATTGTACTATGATTCTCACTATCGATTTCATTAAAAATATCGGAGCTCCTAAGTAACACACCTGCACGGTCAAGAGACACCGACCACAATGTTCAGACAATAACGGTTTTTTTTCATTGTTATTTTTATATTCCTCAATTATTTCAAAAAGGACTTTATTCACCATATAAATTGAGTGATTAAATAAATTACTTGAATGCAGAATTATGAGTTTTTGTTGTAATATTTCAGCCTCTGGAACTCCTGGTTACCCTCGACCTGGTTTAATTCCTAGTAGAGATGGACCGTTAGGACTGCACCACCCGGATCTCTTAGGCAGGCCTTATGCAGATCAGCTAGCTCACCAAGTAAGGATAATAATTTGATTTTGGCCTGAAATTAATTATAATTCCACCTTCCACCAATCAAATTACTAAGTTACTAAATAGTGTGAACGCAAAAATATTTTCATCGATGGTGTTGGTCAAAAGTATTTTTGTATTGTGTGCTCTTAAGTCGGGTACATATTTTTATACATTTCTTGCAATAGACTTCTAGAATGTAGTTGAAGTTCGATAAATACTCAAATTTGATGTTCAGAAATAATTTCATTACAAAATTTCATCCATTTCAAAAACTGGCCCTGCAGCGCCCTAGTGATACAGATCATAGCAACTATCTTGGGTATCTTTAGTTTTGAAACCAGAAAATATATCTTCAAAATTCGAATTGCTTCTGAAAAATCTCAAGATGCAACCTGCCTATCTAGAACAATAAAAACTGTACAACCATATCAAATATATTGCTGCTCACCCTTAGAAAATGAGTCGCCACAACATTTTGTTTTATAACATCAAGTATTTTATGTTTTCCAATTCACATTCTCAATAGCTTTACTCAGGCACGGATCCAGGATTTCTTTCAGGGGGACGGGCATTTTTTGTGTAATAACTTATTTTTCAGAAAATTTGTTCAAAAAAATATAGAAATCAATAGTGCAGTTGCTGTCGAGAAATACAGATGAATTTGAATAGTGCTGTCTTTAGAAATATGAAATAAAAACGCATAGGTGTAGACATTAAATAACTAATAAAAAATATTTTTAAAGACAAGCTTTCATTCAAGCAGTGTACTAAAACGTATAAAATAAGTTTAATCATTGCTGACAATGATTTCATTATTGTTTGTTGAATTATTTGGTTTCAAAAAGCTTGTCGCGTGAAGTGTTCATAAAAGTAGGTACCAATTAATTTGATTGGGCAGTGGTTGGTTGTTAAGTAAGAACTTAAAGTATTTCATTTTTACAAAGTATTCATAAAAGTAGATACCAATAATTCCATTGGACAATGATTGGTTGGTAAGTAACAACTTGTCGCAGTATTAATTTTATTACATTTAGCGCGACAAGCTTTTTGAATAGAAAAATCGAATTTAAACGGTTTTCTTCACATAAAGGATTCAATATAAAATTGAACCAGAGAAAGGTAGATCTCAGGTGAAAAACAACTACTTTCCTGGCAAATACCACGCAGAACGTTGAATGATATTCACCTGAAAATCCATGCATACTTCCATAAAATATCAATGGACATTGAATGCAAATGTTTCTTTCTGATAAGCTCGATTATGTTTAATTTAAGTCGTGTTCACCTAACAATCCGAATACCGGTTTCAGGCTTCTTGGCCCTCATTAGTAATGAGTAGTCAACCAGCCAAAAGTCCAAAGAACTCTGGCTGAAGTGAGACACAACGTAAACAAACCATCATCGATCTTGTAACACCTACAGGTAGCCGGAAAAGATAAACTTTAACTGGCGGTACCTAGTGACAGAAAGAAACATCTCGAAAATCTCCCACCTCGATAGGTTTCTAAATAAAAGATTCCTTCTCAGTAGGAGTGGCAAGCCCGCCTAGCATACAGTGAGAGATAAGTGCCATGTGAAGTGGAATGAATAGAAAAATCGAATTTAAACGGTTTCTTCACATAAAGGATTCAATATAAAATTGAACCAGAGAAAGGTAGATCTCAGGTGAAAACAACTACTTTCCTGGCAAATACCACGCAGAACGTTGAATGATATTCACCTGAAAATCCATGCATACTTCCATAAAATATCAATGGACATTGAATGCAAATGTTTCTTCTGATAAGCTCGATTATGTTTAATTTAAGTCGTGTTCACCTAACAATCCGCATACCGGTTTCAGGCTTCTTGGCCCTCATCAGTAATGGTAGTCAACCAGCCAAAAGTCCAAAGAACTCTGGCTGAAGTGAGACACAACGTAAACAAACCATCATCGATCTTGTAACACCTATAGGTACCGGAAAAGATAAACTTTAACTGGCGGTACCTAGTGACAGAAAGAAACATCCGAAAAATCTCCCACCTCGATAGGTTTCTAAATAAAAGATTCCTTCTCAGTAGGAGTGGCAAGCCCGCCTAGCATACAGTGAGAGATAAGTGCCATGTGAAGTGGAATGAATAGAAAAATCGAATTTAAACGGTTTTCTTACATAAAGGATTCAATATAAAATTGAACCAGAGAAAGGTAGATCTCAGGTGAAAACAACTACTTTCCTGGCAAATACCACGAGAACGCTGAATGATATTCACCTGAAAATCCATGCATACTTCCATAAAATATCAATGGACATTGAATGCAAATGTTTCTTTCTGATAAGCTCGATTATGTTTAATTTAAGTCGTGTTCACCAACAACGCAAAACCGGTTTCAGGCTTCTTGGCCCTCATCAGTATGGAGTAGTCAACCAGCCAAAAGTCCAAAGAACTCTGGCTGAAGTGAGACACAACGTAAACAAACCATCATCGATCTTGTAACACCTATAGGTACGCCGGAAAAGATAAACTTTAACTGGCGGTACCTAGTGACAGAAAGAAACACTCCGAAAATCTCCCACCTCGATAGGTTTCTAAATAAAAGATTCCTTCTCAGTAGGAGTGGCAAGCCCGTCTAGCATACAGTGAGAGATAAGTGCCATGTGAAGTGGAATGAATGAATGAATGAAACCAAATAATTTATTAAAAAATAATTAAATCATTGTCAGCGATGACTTAAACTTATTTCATACGTTTCAGTACACGGCTTTAATAAAAGCTTGTCATTGAAAAGGTTTTTTATTTTATTTTATTTTTTGCTTTTTAGTTCGCCTCAATCTGTTCATTTCTAGTAGAACATCATTATTACAAGGTATCTTCCCTGTAAGTTTTGAGTTGAAAGAAATCATGATCTCCGACCCCAAAAACTCCCACACACCAATTTGAATAGAATCTGACCATAAGTACATCCGCCATCCTGAAGTTGCCATCTTCAATTTATAGATTTTGTCAAAAAATTAATAATCCTCGAACCTTAAAACCCCCACATACCAATTTTGAATAAAATATGACCATAATCAGAAAACTCGTCCTCCATCTTGTGGCAACCATTTTGAATTTATAAATTTTGAAAAAAAATTCAAAATCTCCGACCGCGAAAACCGCCGCATACCAATTTTGAATCAAATCGGACCATAATCACAAAACTCGTCTTCCATCTTGGGGCCTCCATCTGGAATTTATGAATTTCGACAAAGAATTCATAATCTCCGACCCCGGAAACCCCCACATACCAATATTGAAACAAATCGGACCATAATCACAAAACTCGTCCGTCATCTTGAATTTATGAATTTTGACAAAAAATTCATAATCTCCGACCCCAAAACCCCCCACATGGTTTGAATCAAATCGGACCATAATTACAAATCTTGAAGCCGCCATTTTGTTTTTTTCTCTAACAAAAATTCCGTACTGCATTGTCTTCAGAATTATGAACATTTGCCAGATTTCAAATTAATCTGACTAAAAGTCGGTCAAAATTCACTTGCAAGATTTGACCCTAACTAACGAACTGACAAGTTCTTTGAATCAGATATGGAATTATCTGCGTCTGAAAGATAAACTTTAGTCACTATCTTCCATCATTCAAGATAACCTCTTGGGAGGTATTTATGTTGAAAAGGGAAACATTCTCAATTGAATAAAATCTCCACATATTTTTCTGAAAATTGCAAAATAATATTGAAGTTATTTTTTGTTATATCTAACAGAAAACAACTACTTCTCCGGCTTGAGCCAAGCCGGACAATATATATATATATATATATATATATATATATATATATAGAGAGAGAGAGAGAGAGAGAGAGAGATGTACACGGTCATTGTGAATCCCGTGAAGCATATGAACGAGACGCAGTTTAGCCCGGAGTAACCTTGTTAGTCCCGATATCGGGCTCAACAAAGTATCATCCTGTATCTCTTCACTGGGTGATCAGAAATGAATGCAGGTCATTTCCCCACGTTTTAGATCGGGACACACAATATACCATTTTCATAACCAACATACGCCATATAGTTCTTTGGTTCGAACTGTAGGGGGCGCTTTCCGTATATAGGGATATACACTGCAGAATTATATACTTCTTTGTAGAGCCCACAAACTTTTGTAGCGTTGTACAGCCCTAAGTTTGGCAACATCGCAATCGCTGCCTTCATGAATGTAATATATATGAATTGCTGTATCCGTGTCCTAGCGCAAGGAGTAGTTCATAATTCAATATAAAAAATATTTATGGTTAATTTTTCAGATTAGGGAATTTGAGTTTGAAATAGTTACAATATTTGGAGATATATTTACAAATTCTTTTTCTAAGGGGAATTTTGTGCGATCAATCCATCTACATAAAGGATGGATGGGAAAAAGTACAAAATAACCAATATTGGCTCGAAAGCCTTATTCTTCAGTTTTCATCGTAGATTTAATTTTTGTGCATCAAAAGATAAAAATACATTTACACTGATGTAGACATATAGAGGAGACGGTCTACCAAGAATATTAGGCAAATATAATTCCCAACTGAGGAGCGATATAATGATTTCAACCATCGTGAAGATTGGATATCGAAATTCTCAACAATTTTTTGAGGCAAAGAAACTTTTTTATTGACTTTTTTTATATGCAATTTTGCGGTCTTTTGGAAGTGAAATTTATAGAACTTTTCATTATTATTTTTTGCTATTGAGTCCACTTACATTTATTGATAAAAAAGGGGGAAGGAAAGAACAGTTCACCTATACAAAATAGGTTGAACCACCTAAAATCATCACATTAAATTCAAGCCCAGATGAGTCTGTTGAGGAAAGAGATTTTGCATTGTACACAGGGATTACTCTCATTAGAATTATTTGTTCTCTACAAAATCTGATTCTGTAATGCTTGATTAAGATTATCCCCTGTTTTATTTGGATGATAAAAAATATTAATATCGGGAGGGTGCTTAGAGATCGATTGTGAATAAATGACAGAGAATTAAAATACAAGTAGTATATATTTCGTCCAATTGAATTAAAAAATGCAGAAATATATGATGGAAAAAAATATATCGGAAAAGCTAGTTTCAAGTACAACTAGAGATAACATAATTGAGCTTCTCAGGAAAATAGGCAATTGTTTTTTTTGTGCATGTTTTTCGACCATATGGGGAGCGAATCAGAACCAAACAAAAACTGAACTATTTGCTGATGAGTACTTAATATTTTTTGGGTTATTCCAATCACATGGAACCATTAATTCACTTGGCATAAAAACTGAAAAAATCCATATTTTCACAATTATTTCCATGGAAAACTGTCTCGAACAATCAACGGCAAATGTTATGTGAGCAGCAGTTCGTAGAGTGATATTTTTTTTCTTCTATCGGAAAGTTTTTATTATCTTTTGAGTATTGATATTAATGAAATATTGAACAGAAATTTATTATCCACTTTTTTTCTATCTTACTTCCGAATTAATATTTATAACTCCGAAATTTCAGAATGAAATATCAATTTCATGAATATATGAGATATAGAATTCGTTGTTCCTTCTCTTCCCGCTGAGGAAGCGATCGACTATACAAAATGCCTGAACGAACAATTGGATGAGAGATTGGTCATCTTAGCTCCATATTTGACCCTGAATGGAAGTAACATTATATTCTCATGAAGTTCTGATCGGTGCTATTTTATGAATTATTCATAAAAATAATGTATATTATGCCGAATAGGATTTAATCATTCAGAAATACTTCCCGAAAATTCGGACCTGAAACAGTAATAGGTATGTTTCTTTGTAGAGGAGAAAAACACAAGGAGTTGAATATTCCAGTTTCTGATGAAGGTACAGATTTTTTTTTTATTCTCAAAACTTTCAGAGAATTTTTCATCTATTGATATTTCATTGCAAAATTTTGGAGAAAAATATTCGTTTGGGAGTAAAACTTTAAATGATCGAAAAAACAGTTTTGGTTTAATATTTTTTCCTCGGAATAATTTTCCGAATTATAATGGAAAACATCATTGAAAAAAATAATTATATATCACTCTATTGCCTGTTGCTCAAAGAAACTCCTTCATTGACTTTTAGAATTTGACTCTATTGCTAGATCATTTAATATTTCTTCTTACTTGAACTGAACTGAATGGGGATATAAAAAAACAATTAGAGTATGGAGTATATAGAAAAACAATTAGCACATATGATTTCCGAACAAAAATCTTATATGAAATGAGTTTTCGAGTTAAATGAAATAATTTTTTTTATCATATATTTCTTCAAGAGTAATGTTTGATGCGATATTAGACACTAATGGAAATGGTAATTGGTGGCACTTCCTTCTTGCAAATTTAAATTGTGTTAATATTGTTTTTCTCAATATTGTACACACAGTGGAAAAACTTACGAATAGAATAGAATAGAATTTATTGATGCAGTAAATACATAAATAATGTTTGCATACGTCAAGTCAATGGTAACACATAGTAGTAAATATTAAAACACAATATATGGTAACAATATGGTCAATAACATAACATAAATACAGAACATAGTAATACAACAATATATAATTATTAGACAGACGACAAATTAGATAAAGAGTAGAAATAATTAAAATATTCTTCAAATGTGTAAAAGGCATTTTGTAAAAGTATATTTTTAATTTGTACTTTAAAAGTGTTTATACTCATGTCAAGAGTCTGAAACTCATTAGGTAACACATTAAAAAAATCTTAAAGATAGATATAAATAAGAGTTTTGCGATTTACTAAGTCTATATTTGGGTAGCCTTAAATTTGTTTTTGCCCTAGGATCGTGGTAGTGTATATCTTCCTGCTTGGTAGATTTATTTTCATCTTTTAAATTTTTACATAACAAAAAAATTCGTATATAAAGCAAGATCGCAGAGTTAATATATGGAAATTTTTGAAGAAGGGTTTACAATGATCATCATATTTGGCATTTGCCATTATTCTGACAACTTTTTTTTGTAATTTGAATATTTTCTCTAAATAACATGAGAAACCCCATACTATTAATCCATATGTCATTATACTGTGAAAAATGCCAAAATAAGCTACTTTCAAACAATCTATTGTTGTTTTATTTCTAAGTTGTCTTATTATGTATATACACGTGGATATACGCTTTGATAATTTGTGAATATGCGATGCGAAATTCAATGACGAGTCCAGATACACTCCGAGAAACCTAATTGGTTCATTATTATCAAAAAAAAAAAAACAAAAAAAATTCTCTATATTATTTTTTGTTGAGAAATCTAAAGTTTTGGTTTTATCATTATTTATAGCAAGATAATTGCTTGTAGACCAGTTTGTTATAAAGCTTTCAGATTCATTAGCGTTATAAATTAGATTGGAAGTCAGAGTGTCGCTTAGCAAAAGCGTGGCATCATCAGCATACATTATCGGAAGCACATCTGTCAGATTAAAAGGCATATCGTTAATGTAGATAATAAATAATTATGGACCAAGGACTGACCCCTGCGGTACTCCATAATTAACTTTCAAAAGTTTTGATGTGTCGCCGTTAAATTTGACACATTGCTGACGGCCTGCAAGATAAGATGTAATGAGATTTAAGGCGTTTTCTCTGATCCCATAATATTCTAATTTTTGTAATAATAGACCATGGTTAACCGTGTCGAATGCTTTAGACATGTCATAAAATTTATGCGCAGCATAATTTACGCTCCTCAAAAGCTTCTATAATATTTTCATACATTTCGCGTATTGCATTAGTAGTAGATCTTCTCTGTCTGTACCCAAATTGAGCATTATTTAATAGATTGTTTTTTTCAAAGTATTGTGATAATCTGTTTTTTAGAATGATTTCAAATATTTTTGAGATAACAGGTATGATAGATATAGGCCTATAACTGTTTGTATTGTTAAACTCGCCTTTTTTGTGTATAGGGATAACTTGTGATATTTTAAATATTTGAGGATAAATCCCGCTTTCAATACATCTGTTTATTAAATGTGCGATAGGCCTAGCAAGTGAATCGCTGACCAGTTTTAGAACCTCACTGTTAAGGTTGTTGATATCTTTAGATTTACTATTTTTTAATTGAGATATTATAGTTTTGATTTCAATGTCACAAACAGGAAATTAAAAAAAAATATTTATTTGCATTAGGTCCATTATTTAAAAAAATTGAAAACTTTTTGTCATCTACATTATCAAAGTTGATCATTAAATCATTAATAACATCAGAGAAGTAGTCCGAAAATTCATTAGCTGTCTATTCAGATGTCACATGTGAATTTTTATTTTTTTGTTTTTATTGATAATATCCCATGCTGCTTTTTGTTTATTATCAGAAGTTAAAAGTCGTTTATTATTTGCGTTTAGTTTCCCTTGTTTTATTTCATTTCTATACTCCTTTAGAGTATTATATACCTTAAAGTCTTCATTATTTTTTTTTGAACAAGCAACTACGTGTACGGCATCCAAGGTGCGTTTTAATTGTTGCATGTCATTGTCAAAAACAAAGTCTTTATTTTCTAGCTTGGACTTTTTTATAAGTTTTTCCACAAAACATTGGTTATAAAATGTTGATAACATATTGACCAGGAGATCCGCAGATTCATCAGGATTATTTATTTCATAAAATATTTGCCAATTTACATTATTTACACATTTAATAAACTGTTGTTTTCCATGTTCAGTCATAGGTCTACATGAAATATACCTGTCATTTGATGTGAGACTTGTCGCAATAGAGAAGAAAATACCCTTATGGTCCGACATATGTGGTTCAATTACTTCCACGATCAAGTTGTTGTTGTTTATGTTAGTAAACAGATTATCTATTTTTGTAGCGCTGGTGCTAGTTACTCGTGTATTTTCATTAACTTTTTCCTCTAAATTGTATGTCAAGAAAATGTTTATACATTCATTTACATTTGTGTTATCAAAGATATTAAAATTTAAGTTGAAGTCGCCAACCACAACAATTTGATTATTAGAGGGTATCATTTCCAGTATTTTGTTTAGTGCAAGCAAAAAAACATCAGTATCACCCATAGGAGACCTGTATAGACACAAGAAATATATTTTTTCGTTAACTAGCTCAATTAAGGTAAATTCAGCATGAACATCCACGCATAATTCATTGATTTCTTTAGATTTAATTTTTAACAATTTATTTATGGTTATGATTTTTGAACCCGTAAAATGAGGGAGTCACCTGAATAAAAAACACATTCATTATAAAAACACATTTATTGAATATAACATTATAAAAACAATTCAGAATGAAATAAAATATTGATTTGTTTGAAAATATGAACAGGATGTTCATAAAATCAAATGTTGAATCATCTGCCACTGGAAGATGAACTTGAGTCACTATCTTCCATCGTTCAAGATAACCTCTTGTGAGGTATTCATGTTGAAAAGGGAAATATTCTAAATTGAATATTCAATAGAAATATTTTTCTGTGAATAAAAAAATCCACGATAAAAATTAAGTTATTTTTTGTGAATGACTAACAGAAAACAACTACCCCTGACTAAAGCCACACTGGACTTCGAACTACATCTGATAGATATTCTAAAAAGACCCTAACTGAAAAGAAAAAATCTGAAATTGAAAATTTGCCTTTTCATTAAGATGATTATTTGATTTTATATTCCAGTCTTGATTAGGAACTCATATAGATGAATGAGAGTGAAAAGAGTACTCACCAGAAATCATTTGTAGCATTGATGCAAGAGAGGCATCGCATTCAATAGGTCTTCAATACATTTTTGTTGACCAAAATCTATTTCACGCTTCCACGATTATCAGGAAGCACGGAAGAAATGGAAAACACATTTTTTAGAAGCAATCTCACATTTAAACCTATCATGGGATATGATAGATTGATTTGCTTGAAAATATGAACAGGATGTTCATAAAATCAGATGTGGAATCATCTGCGACTGAGACATAAACTCTAGTCACTATATTCAATCGTTTTGTAGTGCGAGTGCTGATGATATATTTTTCCGTATTATCTGAGCAATATGCAGACTCATGTAAAGAAGTGAAGGATAGGTGTACCCTTGTCGAACATTGAAGGAAAAATACTCTGTTTGCCCAGTCTGATCAATATTCAATTAATTTACGTTTTATCGAGGGTAATATCATATGTGCTAGGGGTTTTATCGCTATTTTTTTTTTGAAATTTTTGAGAAAGCATTTTGCCAGGAAATTTTACTGACTGCGATTTGCGGTCTTATTATCTGGCCGCAAATTGCACGAGTTAAATTTCCTAGAGGAAAAATGCTTGAGGGAAAATTTCGAAGATGTGGCCATTCCATAGTTATCTTTGGTCAATCTATCTTTCCATTAATTAATTTGAGAATATCGAAATTCATTCAGCTATTTTTAGTTTCGTAAATGAAAATATATTTTCTCAAAGAACTGCTGTGCAATTCGTTCATTCTTATTGCATTCTTGGGAGTGTTTATCCACCCATACACTGAAATATGTATGTCTTCATTTTTAACGAATATTCAAATTCCAATTTTTATGATCCTAACTTGAAAAGTAACGAAACCCCCATAGAAATTTCAAACCCCCTATATCACCCTTTTAGGGGTTGAATTTCAGAAAACACTGAAACAGGTATTTATGTATTCGTAACAAAGACCTATAATTCCAATTTTCATAAACTCCACTTCAGAAAACTAACGGTACTCCTATACAAACTTTCAACCTCACTTCAACCTTGAGTGTTAAATTTTCAAAAATCCTGAAATTTGTGATTTATATTTGAGAAGATAAGCCCAAATACCAATTTCCTTGACTCCTACTTTCAAACTTTCACACCTTTCCCCCCCTCTAAGGATGGAAATAAGAATACGCTGAGGTTTATATGAAATACTTCATAATTCTCACATACCTAGTTTCTCCAGATACGAGAGTTTTCCTGAACCTGACGAAAAATACACATTTTCGGAGCTATTAGGTTTTCTCATACGATAATCAACCTGATAATACAAAAAAAAATATATTCAACAAATTATACTGAATATGAATTATGTGCTCACCTTTTTGCTTTTTCTCAAGTTATAATTTTGAAGGGTCATCGCCACAATCTGTTTTCCTCTGCTGGACATTTCCGCATGTCACCGCACGCTCACTGATTTGAAATCCCTACTAAATATTTCGAACTGAAAAACGCGCGAGGCAGTAGAGGCAACGCCGCCGGGACACGCCGTTCCAATATAGGCAATATACGTTTGGGATTCATAGCGTAGTGAAAGAATAATTGGCTCTACAACGTTTCAAAGGAGTTTACAAATTTTTAAAAATTGAGAATTGTTACCCCTCTAAGTGTGCTTCGACGAAAAATGATGGAATGATGTCATTGCACTGGAATATACTCTTCGCCCATTCTGAAAAGTGCGGGTTCAAGAGCGACCCGTTCATTTGGTGGGCTTCACAAGCTACCGTGTACAACTATATATATATATATATATTGTTATGTTATGTTATGCCAGTTATGAGTTTTAAAAGGAAAAAACCCACAAAAAAGAATAATTAATAAATAGTTATTAGTTTCAAGAGATTGTTTTTACATAATTTTGGAAGTTCTATTTATTTGTAAGCCTATGTATAATATGGATAGATAAAAATGTCAAAATACTATAACACAATCAATTTCATACACTGTCATAATAACCCATAATTGGTAAAAAGACAACAAAAAGTCTAGATTTACAAAATTTTCATGAATAAAAAGTGATCAACACATTTATAAATTTGAAACATACAGTATATGAAATTGTACCTAACTAAAAGTAGCCAATGGTAGAACAGCAAACTTCTTGGTGAGATTAGCCAATCAGGGAATAGATGGTCATATGGAAAATTGGAAATTGTGAGAGAATAACAACGGGGTGGTGTCATAAGCAATTATTATTGAAATATGTAAATAGTAATAAGAATGGAAAAATAGTTGTATATATAAATTATATAAGATGAACCCAAACAGTGAAATGTGACAATTTGGTGCGAATTAGGTGAAAAAAAAGCCAAAAGGAGATCGAAAAAAATTTAGAAAGGAATGCCACGCATCATTTTTGGAGAAAGAAAAATGAAATAATTCCAACATTAGAAGAACAAAATCAATATTACCTTAATTATACAACATATCCACGTATCCAAAGCTGATTTCCGCATCTGTATGGTTCCTGATTTATGGTATTGGAGTTCCTGATAGAGCTTGGAGTGAGAAGGGATCCAGTTTCAGGGCATATCTTGAACACCGACATTTCCAGCCAGGTATAAAAACTTTAATAGTGCACATCCGGTCCTGAACAATTTCACAAATAACGTATTTCACATCTGAAGAACTTTATTTCACTGTATTTTGAACTATAAAAGAAAACTTCACTCTCAAGGAAAAAGTGAGGTTCTGTCTATCTATCCATGATTTCATTTTTATGATTATCCGTGAATATTTGTAGATTCACATTAGTATAAGTTATTTCTTGTAGGCCAGGTAAAATTAAGTCTTCCTGAATAAAGGAAATAATTGCTTTTTGATACTTTGTTGTTTGTTTTCTACAATGATCAACAATCATTCCTACGACCATTGAATAAATTGAGTTTTGACATATCAAGTAGTGGCTAAATTGCCTTGAACCGGCTATCTGAGATAAGAGGTGTACCAACTGTGCTAGCTGTGGTAAGAAAAATGATAACAATTGGCAGCAACGTGACGAGAGAACAGTGACGTAGCTAGCAATTATTATTACATCATTGCAATATTATACAGGGTGAAAATACTTATCTATATCATATCAATCTGACTCATAAGAATAGCGAAAGCTATTAGCAATCTTCATTATATAACAACAACTATTGTTATTCAATTTATCAATACATAACAAATTGGCACCCAAAGTGTGGGGTGAAATAATAACAAAATAATTTGTTCAATCTATCATTACATAACAATATATACATATATATATATATATATATTGAGAATGTTTCCTTTTTAGGTTATCTTGGACAATGGAAGATAGTTACTAAAGTTTATCTTTCAGTCGCAGATGATTCCATATCTGATTTCATGAACATCCTGTTCATGAAATCAAACAAATCAATCCCCCATGAGTGGTTTCAATGTAAAAAAACACAGATTTCAAACTGACACTCCAGATGAAATGTTTCCAACATTTTTCCATCATTGCATAATGAAATTGCTTCTAAAAAAAGTGTTTCCCGATTCTTCTGGTCTTCCTGATGATCGTGGAAGCGTGAAATAGGTAGATTTCATCGACAAAAATGTATTGAAGACCTAGTGAATGCGATGCCACTCTTGCAACAATGTTGCAAATGGTTACTGGTGAGTACTCCTTTCTGGAAAACATTCTTATTTGCCTCATTCATCTATATGAGTCCTTAATTGAGACTGGAATATAAAATCAAATAACTATTTGAATAAAAATGCAAATTTTCACTCTCAGTATTTTTCTTTTGAGTTAGGGTCCTTTCACAATATATATTAGATGTAGTTGGCTTTAGCCGGGAAGTAGTTGTTTTTCTATTAGATATTACAAAAAATCAAATCAAAATATACTTTATTGTCGGAAGAAATAAATTCTCATTGACAAAGTGTAATACAAGTCACAGAATAATAATAAGTAGTAAGTAATAGTAAGGTTAATGTTACACTAAAAAAAATCACTTAAAACACTTTAAATACTAGCACACTCTAAAAACTAAAAAATAAATGTATATATACGTTTACTTAAGCAAATAAAGGTTCAGTTAAAGCAGTCATAGTCTCAATGAAGGTTAATTGCAATGAGTCAGATATAAAATACTTGTGTAAATACATGCAATGCATCAATATACATACATATGTACACATATACATAAATACACATACATGCATATTCACACATATATACACCCACATACACATCACATATACATATTACAAATAATTACAAATTACATTTCATATCATTTCATTTACAGATTTCAGTTACAATTACAGGTTTCAGTAACAATTAACAATATTACATTTACAAACCCAATTTGCCGAATGCACCTAGGTTGTTGTAACACCTGTTTGTGTATCGAGAGAAATTGTGCAAAGAATATAGTATGATACAGTATTGTTGTTCATACGCAAGCTAATTTAATTTAGAAGTGACTGGTGAGGTGAAAGAGCTGTGTATTTTGTGGTTGTAAAAGAATAATAAGTATTTATTGAAACTAAGTCTGTGTAGATCCTGATGTAGTTACAGTAACGAAAAAAAATAACTATTTCTAGACAAGGCTGTTGGATATCCCTATTGGGTGAGGTTATTGAAAAGTGGCCTGAAAGAATTCCTGAACGTTATAAAAATCACAAAGACTATCCTTCACAGATGATCTAAAGCGTTCATACTTTTCAATATTTTTTATGTGCCATGGAAGATGGTTATATATTTTTGCAGCCAGATATATTAATGAATTTTTCGATATATTGGATGAGGGAATGGGTAGTTTCAAGTTACCTCTTTGGGGAGTGATTCCTTCATTGACTTCGAACAAAGATTAATTTTTGAAAACTAAACAAGCTGTTTCAAGGACAAACAAGGATGGAAGAATTAACAAATTATTTTCATTAAATAGTGACCTGCATGACACTCGCGGTCCTACCTTATATAAGTATCGGATGGCACGTTTCTGAAGGACGAAGATTATATTAAAGTTTTCTAGATTACATGAACCCCACAATGCAATCCCATATCGAATATATGATTCAATCAGTGCAGGGTAAACTATTTTAGCTGATGCTGTACCCAGTTCATTGGCCACTATAGGCAGGGCATAACACCCTGATGAAAGCTTTTTGCCCAATTGTTTGACGTGATGTTGAAACTTTAATTGCTTGTCAGTGTAGACTCCAAGAAATTTGTTCATACTTACACTGGCTATCGATTCATCCCCTAAAGGGATATCGGATAGGCACACTGGTATACTATACAATTAGTCTTAAGAAGAAGAAGAAATGTTTATTGAAATAGGAATAATAATAATAAAAAAAACGTATATACATGTATAAACTAACCTACTAGTTGGATTCAATAAATTTTACATTTTACGTCATAAACACACACACGCACACCAACATACACATACATATCTATGTACATATATATATATATATATATATATATATATATATATACAGTGCGCGTCAAAATTATGGAACAAATTCGATATTTCGCAAGCCATGTACTTTTGACAAAAATCCTGGAATAGGTCGATTTTTATTTTAAAATGTTATTATGTATATTCTAAAGAGGTTATGTCACTGGTTTTGACATGGTGACGTAATCGGTAATTTTTTTAAATTGGAATATATGTCTTGTGATACCTCATCTGAAAGGCCTTTCAATACTGCATTCAATGATAATAATTAATTAGATATTTTTTTACAGGGTGAACAAAAATTAATATTTTATTTCAATAAGAGAATAACATATCCAACAAAATAGAACAGTTAAATAAGATGTTCGAAATGCCATCCACCAGTCTCTTGACAATAAGCAAATCTACGGACACATTCCTCTTGCACATTGCGAATAACTTCCGGAGTAATTCTGTTATTTCGATCCTAATTCAATTTTTCAACTCTTGTAGATTTTGCGGCCTATCTACATAGGCCTTCGATTTCAAATAACCCCACAAGAAAAAATCCAGGGGCGTAAGATCTGGAGATCTTGGGGGCCACTCTATCGGTCCGTCTACCAATCCACCTCCTAGGAAAACAGTTATTCAAAACTCGCGAACATCACGTGCATAGTCGGGGTGCACCATCTTGTTGCAACCAAATACTTTCATTTGGTGAGTTAGGATTGTTGGCGTTTGGAAAAATATCGGCAAGGCTAGGTATGAGTTCATTTCTTAAAATTCCAATACGCTCCTGTAAGATTTCCTTCGAAAAATACGGGCCAATAATCCTGTCGTTTATTCTCCCTGCCCCAAACATTGACTTTCTGAGGGTATTGAGTATGCCCGTCCATTCATCCAGTTAGGATTATCTCTACTCCATTATCTTCTATTCTGTCGATTTACTGAATGATTTAGGCAATACGTAGCCTTATCGGTAAACAGAATTTGTTTTATAAAAGCGTGGATTGCGGTTACACAAATCCTGCATTATTTCACAGAACTCCACACGGCGATCGGGATCATCATCATTGAGTTGTTGATGTAGCTGTACTTTGTATGGATGGTACTTTTCTGCTTTTAGAATACGTAATACAGAACTTTGGGATATGTCAAGGTCTGCTGCAATTTGTCGTAAAGTATTGTGAGGATTATTCTCTACACCCAATAGAACATCAAGTTTCACGTTTTCTTCTATTTTAGGACGTCCAGCATTCGGAATATGTTTGACATGACCAGTTTCTCTAAATTTTTTCTCAATCTTACTGACTGTTGAGCGACTGATAGGTCTATTTGGATACTTCGATTGAACAAGTCGCATACCTCTTGCTGAGTTCTGGTTCTATCTCCGCATCCAATAAAAATTAAAATTTCTATGCGTTGGGTTTCACTTGAAGTAGCCATAGTTTACTTTTAGAACCTTTTCACTTGGAATTTGTGAAGAATATTTGTTGATATTTCAACTGACATTTATTTGACACTAACTTGCCTATTATGGCATTAATTTGTGATTGTCTTTTGTTTCCATTTTAGACTAGGAAATAGATAAATATTAATATTTGGAAAGAATCCATTGGTGTAGTAGAGTACTGACTCACTAGTCTGCCAGGGCAGTCTAAGGGATTAGAGCCTTGGCCCAAAAAAGTAAAATTTTGCATTTTTTAACACGCTTTTATTATCTTTACTTGTAACTAAATAACTCACAATGTAATAAAATCTTGGAAGTAAATATTCACACACTTCCAATCTTCCGAATAATCTGAAATTTGTCACACATATCAAGGACCGATAACAATACAAGAATTTCATAATCATAATGTAATAATAATAAAAATATATTTTTCCAAACGTCAACAATCCTAACTCACCAAATGAAAGTATTTGGTTGCAACAAGATGGTGCACCCCCGCACTATGCACGTGATGTTGGCGAGTTTTTGAATAACTGTTTTTCTAGGAGGTGGATTGGTAGACGTGGACCAATAGAGTGGCCCCCAAGATCTCCAGATCTTACGCCCCTGGATTTTTTCTTGTGGGGTTATTTGAAATCGAAGGTCTATGTAGATAGGCCGTAAAATCTACAAGAGTTGAAAAATCGAATTAGGATCGAAATTAACAGAATTACTCCGGAAGTTATCCGCAATGTGCAAGAGGAATATGTCCATAGATTTGCTTATTGTCAAGAGACTGGTGGATGGCATTTCGAACATCTCATTTAACTGTTCTATTTTGTTGGATATAAAGTTATTCTCTTATTGAAATAAAATATTAATTTTTGTTCACCCTGTAAAAAAATATCTAATTAATTATTATCATTGACTGCAGTATTGAAAGGCCTTTCAGATGAGGTATCACAAGACATCTATTCCAATTTAAAAAAATTACCGATTACGTCACCATGTCAAAACCAGTGACATAACCTTTTTAGAATATACATAAAAAAATCGGCATTTTAAAATAAAAATCGACCTATTTCAGGATTTTTGTCAAAAGTACATGGCTTGCGAAATATCGAATTTGTTCCATAATTTTGACGCGCACTGATATATATAAATACTTGAGAGTACAATCAGGCCCTATCATGGATATATTTTAGTAATTCAGTTTAGAACATTTTCAACGATGGTAAAGATTTCATTGTGGTGGATAAATCATCGAATTGGCTGAAACCTTTGAAAAATATGTTCATGGTATTTCTCAAGTTCTAACTATATGAAGATGGTGGTTATTCCAAGTCGAATAAGGATGTATTACATTGTTGAAGGTAATAGATGTTTGAAAGTATGGTGGTGTCATTTTATTCAATAATTTGTATATAAAAATCATAGAGCAGTAGAACAGTCTTTGGGATACTGACAGCTAATTCAGGTTAGATAACATGCTAAAAATTGATGTGTATCTATTACAATTCAAGATGATCCTTGATAAGTTGTTTGCAATTCTACTGAAAATATAACTTTTTTGAAATCTTTCTCTTAATATATTTATTATTTTTAATTATTGATGTTGAAGGCGAGTAAGTTAGCATTACACCATTCTTTAACTTTTGATATATCTCGAGTAATCAATGTTGTTGTCATGCCATAAGATGGCTGTATCATCTGCGAATATAGTAAATCAATCAATCAATCAAAATACTTTATTGTCTAAGATAGTTTCTTGTTGACAAAGCTTTGTGGAAGGGACATAAACAATTAAACAATTATTAATAATTAATAATAAAAATACTTACTCATAATACATACAAATACAACAAATAACACTTCCAAAACATGGTAAAATGTTATTAGTTGATTGTCATACTACACGTTAAAATTTCAACAATACTCAACAATTAAAAATTACTTACTCATAAATACAAATATATACATCACATATACAAACACAACCAATAACACTTCCAAAACATGGTAAAATGTTATTAGTTGATTGTCATACTACACGTTAAAATTTTAACAATACTCAACAATTAAAAATACATTTATACGATATATAAACTACATTTAGTAGTCAGAGGAATTACAATAAAATAAATAAATGGGTGTACAGTGCTAGTCATACATAATGATCTAACTAAGGTTGTCACTATAGAATTCCTGAAGGTTGTAATATGCCTTTTTGAGAAGGATATTCTTAATTGAATTTCTAAATAGTGCGAGATTTACTGTATTCTTGAGAATGCCAGGTAGGTGGTTATAAATCTTCCTACTCTCGAATATAAGGCAATTTTTTGTCAAAGATGATGTTGGTATGGGCATACTAATATTATTGTATTGACGGGTAATATAACAGGGTCTATTATTTGGCTCTTTTGATTTTGTCCGTCAATTGTAATCTTGGCCAAGTCATTGAAGTACAGCAAAAACAAGATTGGACCTAACACCGATCCTTGAGGAACACCGCATCATATTGCACCACTAGCTGATAACTTATGGGTTTTGACGAGTTGTGTTCTTTGGCTCAGAGAGGACTGTACCCACTTATAGCTCTGATTCCTGAATCCATAGAGTAGTAGTTTGCGCAGCAAGATTTTGTGGTCAACGCAGTCGAAGGAATCACAGAATATTGCTGCACTCACTTCCCCCTGATTCAGTTCCGTGTATAATTTGTTGAGGTATGTGAACACCGCATCCCCTGTACTTTTTTGCTGCTGCATCTGAGTTCTGGCATACATTTGTTGCCTTTGAATATTCTAATGGCCTCTATATATAGGTCGTGCACAGTGGATGTCAACAAATTTAAAGGATTAATCTCCAAACATCCGAATATATTGTGCTTCTTTGAAATTACAATTTAGATTTCAAGACAAATACAGAGTGCTTTCCCAACTAAAAAGTGCATTATAGAATCTTGTGGACTATCAACGAAAATTTTGGATAATCAACATTTAAAGGATCAAATTCTTGAAGCAGGAATTTTTTAACCTTGCCTATCTGACCATAAGTGTCAACTTTTTATCATAAATGAAAACTTTGATTATGAAATTGATGATGTTACTAGATATTCCATAACCCAAATCAGATTTGAACATTTCATATAGACACTTTCTCGCGTAAATTGGAACATCTTAGACTGTCAAGGTCGAGATATCAGTCTTCTTTGTTATAATAATAATAATTAAAATAATGATCACATTTCTCAGAAAACGACTTCGAGGAATTCTTCTACACAATTGCTGATAAAACTGTGAAATATAAACTGGACTCTGATAATACATACAACCTCAGGAATTCCCAAGAAGTGTTTGCTGAGATCAATAAATTGAGTAACTCCAGCTCTTGTGACATTATGACTTAAATTGTGAAAAAGCTAGCCAACGACTATATTGTGCCACCACCAACTCCCTTAATGAATATTATTTTTAATAGAGATGTCTTCCCAGATTTCCAAAGTAATAACTTTATTCAAAAAAGTCGACAAATATCCAGGGATAATTATTGTCCATTAAGCATAATATCCATTATTCTTAAACAAATCCACAACTCAGGCTACCTTTAGAATTGTGACAGATATAGTGGAAAGTCTGGATTAAGGCGTATTTGAATGACACTATGCGATTTGACCAAGTCTTTATAGCATACCATACTAATATATTAATTTAAAAATTGAGTTATTATGTTATAAGAGGCATTACTCTGGATTTGCTCCTTTCCAACCTCAGAAACAGGTTGAATAATATAAAAAAGTGAAACGATATACCACAGGGCCTAGTTCTTAGTCCATTCCAGAATTTGCAACTGAAAATTGAATTTTATTCAAATAAACTCATACTCGATAAAAACAAAACTCAATATATCATAGTTTTCTTAAACACAACTTATTAATTAAGAAAAAAACCGTTATCTTGATCTTACCATTGATTAAGTTGGTTGAATCATGTAGAACATGTAATGAAAAAATTATCTAGTGTTTCGTGACTATTGAAATACACTGAATAACTATTGTCCATTTATTTCACTTCACAATTACAACACAATTAAATGAATCAATATGCCACGACAACTGTCCGACGGCAACTAACTCCAACTCATCAAACAAATTGCTTGCGTGCCACGCACTTAAATAGCCGTCTACCACAGGTAGACAATACTAGAAAGGTCGGTGAACTTAAGTTTGTGTCAGAGGTGAAGATATTAGAGACTATTTGAATACAATTAATAATGAATACGAGAAATACAGCCTACGGCAATATGGAGGCCATAGTGGAAATGATCAAGCAAGAGTTTGCCGAGCAAGAGAGACGAATGCTGGAACAAAAACTATTAGAAAAATAAGAGGAAGAACGAAAACAAAGAAAAAAACAAGAGAGGGAGAAACTATGAGGGCAACATACATAATTTTTCGGCAAATGTTCCAGAAAACCGAGGGGCAGATCACGAGACTGAAAAAAATGTCAATTAAATCGGTGCCGAACTCAATACAGTGTGAAAAACTATGAAAGAAATGGACAGTGAGATAAAAAAGGAAGTTAATGCGGTATCAGAAGAAGCGAGAAAAATAGTTACTGTAGTATGAGAAGAAACAAAGAAAGAAGTGTGGGTGGCGCTGTGACGTGTTTTTCTAGAGTCTGTTTTAATAACCCTCAATCACGTTTTTTATGACGCCTGAATATTTTGCAGGAAATAAGTTCCTCTCTTTATTCAAATTAAAATCTCGGGTGCCAGATTTCAAAGTGGTTTTCTCCACGCACTAGGGTAGCAACAGATGAAGATACGGAACGTCCAGGGGTCTGGTATTTTGACACTTATTGAATCTTTACAAAATAATGTAGGCTTTAAGTACAATTTTTGGATACCGAACGCCGATTGCTTTTATGTCTCCCAGAGAGACAGGCAGTCGGAAATGTTTTTGTTTTTTTTTCTAAATTTCTACAGATTGAGTACCTCTGCTGAGCTACTTGAATAATTTGCATGAAACAGAAACGGTTTCTTTTTCATTGTAAACACAGTGTGTAATAGGTATTAAATTATCTGGTATATTCAAGTTCTAGATATGATTTGTCACAACAATTTTCATATACAATTATTTTTGCCTAAATTTAAAAATCAGTCTGGTGACCTTTAAATAGTGGTATAATATATAATCCTATTAATATAATAATGCCGAAATAATATTTAAATTCACGGCATATAACTGAACAAATGAACTATAAATTCACGGCAATTAAGGGAACAAATGAAATAATATTAATAGAAAAATGATTTCTCCTTGAACACGGTTCAATGACAGACTCCGAAAGTGATTTTTCAAATTTAGCACTTAATTTTGCCTTCCCGACTTCCCCTTATCAATCCCAAAACAAAATTGAATACTACCTTCCACTCGTCTATTACCTGAGCTTCACGTTCGCAATAATCCCGGCTGTGAACTATGTGTGAAAGATTTCCCTCGACAAAACACCTGCAAGAGCATAAATGAGGATTTTTCCCGCGAAGACACCAATATTTTCAGAGAGAAATCAAAATAAAATCATCAACTTTAAATTATTCAACTTGGTAAATAAATCATATATATTTGCTCTTAATCCAAACAACAATCGACTAGAGTTTCAATATTACCCTCAGCTGAACTATATAAATAGCAAAAGAAAAAGAAATATGGGAATTACTCATAAAATCACCAAATATTCGAATTGCAGCAAATTAAACAGTCAATCGATTTCACGAGAATTTCAATTGTATTATAATTAAAAATAAAATAACCCAATATTCACACTGTAGTCTTCTGACCAAATTAAACTCCAGTACAACTGATCCAACAGATGCAATAATATTAATATAGAAATAATACTTAGATTCAACGGTAAACAAGTGACCAAATGAAATGATAATATTTCATAAATAATAGTTAACTCTCATGGTAAATAATTGAACAAATGAAATAATAATGTAGAAATAATAGTTAAATTCCACGGCAAATGATTAAACAAATGCAATAATAAAATGCAGAAATAAAATGCGAATTCACGGCAAATAATTGAACAATCGAAATAATAATACTTTAGCAATAATAAAATGTCGGGTGCTTCAGCACATGGAGAAACCAAGCTCATATACAATTCATACACAGTTTTTCACTTACGGATACCTCAAAGCTTCTAGATCACTTTTCACAATAATAATAGTTAAAAAAAAAAAAATTGTAATACTACTCTCGTTGACGAATTAGTGAAACAAGCCTTACGGAAGCACAACAGGAACAAGCCTTACGGAAGTACAACAGGAACAAGCCCTGATGCTAGCTTCATCTTTCCTTTTATGGGTATCACATTTATGTCAAAACTAGAGGAAAAAGCCCACTAAGAAAGGCGCCCTTTTTGTTCCTTTTGTCGATAAATCGAAATTGGACCGGCAATCTGAAGGATGATTTCGTGCTTATTACAAAAAATGTCAAGGTTTTTCCAATCGCGATTTTGGTTTCTTTTCCCCCTTTTACAAAAACCATCACCGGAGCTTTTTACCCTTTTTATAAGATATAGAAAAACTCCGTTATATTTTATGCATGATGTTGACGTGAATTCAGTAGCTTTGGGTATGTACATTAATTTTCTAACAGGGGAATAACATATTTTGCCAGACCGGAACCAATAGGAAGCCCAAATAGGCAGGAACGTACCAAAGTTATGTTAAACTTTCTTTAGCCGTTCTTAGTAACGGAGCTACAAAAATTGCTTCGTTACAGCGCATGAGAGAACAATGCAGCATTTGAAAGTACTAGAAATTAAAGTTACATCATTGAAGATCCAAGACCACCGCGACAGGGTTGCCACATCGAACTATTTCGTGAAACCTCTGACTGTTGATGGACAGTCACAATGGTCTCTATATCAGAAACAGTTTGAAGCTGCAGCAGCAGCCAATGGATGGGACGATGAAGAACTGCACTTATAGTGGCTTTGAGGGACCTGCTTTGGCAATGTTATAGACGATACCAGAAGACCAACAACACCAGTATGGTGACCAGCTTGCTGCTCTGGAATTGAGGTACGGCGACCAACATCGAGAACAGCTGTATTGAGCACTGTGAAAGTATGCAGGAGTTTGAAACAAACATGCATATATTTATCCAGCTTGTTTACCCAGATGTCCCGGAGGATTTCAAAGAACAGGGGGCGGAGCAGGTATCTTTGTCAGATTGAGAGATATGTATGGAAACGAATTCAGAACCATAACACAACTAAACACAATGACATGAAAAGTGTCCAAATTGGAGATCACGCTGAAAAAAATACTCAAATAATATCGGAACGTTTCATCGAATATTTTATTACCTAGCACATAAACTAACAACTCAAGACAGACAACTCCACAGGAGCACAAACTTCCTGATTTGCATCATCACTCATTCAGTTTCATACCGTGCACAAACGTGGATACCTGAAAAATTTATTATTTCCGACAAACTTGAAAATTTTCAAATTACAACCAATTTACAAAACAGGCAATAAGGAAAAGGTTGAAAATTATAGACCCATATCACATATTAGCCCATTTGCAAAAGTAATTAAAATATATATATATATATATATATATCGGAAAACATAACGTCATATTTAGTCAAGCACAAACTATTCAATAATAATCAATTTGTATTTAGAAAGGGCCGCTCAACAACAAATGCCATCGTAAAATTCGAAGATATTTTGTATGATAATCTTGATGCAGTTAAAAAATCACTAGGGATTTTCTTAGACCTAATCAAAGCATTTGACCTAGTAGATCACAATATTCTACTGAATAAATTGGACAGATACGGTTTCTGGGGTATAGCATATTCCTGGTTTAAGAACTACTTACACCAAGGAACCCATTGCGTTTCTATAAATGAAACTACTAGTAAGTAAAGTTTGAGTTCCTCAAGTCTCAATCTTAGAACCACTACTTTACATAATCTACGTTAACGAATTCTCAATACAAAATGGAATTATGTATGCAGATGACACTTCCTTTTGATAAGCGCGAGTAATCTAACATCTTTGACGGATAATGCAAGCGAAACAATACTGAAGGTGCAAAACTGGTTTACAAATAACAACCTAATTTGTAATTAAAATAAATCTGTAGATATAAAATTTAGCCATATAAGCTCAGATTCTAGTCTCCTAATCAAGCAATAATCTGGAACGATGAAGCAGGTTACAAATATAAAATTCCTAGGCTTGCAAATTGCCGAAAACTATAAGTGGCATATCTTATGTAAAAAAGCTTCATCCCTATGCTATAGTATTTACCAGCAAAGCAAAATTCTTGTCAAAAATACCCTAATTACGTATTTTTCGCAGATTTTCACTTCATAGTGGCATATGGAGTTATCACTTGGGGAATGTCATCTCATGCAGAAAGAGTTTTTGTTTTGCAAAAAAGGGTGTTGAGGTCAATAGAAGGAGTTGAAAGAAGATCAAGATGTATAGAAATATTTATTGAGCGCAGGCTTCTTTTGTTACCTTGCATTTATATATTCTATCTACTAATGTATGTAAAAGCAAACATCACAACATTTAAAAGTCTGAATAGTTATAACTTTGATACAAGAAACTCAGCGACACTGGAAGTATCAGCACATGACTAGCAAAAACTGAAATGAGTCCAAAATATATGGGAATCAAACTGTTCAACAAATTACCAACCAATATGAGAACATCACCAATAAAAACTTTCAAAAATTATATAAAACACCTACTCTTGGAAAAGGCATCCTACTGTGACGATGAATACTTAAACTGCAATCTTGAACTAAGAACTGTAGAAGTACTCTAAGATTTCTAAGGCTCATGAATATTTGTACCACGCTCTGTGTTATTTGTTTTGATATGTTTTAAAATGATTTTATCAAAAGAACTATTATAGATTTACTCATGTATTTATTTATCACATTGAATAATTGTTAAGGTCTAATAAATACATTTTTGAACCTAGTAAATCTATTTGTGTGTTTCAATAATAATATAATAATAATAATAATATTTTAATTTTTTTGGTTAAAAAGTACAATGAAGAAAGGATTACAATTCACAGTAAACTAAGAAAGGGTCAAAGTCAAGTTCATTTTAAGAAGAAAGTTCAAAAATATAAATGTAAAAAAAAAACATTTGATTGTGTAAAGGTTTGTTACGTTCGTAATTCTTTTGCCCTGAAAATAGGGGTATGCTCCGACTAAATAACCCAGTGGAGTCGAGGGTGGGTGTATTATGTATTTCAAAAAGTTATATTCGTTTTATTGAATATTAGAAGAGAGCGCCAAGTAATTTCACATATTAAACATACCTCCCTAGGAAAGAAAACATCTGAAATTACTAAACAATTTACTTTTCAGTATCAGCAAAGTTTCCCCACAAATTGGGATCATAAACACACTAGAATGGAATAGAACAGTATTATAAAAAAAGAAACTCTCGAGAGTACAGCTTTACAATCAAAGTTAAATCCCCAAATTAAAGTTACAGTGCCAACTCACTACAACATTGATTGTAAAGTCCATTACAAACCTCAAAGAATCAAAATATATGTTTTGTATGATTTTCAGAAAGGCACTTGGCAAATATTATACCAATATTAACTAGGAATATAAATAATAATAATAATATAAGTACTTTATTGGTTACCCAATAGGCTACCAACCGGAGTCCTTCAGCCTGTTATACATTCGTAATTCAGTGATAGTTACATTATTTTGTATATGCAAATATATATATATATATATATATATATATATATATATATATATATATTTAAATTTGCAAAAAAATAAAAATAAAAAATAAAAATTAGAGATTTGTTAACTAGGAATATATTAGTCCAGAAAAATGCTTTTTCTCGCGCGGACCGTAGAAAACATGATCGAAAGTTCCGCACTTGACTAAACGTTCGAAAAAGAAAACTGACATGAAAACACCATAAAAGAATGGCCACTATGTGGTACTTATCGTTTCGTCGATTTCCAAACTTCTCAGTGGTTTTTGTTTATTGATTTCTGGTTTTTCCCCTTGACATTTTGTGCCAACTCCTTCAATAAATGTATTTTTTCCTTCAGTGATTCTATTTCCTTTTTTTTATCTGGCTTCTAACTGACCGATCTATTGTCACTATTGCTACCCAGCAATAAAACGCCTGAAATATCATAATTCGTGTCACTCTCATATCAGTGGGAATCATTGAACCTTTGAGAAAACTCACCTTCAGTGCGAAAACCCCTTGCTATCTGAAAGCGTTTCCTCGAAATGTCTTCAATTAATAAATACAAAATATGCCTAAAGATGATGGCCCAATCAAACGAATAGCCCAAAACACATCACCTTACTTTGTGCTACACCAAAAAAGCCGTATTAAACGAATTTCCTTTCGAAGTTTCGGCGATCACAAAATGTTTTTGAATGCCCACTATCCTATTTCACCGTCGTGATTGTATCGAACCAGAATCTTCCGTTCCCTTTTTCTATCGGTACAAAAACTCTGTGTGTATTAGAAACTTATCCGTAGTCGCCACTGCGAATATTTTACCTTCCTGAAAACTTTTCAATAGACCGATAGTAATATAAAAATATGCTGGTACCAAATGCTAATTCTAGGAGAATATGGAAATGAAATATCCGATCCGACTGATCCGAAATGACCTGATTTAAATTCGTTAGAGGTTCAAGTTATAGACTACACACAAATTTGTCAAAAAAAAAACATTTATTGTCCAAACAGGTGCTAGGCCCAATTACAGGACACATTATACAATTTTTGGAAGAAAGCGTGAAGTATATATATACATGTTACAATAATAATAACAGTAATCATACATTCATGGAACATTCCCAGAGAAGAAATGAGAGAGAAAAAATAACAAAGAAAAAGAAAAAAGGAAGAAAAAGAAAAACAACAAAGCGATCGGGTTTCGAATAAGTATTTGATTTTTAGTATAATATATAGTTGTTGTTTCTTCGCAAACATAATGTTTCTGATCTCTTTTTTGAAAACTTGTAATGGTGTTGAATATATGTCAACTTTCTGGCAGACTTGATTGAATATAATTGCAAATAAAGGAGATTTTAATAATATATGTGTTCTTGGTGTAAAAAAAATTTTTTTTTTTGGCAATGAAAGTTCAGTTGAGTAGTAGTTGGGTGAGTTGACAATACTGTTTACCGTTTGTAAATATGCAAGCGTAATATGTTCTTCTGTCCTTGAGAGAAAGAAAATGTAAACGCTTTAATAATATATTATTATATATTCCCTGACTGGGGTAGACATTATCAAGTTTGTAAATGACGTATTTCATGAACTGTCATTGGACGGATTCGAGAGATTGAATGTGTGTTGTATATAGGTGACCAGACAAGACAGCCATACTCTAGGCGAAATCTGACAAATGAATTGAAGAAAGTGATAAAACTTTCCATGTTTTTGAAGTCTTTACAATTTATAACTATAAACCCCACCATTCTTTTGGTAGCAGATACACTTTTCTCTATGTTGAATGCAAATGAAAGTTTGGTATCAAAGTATATTCCTAAGTCTTTGCAACTATCGGTTTTTTCTAGTAAATGATTATTTATTGTATAATTGTAATCAAGAGTGATGTGTTTGTTGGAAAAGGTGGAATATTTACAATTACTTAAATTGAGTGGTAATTTGTTTGAAAGGCACCATATGGCTAATTTATCCAAATCGTTTTGTAGTAATCGACTGTCATTAGGTGACTCTATAACACGAAAAACTTTCAGGTCATCGGCAAATAATATAATTTCACTATCCATACTCATTCCTATGTCATTGATGAACAGGGAGAACAGTAGAGGAGCCAGGTTGCTTCCCTGTGGTGCGCCACTGGTGGCGTTGTTTCCTCTATATTCAACAAATCACAACTAAGAATTTTATATATAAATGCACAAAGTCTCAGAAACAAATTAGAGGAACTACAGTGTCTTGTGAAAATGAAATATTATGATATATTAGTAATTGTGGAAACCTGGTTATATAAAAATGAAGTAAACCAATTCGTGATTAATGGATATTCAGCTGTGCATGCATGTAGAGATATGAGAGCCGGAGGAGTTGCAATATATATTAAGAAAACATTAAGTTCATTGAGATAAACAATGTTAGTGGCGACAGTCAATACAACATGATTGGGATGAATCTACAGGTAAATGGTCTAAAAATTATAGCATTATATAGAACACCATCATTCAATGTGAAGGAATTTCTTGAAATATTAGAAGAAATACTGCAGCATGAGAAAAAAACACTCATAATTGGGGACTTTAACATAAATTTGTTAGAAAATACTGAGTGCCACTAGTGAATATAAAAATTGTGTTATATTGAATGGGTTTGAAATCCAAAACAATATAGGCACGAAATATGCAACCACAATTACACAACACTCTCATACTATCATTGATCATGTTTTAGCAACAAGTAATATTGGAGAGTGTAAAATAAACATTGAATATAGCACAATTTCCGATCATAATCTAATAGAAATAGAATTGTATTCAAAAACAAAAAACTATAATAATTGTAAAGTTCAAAAATTTGAGAAACTAGATAACTCAAAATATGAGAAACATTTGAAAAATCTATTGCAAACTTCTCTGCCGGTCGATACATTCAAAACCTTGATCCAACTTATACAAGAAGCAAAAAATAAGGCTACAAAAACAATTAAAATTAGGGAAAATAATAATTGGATAACCCCCCAGTTTTTAGAACTACTGAAAAGAAGAGACCAATTATACAAACTAATGAAAAAAATTCCGCAAGATCAACGAATCTTATGGGACTTCAGAAATAAAAAGAACCAAGTTGAAAATGAAAAAAAAACTAAAAACTATTTTTTTCAGAAAAAGATGGAATGATACTGATGGAAATCCAAAGAAACAATGGAATTTCATAAATAATCTAATAAAACATGAAAACAAGCAAATTAGTGTAGATGCAATAGAGGTAGATAAAATATTAATAATTGATAAATTAGAAATTGTAAATAAATTTAACGAATTTTTCTGTGATATAGGTCAATCAATAGTCAATAAAATCAATGCAAAACTCATAAGTAACCCACCTTATTTCGTTGAAATTAATATAAAAAACTCTTTGTACCTATATGATACTATCATAAAAGAAGTAAGAGTAGTTTTGGATGAAATGAATAAGAATTCTGCTCCAGGTAATGATACAATTTCTGTAAAAGAATTATTAATAGTGCAGGAGACAATAATACCAGTCTTAGTCGACTTGGTCAATAAAATGTTTGAAACAGGGGAATTTCCGAAGGAGCTAAAAATTGGTAAGGTTACCCCTATCCATAAATCAGGACCAAAAAATAATTTAGAAAATTATCGTCCCATTACCGTAGTTTGTGCACTGTCAAAATTTGTGGAAATTCTCTCTAAAAACCGTATCATGAAATTCCTTACTAGATATGTTGAATTAGACAAGTATCAATATGGTTTTCAGATACAATCGAACACCCAAAGTGATACAATAGACTTTCTAAACCATATCATAACTAACACGGATGAAATATTTATTGTCCTTACAATATTTATTGATTTACAAAAAGCATTCGATGTAGTGGATCATGAAATTCTAGTCGAGAAATTGAACCATTTAGGTATAAGAAGGAAAAAGTGCAAGTATATTAAAATCGTATTTAAAGGATCGGCAACAATATGTATCTCTAAATAAAGTTAATAGTGAAATAGCGTATATAAACTGCGGAGTCCCACAAGGCTCAGTCCTTGGACCACTGTTATACTCGTTACACACCCTAAATCTCAAAAAAGCAAATCTTAAAGCTCGCTATTACATATTTGCAGATGGTACCATTCTAGTATATGGAGGGTCTAACCTGGGGGAACTAGAAGACTTGGTAAATAGTGATCTAGAACTATATGCTAAATGGCTCCTGGCAAATAAGTTACAAATAAATGTAAAAAAAAAACAGTGTAAATGCTCTTCAAAAATAAAAATGAACAAAGTCGAGACCCAGATATCAGAATTGGAGATCTGGTAATTCAAAAGGTCGATCATACCAAATATCTGGGATTGGAAATTGATGACAACTTAAATTGGCACAAACACGCAGAGCATATGACAAAAAAATTGTACCAATGATTGGAGCACTTTATAGATGCCAGAGCCACTTAAATGTACCAAATAAAATTATGATTATAACGCTTATTTTCTTTCTATATTCCGTTATCTGATAACAAACTGGGAAGTATGTTCTGAAATATTATTAAAAAAAATCCAAATTCTACAAAATAAGGTGGTAAAAACTTCATTTGGCTATGATTTCAGAACTAATACAGAGTTGATCTATCATCAAACTGAAATTTTGCCGCTGAAAAAAATTATACTAATAGAACAAAATGTATTTATAAAATAACAAAAAATCAACAGACATGCAATACAAACATGAATATAGTTAATGAGATACATTCGTATGAAACTAGAAGTCAAAACCAAATTTATCTACCCCAGGTGTGAACGAACATTGCTTTAAATGTCTCCAATCATTTAACTTTCTGCCAAACTCCATAAAAAATAAAGATAGTTACTCCTCGTTTAAAGCGGAGGTGATGCGATATGTTAACAGCCATTAAATTTAAAATATATATGTTCCGGTATCAGCAATTATTGCTGATTAGGAACAATGCTTTACAAAAATATTTATTATATAGGTATATACATGTCATATATTTGTCTCGAATCTTCATTGTTTCGGGAACAGGTTTGTTGTGATATGTTCGCTAGTTTAAATAGTTTTAATTGAGCTTGTCCTGAATATCTGAATTGTTTTCATTTACATTTTCTATGTATATGTGTGTATGGATATATATGTGAGATGTGTGTGGATATATGCATGTATACATCTGCTGAAATTGTTATTCTTTATAGTCTGAAATATGTGGTATAGGTTAAGATTTTTTTTTGTATTGTACACTTTTGTATATTAATTAAATAAAAAAGCATTATCTAAAAAAAAAAGTTGTTTGCTAACATTGTTATACGGTTGGAATTTATTGGCAATAAAATGGAATATACAATGAAAAAAACAAAAAAAAGTTAATAAAAGAATTGTAGTAGACTTGAATCAAAACCAATTTCATTGAGTTTAGAAATAAATATAAATTTATTTATTTATTTATTTAGTAACAGCAATATATTTTACATATCTTATTGATAATATCTCTAAACAACCACATATATATTGATATAAACTAAATAAATTATATTCGGTGCACGATGGTATTCTGAATACTGTGTGTGCACCCACTTACATTATCACATTCAATTTTATTTTAGGGTACAACATTTAGCAATTTACTTAACTAACTTAAATTAATACTTTAGGAAAATTCCTAAGATATAAAAAGAAAAAATATCATTCTGAGGTAACAATCACAAAAACATGTTTTTATTTCCTCCATCAAAGCATGAAGGTTACAGTGTACTTAGTCTCAATTATCCATTGTACAATTTCCTTTTTTACTTTATGGTATGGTCTATTTCTTATAGCATGGGGTAGACCTATGTAATAAATATGCTTTTGACATAATGTATGTTTAGGATTGCACAGAAAGAGATTATTATTAGCTGCATTTCTTGTATTTACACCATGTTTTCAATCCTCCCTGTAGTATGTGTTTTTTAGCATGAATCTAATAACTGATTTTACATACAATTGATTAGGACATAACAGTTTGCTATCTATATATATACAGATTCTGTAGGATATCTTTTCTTCTTAAAGAGCATTATCTTTATAATCCACTTTTGCGCATTTATGAGCCTAGACATAATTGTTGTTCCTGTACTCCCCCAGACTACAATACCATAATTTATTATTTACTCTATTAGTGAAAAATAGATCATTTTTAAAGATGAAAACGATAAAATGTTTCTTAACTCATAGAATTTATAAATAAGTTTTCTAATTTTACCAGTTACATATTGAATATGTTCCTTCCAACTAAGGTTTTCATCTATGATTACTCCCAGGTATTTTATCGAGGATTTTCTCTCAATCCCATTATCACATTTACATCGTAATTCTAGATCACATTGAGAATTATGCAATTTTAGATTATAAAAATTCGGCTTTACTCGAGAGAAAGTGAAAAAGTTAAAAACTTAGTTTTTTCTATATTAAGAGAAAGCAAACTGCAGTCCAGCCATTTTTTTATTTTGTGCAATGCTAGTTCAGCATTTATTTTTGTAGTTTCCCAGTCTTCCCCACATACTATTGCTGCAGAGTCATCTGCAAAACAGAAAATCCCATCCAATTCATACATAAGACCATTTATACAGTGCTAGTCAAAAGTCCCCTCCCCCCCTCGTATCTTTTGAACGGGTATACTTATAATAATGAAATTTGGAGGGTGGAAATAAACGGATGTAGGCTTCTCAACTGGTCATAACAGGTGACGCAATAGTCATAAATGACGTCACAAGGCCACTGTGACCAATAATTTTAAATAGGACCCTATGGCAAGTGACAGCTCGTTTGAAAGGTATTGAAAATACCTATTCAGTCATACCAATTTTGTTTGGGTTTCGGCTGATTTTGATTGATAAATTGAAGAAATACGAAAATTATAGTTTCGCATTTAATTAATAAAGATTTAAGAACCAGTTCTTATAATAAGTGTTCAAAATGTGCTCCATCTACTTCCTGGCAGTAATGCATCCTATTGCTAAACTCTTGTCGTACTCGTCCCAGTGTGTCAGCGGAAATTGCCCTACATTCTTCAACAATTCGTTGTTTCAGAATGGCAATACTGTCAGGTGCTGTAGCGTAAACCTTAGATTTCAAGTACCCCCATAGAAAAAATCTAATGGTGTAAGGTCCGGTGACCGAGCTGGCCATTCGATCGAACCTCGTCGTCAATCCATCTACCCGATATTCTTCATCTAGGTAACGTCTTACTGCACCGTAATAGTGTGCAGGAGCACCATCTTGTTGAAACGTTATTTCCAAGTTGTGAATTCATCTGGATTATCTTCTAGAATTTCAAGAATTAACGACTCAATATCATTTTGTAACATCTCCAGATACAATTCACGGTTAAGTTAGCATTGAGAAAAAGAGGCCCAACTATGTGGTTTCCCAAAATACCTGCCCAAACATTTACTTTTTCTGGAAATTGAGTATGTTTTTCACGAAAGATGTGAGGATTTGTGTCACTCCAATACCTCACATTTTGAGTGTTAACATTCCATTGAGAAGGAAAGTACTTTCGTCACTAAAACAAATTGTCTGTATGTAGCCTGGTTGTTGGTTCATTTTATTGGACATAGTTTCACAGAATTCTAGTCTTGGTCGGGTCATCATCTGAAAGTTGGTGCACCATTTTTAATTTGTATGGATGAAATTTGTTTTAGCCAACACCCTATGTACTGTCCTTTGACTGACTTCACAGATAGACGCAACTTGGGCTGTGGAAGAAGTAGGGTTTACTACCATTTCTCCAATTATGTCAATTTTTTGTCATCACTAATTGTTGGTCGACCAGATCGTTTGGCATCTTGAACACTACCTGATGCTTCAAACTTCCGAAGAAGCTCCCTCAAATAAACCCTCGATATAGGGCGATCGGGTACCTCTCATTAAACAGTCGTTCCGCTGCATGGAAATTGTTTCTACATTCACCAATTATTAAGATAGCTGCTACTTTGTCGGCTACAGTCGTACCATTTTGCCTATGTAAACACTTAAGCGCTCGTTAAACAATAGCTTAGGTAAATTTTCAAGGTATAAACACTTTTGACAAGTAGAGAATTCAAAAACGTCAACCTTTTTGACAATTAACCAGAGGCGTACTTTAAAATATTTATTAATTAAATGCGAAACTATAATTTTCGTATTTCTTCAATTTATCAATCAAAATCAGCCGAAACCCAAACAAAATTGGTATGACTGAATAGGTATTTTCAATACCTTTCAAACGAGCTGTCACTTGCCATAGGGTCCCATTTAAAATTATTGGTCACAGTGGCCTTGTGACGTCATTTATGACTATTGCGTCACCTGTTATGACCAGTTGAGAAGCCTACATCCGTTTATTTCCACCCTCCAAATTTCATTATTATAAGTATACCCGTTCAAAAGATACGAGGGGGGGAGGGGACTTTTGACTAGCACTGTATAAACATTAAACAGTAGTGTCGAGAGAGTGTACCCTGCGGCACACCAAATTCCATCTCTAGTTTGTCACTCTCCCCACCTGAGATGATTACACTCTGATTTCTTTTAGATAAGTATGATTTAACCAGGCTATTTGGTATACCTCTAATTCCTACCCGTTCCAAACGTTCCAACAGAATTTGGTGCGCCACCGTGTCGTGTCAAATGCCTTCTGCAGATCAAGGAATATACCTATCACTTTTTTACCCTCATCTAATTTTTTTAGGATTCTCTCTGTGACCCTGCAAAGAGCATTTTCGGTACTGTTGTTCTCTCTGAAGGCAAATTGATTAGGGTGCAATATTTTATTCTTTTCCAGATAGATTAATATCTTGTGCCTTAAACACTTTTCTATTATTTTACCTATAGAACTTGTTAGAGCAATAGGCCTATAATTATTTGTTGATTTCCTATCTCCCTGTTTGAACAGTGGGATAACTATTGTAGTTTTTAAAATTTCAGGAAACACTCCAGTACCAAAAACCGTATTTACTATGTGATACAATGGTTTAATTAATTGTTCTTTGAATTTTTTTATTATGTTGGAACAAATGCAGTCTTCACCACCTTTAACACGGTTTTTTAAATTTTTGATTTGCTCTAAAATTTCGTTTTCCGTGCTGGGGATTAAAAAAAATTAATTCATTGTGCGCTGACCATCATTTCTATAGTTGCAAGCTGTTATTTTATTTGCTAGCTTTTTTCCTATGCTGGTAAAAAACGAATTAAATTCATTGGCAATTAATTTTTTGTCATTTAATTCTACGTTTCCACTATCCTTAATTGACCTTATTTCTACTTTTTCCACTCGATCATTGGTGGCTTCCTTTATTACATTTCAAAGTTTTTTTGGATCTCCGGCATTTTTTTCGGCTAATTGTTTATAGTATAAGTACTTAGCTTTTTGAATGAGTTTAGTAAGAGTTTTTCTATACTCTTTATACCTTATTAAAAGGGTTACGTTATTATCACTTAAAGTGCATTCTTTCTTTAGTTTATTTCTCTTTCTTATTGAAATCAACAATCCACCTGTGATCCAAGTTTTCCGCTTGATTTTTCTATTACTTATTATTTTTGTTTCAGTAGACTGTACAATAATATCTTTAAGCCTATTAATAAATATCTCCGTACATTGGTTCGCATCTAGACATTGCAATACACTTTCCCAGTCCTCTCTGCCCAACAATTTTTGCATTTTTTCGTAATTTATTATTTCATAAGACTTTTTTTTTTGTATAATGCTGCTTTCTAAAGGAATATTCAATAAGATGGGATATGGCGGTCATGCTTTCTTCTAAAATAACACTATTAATTTTTTGAAATAATCCACTGTTACATTTAATAAAATAATGATCAAGGCACGACTTAGAATTATTTACTTTTCTTGTTGCCCCTTTAATTCCACTAAAAAAACCATGACTTTGCATGACCGTTACATAATCATTTGATGAATCTATATCCATGTCCAATAGATCAATGTTTATATCACCAGCAAATATATAAACTTTATCTTGTTCATATTTTATTTTTTGTAGTATTATATTTAAATCCTGTATGAATTCCTCTTTTGATATAGCGAAACCTCTGTATGTTGCTAGTATATCCACAAACTTATGGTTTTTTTGTATTGTGGTTTTAAGAATTTTTAAATTATTTTCTATTAATAGCTGACTTTCTACACAAATTTCATCTTTTACATAGGTGATACAACCATCACACTTGTTTAATGTACTATTATTGAAATACATAGAGTATCCAGGGATACTAAAATCATACAAATTATATACTCTGTGGGTCTCCGACATGACAATAACATCAAATTCCCTTCCTAAAGATTCCAGATATACCAAAAACTGATGAAATTTTTTGTATATACTCCTAATATTTACATAAATTAAGTTAGTATCCCTTTCATGTCTATCAAAAAAACTAATATTTGACAAACTGCTAAATTCATAGGTATTACAAGTTTTATATTCATCTAGTATATCATTTAGTTCCGTGAATTATAATAATTTTTTATTAATACTTTGATCTGTTTTAATGCTTAGTGGAAAAGATCACTCTCCGTTCTGATCCTTATGGGATCGTCTTGGTCAGATTTTTTTAAATAGACTACCCCATTTACACAAAAAGCTGCCTTGTATCCCTTATCTCTTTTCACATCTCTAGTTTTTTTAAATATAATTCGCTTATTATAAGGTAGATCTTCATTGAGGTAGATTTTCTTATCATCCCCTTCAAGGCCACATTTTCTAATTGTCGTTCCTTTTTCCTGTTTAATAGTTTTGAGAATATCCCTTTTTCAATTGTACTTTTCCTTTTGCCATTTGGCTTCATTTTTTTTTATCTTGATACAATATTTTTTGCTTTGTGTCGGGGGTACGACACTATAATGTTGCATGCTTTCTCTTTTGTTTCAATATCATCCAATTTTGTTTCCAATGCTTGTATACGGTGCTTCAGGTCTTTATTTTCACTTCTAATAGCTTTAATTTCCGTCAGCAAACCATCAAATTTGGTTTTCTGTTCGTCAAATGAGTTTGACATGTACTGCACAGCCTCTTCGACGTCCTTCAGTTTTTTTCCATTTTCGTTTCCACTGGGTTAAAAAACTGTTGGAATGACTCCTTAATAATCGCTCGGAGCTTTTTCTCCTCCATTTCCAGTATATCCTTGGTTATTTCACTACTTTTTCTCTGTTTTTGTATTATAACCTCACTTTTTTCAATGCTTCCACAACACAGAAATTTACCATTTACATTTGCGACTTTCACTCGCGTTGCACAACTTGGGTGGTATTTGGCAGAACACTTGTTGCAGTCTAGTGAGACTAGGGCTCTTTTTTTACATAATTGCACTTCTTATCAACAGTTTTTATCAATTTTTCAGAGAGATCACTGTTTTGCTTGTCATCCATAACAAGATATATATATATATATATATATATATATATATATATATATATATATATATATATATATATATGTATATATATATATGTATATATATATATATATATAGTGTGGTCCAACTTGTCAAAGGCCTTTGAAAAATTTGTAAGTATTCTGTCCACCTGGAGCTGATTTTCTAAGGCGCAACTTATAGTTTGTGTAAATGTTATTAGATTGGTAATAGTGGATCTTTTTGCGATAAAGGTATGTTGCTCAGAAGTTATTATATTTTGTACCTTAGGAGAAATTCTATTATATATATACATTTCTCAAAGCCCTTCGCAAGTATAGTATTTCTAATCCCAATTGGACCGACATAAAAAGTTTCGAGAAGGAATTATCTTCCACACGACATAGCTTTTTTATGATTGTACCAGGAACGCTTTGAGAGTAAAAACACTGGCAGTATATACATTTCCCATTTGCCGGGCAGTGCATATGAACACTCCTCGTAGTGCTCTCATTTTTATTGCCGTTCCAATTGGGATTAGAATAACTATAACATAGCAGTGTGATGGGTGGAAAGTTCTTCATGTCATTTATCTCTCCTTTATTAAACCTGTGGAAATGTATTTGTCTTTAGTGAAGTATTGAAGATTATTTGGAGTGGGGCTTGGCTAGAATGTGAGCACAAGCTTTGACAAAAAAGCTTGGGAATCTATCATAGACACTGGTAAATTTATCTTTCAACTTTTTTAAAGCTAATACAACTTCTCTTTCATTCACGGAATTCATACTAATCACAAGTCTATTTCAAACTATTATTTCGTTAATAACAAAATGTGTGTCAGAGGCTGTGTAGACGGCTGAAGAATTTTGCAAAGCCATTGACAATGTTTTTAGGATTGTTGTATTCTACATTATTAAAGTAAAGAATTCCGGGAATCCGAGAGTGGCCTCTTTTATTCTCTATGAAAGATCAGAATTTCGAGAGATCTGTGAAATAGAGTTCTCAGAATCCTGCACATAATGCGCGTACGAATCTTTCATATCCTTGTTAATCTGTTTTTGTAAGGAGCAAAATTGACTTCTATGAATATCTAAATTGAATTCTTTCAATTTCTGGAATATCTTATTTTTTACTTCAATATTACGAATAATATTACTATTAAACCATGGTGGATATTTTCTTTGAAAGTTGGGTTATTCAACACAGAGTAAAAATCATTTAAAGCTGCATTTACATCTGAAATATTTTGTAGAAATTTCTAGTCGGTGTCTATTAGATCTGAGTATAACCCAGGAAAATAAGCTTTCTTAAAGTTGTAATTGAATGTTTCTGTGTTGTATGAGACATCAGAGAGATGCTCGTTGAGGTCAACTGATAAATTCAGAGGAGGGTGATGTTTATCCTTTGGAACATATGGTAGAGTGCCTCTCTCAATGTGACAATTCATGTTAAAGAATATCAAGTCTAATAATCGACCCGAGTCACACAAAATCGTGTTATACTGTTTGATATTAAAGAAGTTTGTAGTAACCCTGCTTAGTCATAATCATTTAGACAAAGAAATAACCATTATCAAGTTCTAACACCTGCACCAGTAATTTTTAAAGGAAGGCATAATTCTCTCAGATTGTTCATTTAATGACCTATTACGGTTGAAGAGTAACTCTTTGTCGCGGTGAATATCATAGGAGACATTCTTGTTCTGTAATAAATTAACTTGTTAATGGGACCGACCTGTCTAGGCTCGGATGCCGACCGCACATAAAAAGCTATAAATACATCATTGGATGGGCGGTCTATTTGAAGTATTCTTACGCGCTGGTATTAATGAGTTCACATAAAAATCACGCATTAAATTACTGAAATAACCCAACCGAGAGGGAGGAATCGAGACTATATATAAAGAAACTGAAATCTAAAAGCATAGATAGAGTTATAATTCGACAGTCATCAGATATACTTGACTCCATGTACGCGAGCATTTAATTAGAAATCTTTATTACAAGTACAATTAAATTCAAGTCTGAAATAAGTGATGTAACACATACGAGAAAATCAAGATAATTCATAATGAAGCTAAATTGGTTGCATCATCAATCTCTACCTTAGTGCGAAATAAGTTTTTGTTCAAAGAGAAATCTACAATGTCAAATCGGCTCGACAAACACAATAACTACCGGGTCATCATCTGTTTATTAGTGCTACCATAAACTTTGCATATTTTCAACGCCAATTTCATAATCTCTATTCATAGTCCAAGAAAAGTAGCTAAATAAAGTCAAGACACGAAAGTAAATAATAAAACCATAATAACCCAAATTAATGAAGGCGCGAATAAAATTAATAATTTCTATTCGTCTAATCAATTGTTAATGTGAGTGCAAGTGATTTACCTGATAATTATGTAAGTACGTTTGAAAGATCATGTTTGGAAAGTCAATTATCCAAGTACCTCATTCCTAAATATTTTGGTTATTATCATATACAGGGTTAAGCGTTAAGCCTTAGTCGAAAGTAAAAAAGGATAAGAATGAAGAGAAATATTGATATTAGTGACTACCCTTTTGTAGACCAAAACTTGACATACTATCATCTTCTATAATTGTTTAATAGCGAAATAGCTCATTTTGTTTTGATTGGTTATGTTGAACGATTGTGCATGTATTTTAAGATTAGATTAATTATATTCATTTTTATAACTTTTGCCAGTGCATTATTTCCTGTGAATTCGAATAATAGTAAGGTCTGTAACTCTGAATTATAAATGAACAACCCACGCTCAACTATCTCTCAGGGCAGAGGGAAGACTAAAGCCGCTCTTAGATCTTCTTCTATGTTATTCGAAGATCTCTTTGATTAACAACTCCCTGGGCGATTAAGATCTCCCTTTCAATACATACTTGGGGTAATTATTAAAACCACCGACCATCTACCCATTTGGTAGGCGGTTAGGTACTTTATTAATTAACATCTCGAGTGTGGAGCAACCCATAACATTTGGCGATCAGGTGGGTGGTTGTTATACCTAACACCTGGGAGCCACGACAAATTGGTGGACAGGTGTGTGGTTTTTCATATAAGACCACCCTGTACGCCCATGACAAGTTCATGAATTGATTTATATTGGTTAGCAATACATTATTTGCAAGTTCGGGGGAGTCTCTGGTAATGAAGTTGGGCTGATTAAAGTTACCATGGATTAGTAAGTTATTTCCATAAAGATATTTTAATGACTCAATGGTCTCAAATAGGTTTAGGAATTGCGTTATGTTAGCGACAGGATAGTCTTACGATTACAGATTACTTTAACATCAACTATGTCATTGCTGTAAAAGCGGTCACGAAACTGCGTGAGATTAAGTTCAATTGCATCACAGTCATTGCGCACAGCCAACAGAGTACCACCATGAGTTACATTGTTCGCTCTCAGGTTACAATCACCTCTGAACACAAAGTAGTTTTCTCCAAAAAGTTCGGAGCTGTTTATGTTAGATTGTAGCCAGGTTTCCGTAAGTGCTATTATCTGTAATTCAGATAATGAAGAAGATTCAAGAAATTATGCTGTTTTTTGTTTTCAGGCCTCGGGTATTCTGATAGTAACTGTAGTTGTTGGTTAGTGCTCAATTTGGACAATTCTACAGGTTTTTTCGTCAGGACTCGCGGAATACTGCCCACTTACTTAATGAATGCTTCTTCTCCTGATCCACGCCTTTCTTCCATCTCTTTTTTGACTTTCTGAAGGTGTTGCAATTGTCGAGGGGTTAGGTCAGCATCAATAAATATTTTTCTAGCTTTATCAATATTCCGTTTATTCTTCAGCTCGCTCCGAGCCTCATCGGTACTAGAAAAGACTGATCTTCATTGGTTATTTCTTTGACAATATCTTTTATTTGGTACAAATCTTATTTATCAGTTTCAGGTAAGTTATAGATCATGATATTGTTTTGTCTTTTTTGACGTTCCTTTAGCATCGTGGTAACAGCTTTCATTCATTCTGGTTCACGAGTATACATTTGGACTTTTAAAGTTTCTCTTTCAGACTGCATCATATTAATTTTTTGTAGCAGGTTTGGAATTAGCTTGATTTCATTCGGGCAGTCTGGACAATAGTGTTTCAATACTCTTTGGCCTTTTAGGTCCATAACCTTTAACTCCTATGCATTCAATCCACTGCAGTCACGATGTACCTAATTTGTGCAACCGTCACATCCTGCAGTGGGGCCATTCAAAACATGATTACACTTTGCACAATTCATTGTTGAATTTTCTGAAGCCTGCCCTGGTATCCAAAACAAAACAGACGAGGATAAACTACTTTTTATAATCAAAACAGGGCACATAGTAAAAACTAGTTACAAACTAGATATGTTAAGGCTGATGATTTCGAGTTAATTGATCAGTGAATTCTTGAATGGTGTAACATACCCTTTCAAGTAAAATTTTTTTCAGCTGACTCTTGAATACATGAATGTTTGGGGAATTTTTAATAGCTACTGGAAGGATTTTGTAGAACTTACACCTATTGTACTCTACGCAATTTCCATACATATTTTATATCTGCAATATTTTATGTTTAGACTTTCATATTTATTTATTCTATTTTATATTTTTGACATGACCTATATCACTGTAATGATCCACTGGTTGAATAACTATTCTATTCTATTGAAATACAAAGGACCCTGAGATTAACACACTTCAAGAAATGCAGTATCTCTGATGGTATACAGAGCAGCCGTCCACGATTCAACCAAGCATTATCTCTGGAAGGGAACTTCGATTGCCTTGTGATTTGGTGTACAGATCACCAAGCAACCAAGAGGTTGAGGTGCAGGACTATGCAGACAAACTGAGGGACAGCATGTTGAAAATCCATGAAACAGCTCGGAAGAGATTAATACTGGCAAGTGACAGGATGAAAGCTCGTTATGATTTGAAAGCTAATTCAGGAGGATTCAAAGGTGTATCCCCCAAACTAACATCGTTTTGGGAAGGACCATACGAGATGTAGAAGAGGATCAAGGACATGGTTTAATTCATCGCAGCCCTAGGAATTAGTTAAAGGTTGTTTATCTGGAAAGACTGAAACCCTATCATGGTGAACCCATAGCTTTTGATCAGGATGATCAAAAATAGAGAGGGGGCAGTGTTACGAATACATCACGTCACTGCTGTAATCACATGCTGTAACCGCATGCAGCAACAGACACTTATTTATTTGATGAGTTATTTGTTCAATCAATTGGAGTTTAGTTAGTGAGTTAGTTGCCGTCGGACAATTGTCGCGTGAAATTGATTTATTTTATTATTGTGTTGTGCTTTCGAACTGCAAATTCATGGACATCAAAGGTGGATCTACACAAACCAGTGATGTAACAGTGACCGGCCCGTGATTTCACCAACGAGTTTGAAATTTTTCTTCCAGGATTGTGAAGGGTGTCGTTTATACTCGCCTGGCACGTGACAGTGCAAATAGACATCAATATGAGATTACGCTGGTGAAATCACGAGTTGGTCATGGCAGTGTGTGAATCCTCCTTAATAAGTCGAGTATTTTTATAAAGATGAACCCCAGTTTCACCACCGAATTAGAGAATGACATACAACCGAATTCTAGGGGTCCGCCGAATACATCATTTAGACAAAAATATCTTCTCAGAGAAGACTGCAACTGCAGAAACATTGAAAAAGTGTACGACATCCATTTCGTTTTGCATATATCACATTGAAATCTGGTCAAATCAGTACGAGTAATTTGCTAAACCTCTATTAAAAACTCAAAAGTTACCAATATACTATAAACAAATTTGACCAACATCATTGATATACTTTGTGCACCAAATGTTTTTTTGCGTTCCTGCTAAATGTATTCTTCAATGTTCAGGCTGCTGCACATGAACAATTACAGAGGCAGATGCTGCTAGAAAGAGATAGGTTTCCTCCTCATCCCTCGATTGTTGCTCAACATGAAGAGTACTTAAGGTCTGTTCATGTTTCATAAAATCATCTGAAGTATTAACATTTGTTCATCTCAGCTTTGTAACACCAGTAGTACTCTTTCTATTGCAATCAGTAGTGAATTACTTTGACATTAAAGGATCACATCTTACGTTAATGTGGTATTCTCAATGCATTTTTTTACATTTTTACAAATAACACAAAATCTCGTTGAACTGGATGTGCGACTGAAAGATAGACTTCAGTCAGTCTTCCATCAGTCAAGATGGTATTTTTTTATAAAATCTCAACTTCACAACTCTAACATATAGTTTTTAGTCATTACAAAAAATTACTTAATGTTTCATTCTTGGAATAATAATTTTCTAAAAATGTTAATTGAGAATGTTTCTTTTTCAACATCAACTGTTTGTATACACTGTGTCTCAAAGAGAACACCTGAAATGAAAAATAACTTTAAAAATAAATAAATCTATAACGAGTTTTTCTTTTAATAAACCTCAATCATTCAAAATGTTCTGCTAATGGAGGTTCATTAGTAGCTATGCTCATTTTCAAGTATACCCTAGCTGTTTGATATCATTAAGAAATAGTAAAGCATTGAAATATTTGGAGATGAGATCATTTGAGTCAATAATAGAAACCAAAAGAATCTCAATGTTTACCAAGTTTACTACTGAATACAATTCCGGTATTGTATGTATATAATTTTCTTCATACCTATACAATTCTGGCAATTTATTAAATGATGTTTGAAATACTCAATCATCATAGCAATATATCTTACTAATGGTCTTATAAAATGATATCCTTATAAGATATTACATAGCATAATGTGTGCTGTGTTTTTATAAACATTGTTTAGAGAAAAGTGGTTTTTTATTTTCATCAAACTGGCCCAATTTCAGTTGAATGTTTTTAATTAAAGTATTCATTTTCTTCTGGAAAAAAAATATGATTGCAAAACTTTTGCAATATTTGTACAAAACGTATGTTTCAGAAGGTCAATTTAATTGCACTGTATCTCCGGGAAAAATCTAAATATTATTTGTAACTATGTGTCATGATGTATCAGGGAAATATGTGATCTAGTTCTGAGAAAATGGGCATTCACTCCATACCTGATTTCTAGTGGGTTGAATACAATAACTGAAGTATATTATATTTGACTGACTGCAATATTGAAGAAGTATTACATGTGACGTTGGGTTCACAACTAATTGAGATGCCATTCATTGGATTGAACTGTGGATATATATATATATATATATATATATATATATATATATATATATATATAATGCATGTAGGTTTAGGTACAGTTCAGTACATTTCCATTCATTCAAGTTGACAAACAGTCATTTTCATAATAGTAGTTTTCACATTTTAGGCAACAAAGAGAACGAGAACTTAAAGTGAGAGCCTTGGAAGAAGCAGCTAGAGGTTCCCGACAGTGAAATGGTAAGATTATTTTGGTATTTCCATCAAGAATGATATACATAGCCGTTGAAGTAAAAAACAATGTGATGCCCCCCGTACATTTTCCCAACTGCCGATTTTTACAGTTGACACATGTAATGGCATATTATTAATTTAAGGTTTCAAGATACTCTGATTTTACCAAGTTCACTTTACAGAAAATTTCAGATCCTAAATTCCATTAAAATAATTTAAACATTATCTTCAAAACTTTACTTACCAACATTCAATATAATACTTCGTCTCACTTAGAAATACTACTCTCGAACAGTAATAACTCGAACATTGTCTCAAACAACAATGAAACTAACACTACCCCTACTCAACCTTTTTTCACTTCATTACCATATGTAAGAGAGATCACTACTAAACTCTCCAGATTATTTCACAATCCTGAATAATTTAAAATCTCGTATAAAACAGTTCTAACAATCGGATCAATTTATTCTAAAATTGAAGATAAAACGTTCAATGTCAAATGTAATTTATAGTATTCCTTGTCATGGTTGTGATAAACAATATATTGGTCAAACGCAAAGATCATTATCGAATAGAATAATTTCTCATAAAAGTGACTGCAGATTGCATCTTGAAAGATGTGCTCTGGCATAAATGTGAATAAATTTGACCACCAGATGATTTACGATTCAGTGAAAGTGCTAGCGACAGAGTCACATTCATCTAAGAGAACATTCTTAGAAATGGCTTTCATTTCCCAAGAAAACATTGTATAAATAAAAAACTGATATTAACCATTTGATAAAGATCTACTCTTATCTATTGTCTTTAGATATCATTCAACATTGACAACAATGTAATATCAAATAATAGTTCTTTTTAACATTACCGCCACCTGGTAACATCAGTTGGTACTAATCTAACACAACTGTAACGATTACCAAGTAACAACCTCAGGTGTCGTTGGCTCAAATATAATTGTGGGATTTATTCCTAACCTGTCAGTTTCACTTGTATACATAGAGTACACAATTATATAATTTTAAATAATGCTAATGTGGTTCTATTAACTTTGAACTTCGTTTCATTCCTTGATCTACGTTTTTTTCTTTTGTATCACTATGTTAGATGAATATGTTTAACATCATTGAAACCAACCTCAACAAAGTTGTAAGTAGCATAATGTTTCGCACTTGAATATGTATTACTATTGGTTTTTTCATCTATTGTAGGCTCCCTGATGATGGAAATAAACATTTCCGAAAGCTTGGATAAACCTTAAATAGTTTACTTTTTCATTGCTGCTTACCCCAATATCCCTAGTTTTGTACCTTACTAGTCAGCAAATACTACCCACTTATAGGGTGAACCAAACATTCGCTTTTTCAGATGGAATGCCCTTTATATTTTTGTATTTCTGAATTCTACATCATGCTTGTTGATCAATCTGTATCAGGTTTTTTCTATTCCTAAAATCAAGCGTTTTTAATTATTTAGATTTTTCAAAATTTTCAAGTTTGCACTAATAATTTTTGAAATACATTATGGTAACAATTTCTGGAGCAGAAGCGTTGAAATTCATATAATAGTGAGTGGCATGCATGGGGCTGCAAGCCTATGCAATAAGAATGACGAAATTTCAAATAGGGGGTTCATGGCTGAGTTGTCAATTGAATGTTTTTCGAACTATTGAAAGTACACCCTGTAAATAAGTAGGCTATCGATGTAGAATTCCATTTTCCATTCCTCGCACGTTAATTCAGACTTCCAAGTCATTGATTCCTAAGGGGGTTATGCATTTCCTGTCATATGCTGTTGAAATCAATCAGTACTAGTTGTTTCAACTCTTTTCTGTCTATTTTGGTGAACGAAAAAAAAACAGTACCTCCTATAATGAATTTTTCGAATTAAGAAATTATTGACATGATTTATGTACTCGGGGGTCTAGCAATAAAAAGAGTTTATTGGCAACTAGAATTACCAAGAGAGATATCTCGAAAGAATACAGAACAGCAGACGAGCATTTGAGCACTTGATGTATGGGGTAGTTTAATAGGAAATATATGTTGCCTGTCCATAGTTTTTCTAAGGAGACTGAACGAAGAAGTCTATTTGCAATCCCTGCATGGTAAATTGAATATTCTCTTAGAACATGACAATATTGAACGGAGAATGTGGTTTTTGCACGTCAGTGCACCAGTAAGGTAAAATCGCATTTGAGAGGTTTTCCGGATTATTGAACATTTTGAGATATATACGTTTGAGTTTTGAAAATTTAGTATAACCTTGTCTAGATGCACGATATGATGTCATTTCGAGCATTGTCCAGCTTTTTCATTCATTCCTTTGAATTGTTGTTTCAAACTTTTATAGTTATAGTGGGTGCTTTCATAATACTAAGTAAAATATTGAATTGAGAACAGTTTTGGTTCTCCCTCTTCTGGCATAGATAACAAACATGGTTGAGTTTTATGGCTAGCCCGTATTTATAAACTTTGTAAATAATTTCCCAATTCGAAGAGTTCATAAACACTTTACTTTTATTGGCTGTAAATATGTTTTTCCTTGATTGCTTTCAACAGTTTCAACAGTGAATAAAAATCACTCACATATTGAATCATTTCAAATAAATAGCCTTCAAATTAATTCGAATGACTTGAAAGTCAGAGTTAACTAAATAGAAAATCTAAAATTACTAAAATTCTATAAAAGATAGGTATAGAGAAACCCAATATAAATCGATGCACAATCAGATAGGCGACTTATTAAGTCAAATATGAACACCCTGAACGATTTGATTTGTTATTCTTATTGCATATGCTAGAGCCCTATGTATGCACTCACTATGATATGAATTTTAATGCTTCTACTTCAAAACTGTAATCGTAGTAAATTTTGAAACTGTAATCGTAGTAAATTTTGAACATCATGAGTGCAAACTTCAAAATTTGGAAAACAAAATAACTCCAGAACGGCCACTTTTAGGAATAGGAAAACCTGATACATATCATCACAAATGACACCTATATTCTGAAAAAATAATAACATACGAGGCAATCCATCTGAAAAAGAGGATGTTATTATTTTTTATTATTATCACATATAAGTAAAGGCTGAGGACAGAGTCCTATGTAAGCCTAAAAAAAAACTAAAGAGATCAACAAGATTATACAATGCATGCAAAAGAAAAAGAAAAATAATTAATATATGCGTAGGAAAAATTATGAAAATAAGCAAATATCTATTTTGTTTTTAAAACTATTCACTGAGTCAGAATTCACAACATCGTTGGGTAAGTTATTCCATGTTTCGAAAATACGATTCACCAAAAAATGCTGTCTCTTCCTAGTGGCTAATTTCTCCTTTTTTAATTTGGGATTTTGACCACGTAACCGCGAATCATTGTTGAAAACAAAAAGTTCTTTCTGATTAGCATAGTTATACTTATCTATACGGAAGGATATGATGAGGTCCCCACGGAGTCGACGTTGGTCAAAAGCTATCAGTTGTGCCATCCTCAGTCTTTCGGGATAAGTTGGACGCCTTCGCCAAAAGTCATACGCGTGGCTTCGACACTGAAGCGTTTTCCAACAGATTCTTGTGCGACCAAAACAGGACACCACACGGACCTGCGTACTCCATAATTGGACGAACGTAGGTTTTGTAGAGTTTTATGGAACTTCAGTATGATAGATGGGAGAACGTTTTGGGATGAGGTAGATCAGTGTGTTGGCGCTTGCATGTGGATATAACATGTTCGGACCAAGTTAGGTCAGTATTAATAGTCACTCCCAGATCGACATGAGAAGACACTATACGTATCTGTTGATGCGTTTATTGTGTACGCGTGGAGTGGATTGTTCTTTCCTTGATGGAGTATGACGCATTTGTCGGCGTTAAGAGGTAAAAGCCAATCCTCACACCACCGACTAATCGAGTTGAGGTCTTCTTGAAGGAGTTGATGTTCCACTAAGGCATTTCCATACAGTTTAGTATCATCGGCATAAAACGACTTGCAGGACTTTATATGAAGAGCAAGATCACTTGTTTGGTTCACCCCGTGTAAACGAAGCAGCTTGCATGCTTCAAAATAATTTTATATGACGTATTTCAACTTCCCTCATGACCTCTTATATCCAAAATCATCCAAATCATAGTTTGGAGAGGGAACCGTTCTAGTTTACGATGGGAAATTGTTGGCTTTGTTTACCTTTAGGAAACCAGTGAATTGGTTTCAATTCACAAACGTGAGTTTATTTATTAAGTTTTCTATAGAGCAGCAGTTCCAATAACCATTCTTCAAATAACATTATCAGTAAAACTATAATAATAATAATACGAACTCCATATGTACCTAATTAACATTAGGAGACACTATTAAAAGAGATAAATTGAGCTTTCATATTTTCATTTACTCTCTGTTACAATCCATAAATTCTAGGGATAACGTTTCTTTTTAAATTTTGTTCTTGTATGTTTTTACATTACATTTAACATAAAAATATATATTTCTTAAACAATTTTCACGGGAACACATTCTAAACAGTGGAGAGGTTTAGGGCAGACAAATATATGTCTTCTTCTATTATTGAAATATGTATTGCAGTTTAAACTACTCTGGGACAAAAGGAGGGCATTATTTAATTCATTTACTAGTAACTTATAGAAAAATAATACAACAGCCACTTTTCTCCTAAATTCTAGGGTTGTGAATTTGAATTCCTTTAAGGAAGTGTGATAAATAATATTGAAAATATATTGATCATGTTTTTTGTAATATAATGATTTTAGGAATGTTTACTGGACTTTTTCAATTTCATTTCTTTGGACTGAATAATAAGGGGACCATATTATTCCGGGATACTATGGACAAATGCATCACCAACACTAATGTGGATATTTTGGTGAAATTAAAGTAGTTCCTATGCTCTGTTTGCATTACTCAAAATTGAGTTTTTCATCTAACGTTACCTCTAAACATTTCGCTTTTTAAATTAAATATTTGTATTGTATATCAAGATTCATTTCTTTATTTTTCCCAGAAATTGACATACTGAAGCATTTGTCAATGTTAAATAACAGACGACTACCCAAGGACCACTCTTGATTTCTGATTTCCTCAAGTAACTAAAAGTCATCCGCGAATAGTGCACATTGTGAGTCCTGAATAACCTCTGGCAGATCGTCTATCAGTAATAGAAAGAATAAGGGTCCAAAGTTGGATCCTTGTGGTACACCGGATCTTGTGAAGAAATTTCCAGAATTCCTTTCCTTATAAACTACGTTCTGTTTCATTTCTGATAGGAACGTTGCAGATGACTTCAAAAGTCGATCTGAAAACCCAAAAGTGTATAATTTTTTCAGCATAACCTTATGATTGACCTTGTCAAAGGCTTTACTTTGTGAAAATTGTGAAAATAACATCTAGTTGACTGTTACTTTCGACTACTTTATTTGCCTCTTGTACAAAATACGTGAGGTTAGTTATCGTGGATCTCTTGAGTAAGAACCCTTGTTATTTTTCGCTTAGATTGATAAACACGCTTCATAGTTTTTTCATTAAAAATTGATCCGAAAAGCTTACTGGGTGCACGATTCAGTGCTACTGGTCGATAATTTAGTATATGCTCACATAATCTATAACTAGACAAGAATTCGTTAATAATTTTCCATTAAGATAATATGTGTTGTGTTTATTACTCTTTTGAATATACAGTCAAGAAATTATCTGCAAGTTCTGTTGTATTCTGACGGCCCCCCTATATACCATGGCATCAGCCAGGGAATCTGAGATTGATTTATTTTTTGCAACATACGACCAAAAATTTTAAGAGTCGCTTATGAGTATTTTTTATATCTTTTGTTTTTATTCAGATATATGAAATTTCGATAGTACAAAATATTGTTTTTTTTTGTGAAACTCATCTTTTTTATCCTTTATTATACCTTTGGAAACCACGGATGATAATTTTTTTTTGTTTTTTTTGTCAGAGTGATGCACTCCAAAATTCTATAGGAAATATCATAAAATCCTTCTACAATTATTTTCTACCTCTTCCCAAGATACTTCTGCGTGGTATTTGCCAGGAAAGTAGTTGTTTTTCACCTGAGATCTACCATTCTCTGGTTCAATTTTATATTGAATCCTTTATGTGAAGAAAACCGTTTAAATACGATTTTTCTATTCATTCCACTTCACATGGCACTTATCTTTCACTATATGCTAGACGGGCTTGCCACTCCTACTGAGAAGGAATCTTTTATTTAGAAACCTATCGAGGTGGGAGATTTTCGGAGTGTTTCTTTCTGTCACTAGGTACCACAAGTTAAAGTTTATCTTTTCCGGCGTACCTATAGGTGTTACAAGCTCGATGATGGTTTGTTTACGTTGTGTCTCACTTCAGCCAGAGTTCTTTGGACCTTTGGCTGGTTGACTACTCCGTACTGATGAGGGCCAAGAAGCCTGAAACCGGTATGCGGATTGTTAGGTGAACACGACATAAATTGAACATAATCGAGCTTATCAGAAAGAAACATTTGCATTCAATGTCCATTGATATTATATGGAAGTATGCATGGATTTTCAGGTGAATATCATTCAACGTTCTGCGTGGTATTTGCCAGGAAAGTAGTTGTTTTTCACCTGAGATCTACCATTCTCTGGTTCAATTTTATATTGAATCTTTTATGTGAAGAAAACCGTTTAAATTCGATTTTTCTATTCCACTTCACATGGCACTTATCTTTCATCCATAAATAAGATGGAAAAAATGTGACGAAACAAACAAAAACACAAATCCACAATTCCAATAATAAACTTATCAATTTATCGTTTATAAAACAAAATCCATATGCCTTTGGCCACTGTTGGCAAATCTATTAATAACTAATTGTTCATTGATCGCAATGTCCGGATGGGCGTTAATAATGGCTTAGCCAGATAGCCTATCTTCTGAAATAGTAGATCGGAGCTAACTTTTTATTCGCCTCAACGAAGAAAAACTTCTTTCCGATGAGGCAACACTGATCGGAAGTGTAATAAGAATTTCTAAAAATGATGTTATCAAAGGAAACATTACTTTATCGCAGTGAGCAAGGGCTCCTAAAGCCTCATCAGGAATAGGAAGTTTTTCTTCGGAGGTTTTTACCCACTTCGCCTTCCAAAACCTCAGTTTGCTTTTGAATTCTGTGAAAAAAACCTCCAGATTCTGATGAAAAAGTTTGTTAAATCTTTCCACTAAGGTCCGTGCCATTGAATCCAGAGATGTCATACCAATTTCCCTAATTACCTTGAGAATTAAAATGTTCTTGTCGGTTTTCTTTTAGAACTACCAGTGTACTCAAAACTGCATCATTGGCGGCACCTAAGTCCAAGTTTTTTTCTGGAGCAACTTGCTGAGGGGCATTGTTACAGAAAAAACTTCAGATATACAAAAAGGACTTACAATGAAGGAACTATTCTTTAGAGCAGAAGCATAGTTTTGTGCCTTCCTTCCCAAGACTATATTATATCAAGTGATTGAACAATTTTTGGCAGAAATACTCGAAATTGCAAGACTGAGTCATGTCGCTCCACCCATCGTGTCTCACAAAGGGAATGAAGTTGGCCCTGAAGAATATGTTTCAGGACATAATTTCTCTTGGAAGAGGCGGTGAAAAATGATACAGCATTTTTCATTACTCCCATAGCATTACGAACGGATTGCACAGAAGATGATTTAGAGATTCCATGCATGACTTAAACAGGAACAACGTACGGCCGAGATCAGCATTTCTTGAGCCTCTTGAACAGCACCATTCTGCTTAGAAATCATGACGCTACAGCCATCCGTGCAAATTCCAACACAGTCCATGAATGGTAAATTAAGTTTCTTGACTTGGCTTATGACTATTTGTCAAGGAAATTTACCTGTCAGAACAGGTTCCATTGTATCGGGGTCTAGTTCATATTTTTCGGTATGGCAGTCTATAAATCCTACGAAGTTTTCCTTCACTTCACTTCCTTGAAGGTATCTCATTACTAGTGACATTTGAGAATCGTGAGATATATCTGTGGTCTCGTCAAACATTATACTGTAAAACTTCACAGACTTGATTTTTGTAATTATGGTAGAAATAATTTCTTCACTGCAAAAATGTATTAATTGATTCTGGGTAGTTTTGCTGATGTAAGTAGCCTTAGATGAAGTCATTCTCAAATGCACTTCTAACACTCGGTCTCCAGCTTCAATTCGAAATCGCAGTAGTTCTCTGAAATTTCCCTCGTCAACTCGACTTGTGTTGAATAATTCTCCATCATCCCTATGTCCACAAAATGGAATATTTTGCCTTGCTAAGAAAATAACACTTCGAATTATTGGTACCACCTTTTTCTATTTTCTTCTACTTGTCTTTTCCTGCCTTCCGATAATACATTCCGTATATCAAAAGTTGGATTCTCATAAAAATTGACGAAAGTATTTGAACGCAAGATTGCTTCTTTATGATATTTATTGGAATCATGAATATCCACCCAGACGCCACAATCATATTGCATGAATATCCTATGCATCCCAATTTGGCCCAGGGATCCAACCTCCAAAACATGTGATGCATATTCCATGGATATCCAAAGTCACCATGAAACATATCCCAGGAATATGTTTTAATTTCCTAAAACATATCCATGGCATATGCTATACATATATTTTCTTACCATAAAAATATATGCCAGGAATATATTTTTGTACTGCACAGCAGATGCTTTTTTGAAAATGAATAGCAGAAAATATACAGGGTGGCCCAGTTTATATGCAATAAACTCCACCCTAGATATATATGGTAAAATGTATGTTATTTCGAGTAATAAAAAACTATATCAGAAAAACATTTATTAAAAAAACGCAAAAAAAACAAATATATAGGCATTCTGTGAAGACTTTGGAAACTTAACAAAAACTTACTTCCGCATTGAAACTAACAAAAAATAACTTCCGCATTCAAACATCATCACAAAAGTAAACAAATTAATACTATTATTGCACCAATTCTTCTTCAGGGTCATTTCGTTTGTTTTCTTTATTCCTAAAAACAACCAATTTAAGAAAAAATACCTCATCATACAATAATTCACTTACACTCTTCTACTGCACCTCTCAGTAGCTTTAGCCAGGAAAATAGAAAAGTCTTTCTTCCACTTGCTTTTCCGTGAATTGCTTAGTGAGTGGATTTTTATTACATATCTCTAAAAATAGTATTAATATATTATCGATGAGAAAATAGAAGTGGGGTTTTATAAACTGAAGATGGATTTGACATTCAATTGTGAAAACCCTATGATAGGGTTGGTCTAAGGGGCATCCATTAATTGCGTAAGGACAATTTTGGCCCTACCCCCATGTAAGGGCACATAAGATTTCTCGGACTCCCTCTCCCCCTTCTTACCTATGATTTTATTTGGTTTTAGAAAACTCTAGTAGAGATTTTGAGAACCCCCCTCCCCCTCAGGATCCTTACGTGATTAATGGATGGCCTCTAAAATGACCTCTGAATATATCCTTCCTAGGAAAGCAGATTATGGAAATACAGAAAAACTATTGAATATTCGAGAACAGTTGGACAACATTGGGAAAAAGTTTATTGAATATGTCATAGATCACCCAGTATAAATTAAGTGAAGGGAAAGCGGAATTAACATTGACTACTGGAGTATATTTTTACCTTTGAACAAAGTAGCCAAGTCTAGAGTGGAAAATGTCTTCCTTCCTTTTCCTCCAACCCAACTAAACTGCCTTAAAATATCATCGTCAACTAACTGAGGCATACATCTTCTGATGACTTCTATTAGATCAGTACCTCCAACATGAATAAGCTTGGTCACCTATAAATAAAATTATTAGTTTCATCTTTTTGTCACTGCTCTATGCATTGATCAAAGTATTTATAAAGGAAGTAAAAATTACCATAAATTCTCTTATGTTTTCGTCACTCAGTATTTTGTCCAATTCCATCAGCTCTTATGGTAAGACTTGGCTGGGATATCGATATCTACTGCTTTTGGATTATTATCTTGGATATTATTTTCATTCCTAGAATTTAGTATGGCCGTTATCAATTCTGCATTTTGTGTGACCCTTCCGTTAATAATATGCAAAAGTCTTATAATTTCAGTAGAATCTATAAAAAACAAAGAAAAGTTCAAAGTCAAAAATGCATAAATATATAAGAGATTAACTGACCTTTACAGGTTACAGGTCAAACATTTCTGTTTTGCTGCAGTGAAAGAGGCAGTTCTTGGGGTCGACGGATCCGAGTTGATGTTTGGAATTATTAATTGTGTTGACACTTCTTTTTCCAAGTTTAAATTTCGTTTTACCACTGCTAATGTTTCAGACTGAGATGAGCTGGCTAGTTGCGAATTTTTACCTGGAAAATATATTATTTGATATCATAATGAATGAAAACTATAAGCAGAAAAGACTTCCAATTCACTGGTATACTTAGCCATCCCAGCTTTTTTGGTTGCCACATAAAAATTGTCATATGGTGAACTACTCAAAATTTTGACTGGTATGCTTTTCCAGTTTTCAGATGGTTTCTCTTTTGCCCGAATAGCAGCTCTCACCTCTGCTCCAGAAATAGTATCTGGCCATCGACATTTGTAACCTCCAGACTCTTCAAATATCCAGAAAGCGGGCACTGCTTCCACCATATCATTATCTTCAATAAATTTTACTATTTGCCACCCTTCCATTTTTGGTCATTCAAATATGAGTTCCTGGCTAAAGTAGCATTCTTGTTCATTTGTCCCAAGTATCCTCAAAAAGTACTCAAAAAATAGAAGTCTTGAACGAATATTCCATAATCAACAGGTAATCAGGCAGGTAATCAAAAATAATCTAAACCTAACCTAAACAATTCATATGAAATGCAATGACAGTTGACAAGATCACACGTCATTAATGCCCAGACTCCATACACCTTTGTCACAGTGCTTTAACAATGGCCAATCAGCATTCGATTTGTCAGTCACCGGCAGATTTTTTAAATTTTATCTACAGACAAATATGCCATGATAATACCTTTTGAATATGCCGTTTGAATATACCAGTAATATTCAAGAAGAATATCTAATGAATATCGTGAAAATATATTCCAGGAATATTTTTCAAGGATATAAGATAAAACCAATATTTATGGAATATTCCAGGGATTTTGCAATATCTTTTGTAAAATAGGATGTAGTAGGCATATTCCAGGAATATTGGGTGCCGTCTGGGCAAGAGCATCTTTACCAAAAAGTTTGGCAAATTTTGTCACAGCCGTTTGAACCAGACTCTTGAGACACTCTGTCTTATTCCTGCCACTACCTTGGACAAAGACAACACAGTATTTACAATATACGATACGATAACCATTCATATTTTGCTGAATGATCATGATTCAAATAACGTTTCACGATTCGGTTATTTTTATTGTGCTCCAAAAACGGCAACACATGGTTACGAGGCGGATGCCAAGTATTTTTTATGAAATTGTATTTCTCATAGTCATTCATTGTTCGACCAATTGCGTTACCTATATCGAAAATATTTTAATTTTCTATATTTTTCTCTGATATAAAACGGTTTTCTCGAGGTGACGGTCCTGCCCCGCTTTGAATATTTTGAGTTGGTTCAGTTGGTTGTTCAATTTTTTTTTGTACTGGCAAAAAGTACGAATCAATCTTCCTTTTATTCATCTGAAAAATCACACAGCTCAGTTCAATTCTCCAGAACAAATAGAAAGTTTCAATATGCTTTTTTTTCACCATGACCAAAAAAACTTTTTTAGTTTGAACTTTTAAAATTTGGGAATATAGAAATTAAATGATTCTCGAGAATGTATTGAAGAATTTTCTGGGGCTATAAATAGTTTTGTTTATCCAAGTAATTATAATTTTATACTATACACTATTTATCGGTTTTCCAAAACATGCAAAACTCAACCTCGTTTATAATGTCAGTGTTGCACTTACCATTTTTTACGATAAATTCAGTTTCACTTGTCACTATTTCTATTTCAATGAAAAAGATCTATAACTATAAACTGAACCTTAAAGCTTACACTCACTGATTGAAGAACAAATGTGAAATGACAAATGACCCTTTCTTACAAAAACAAGTGAAATATAATAATTTTTCATTTATGTGCGGTTTCCGACTTCCGACAAAAAAAACAACTATTTTCTACTCCTTTGTTTTTGATCCTTACCGCCCACGGCTTACCACTAAGATTCCTTTTACTAAGAGCACAGTCCCCAAAAACAATTACTTTCCCTCTATTATTTTATTGTTATCGGTTTTGCCACACTTTGATTTAGCCGCCAGGGTTTTTATGCATACATTCGCACTGCATAGAAGAATATTTCTGTTTCATAGTTGTATTGGATGATGAACGACTCCTATGAAATTTAAAAACGAGTAGATTTGGAATGTTTGAGTGTTTGAGAAAACATTCAATACAACGAATGATTTTGGTTTGTATAACGTATGTTTTCTTCTTGTTGAAAACCAGTCAAAGGTTTAGTTGCATATCCAAACTCTGGTTGTTGAACCAATATCAACTATTCAGAACTCTAGGGGGGGGGGGGGCATGCCCCCCTCAGATCCGCCAGTGTCTTTTCTTCCTAATGTTACCAAAAATTCCTGTCTCTCCCAATCACCGTGTAATTTTTTCAACAAAAACACCCGGTGACAGCCGCCAAGTTTCAGTTAATATGATGACGTCATAATTTTTGTACTTAAACTCAATATAAACTCGTTAAGTTATGAATTCAATCCTTGCACATTTTAATAATATACATTCAGTTGTTTGTAAACAAGGTAATATGCTCATCGTTCCAGATCCATAGAAACCTAACTTCATTCATCTTTCCTCTAAGTGAAACTTTCCATCCTCCCCATAGGCTCATCTGTCTTCCCGTCAAAAAAACAAAAATACAAAATTCCCCTGAATTTTACATTACTGTCTCCTGTTATCTTATAATTGGTCTAAAACTATTCTCTCTAGAGAACGAAATCTTTGTCGCCAGATACCAAGGGCGTCCTTGGTAACTAGAAGCTCGGTGTTCTGCCCTTGATTTTAATCTGGCCCCAGCCAGCACCAGTGTTTCATTTTGGGTTCGGTTATCAGGTCGACAATCTGGATGAACTCCAGCTCGACTGGAGCAAATCCAGTCGATTCGAATTCAAAAACTGCTGAAAAGAAGATACATCCTCGGCCCACTTCACTTCGTGTGCTGCCCATTGCAATATGATCTCAAAATCCTACCGATTTTCCACATGCAGCGTTCCGAAGGGTTGGCCATCGGGTAACGAACTGCAATGTACACTAATTATATCCAGAGTCGTTTTCTAGATTTTGGAGAAGAACTGCGTGGCATTATCAAGGAGGATGCACCTTGGTGAACCGTGTAAAGGAAAATATATTTTCTGCAAAGATACAACAAACACCACTTTCGATTGAATAAAGTGTGACTTATTTAGTAAATTACATATGACAGAAATGTACATTACGCCCCCACGACTTCGTACAAGGGGACCCAGTACATCCATAGCTGATAGATCGTCTTTTGACTTGAAAATTATCTGCATTTATGGTGAATTCGGCAAAGTCGATATCTTCGCCATTTGACAGATATCACAGGTTCGGATTATTTTTTAAATATTTCTTGACGTGTTTCGGAAGAAGACTTCTCCTCTAAGGGCAACTCAAGTTTTATTAACTCCGAAATAACAAAGGGCCTCGTGGGCTCCCATAACAAAATTGGTTATAAAAAAAACTTTTACGTGTGCAAAAGAGGATAAAATGTTGGTTTTCTCTTTGCTTATACAGGGTTTCCTTATGCAAAACAAATTTTTCTTGGAGCGTTACCTCCTTATCCGAATTATCGATAAGGACGCGCAGCTCGGGGTCCTTCAATAGAATATAATTTTATTGGTTACCAATAACAGCAGATTGTTACAGACAATTATAATAATGTTGTGTGGTACAGGTCTAATTCACAGGGAATATTTTCCATTAAGAAATCACAGGTTATGGGGGACAGCCCAAAAAAATTTTTTTGAATATTTTAATTGATCTGACTGAATCATGGTGCATTTGCTTTACATCCGCAGGAAAACCACGGAACCATGCCATATTCTAAAAACATTTCTCACTGGTCCCTAAACAAGGAGAAACAATAAAAATAAAATAAACGAAATATACAGAAAACAACATTGAAAAAACAACTAAGTAAATGTTATTTGATTTATATCTTCCAATCGATAGGGCTCAGCACTAACTAATAGTTTCTCAATTACTTTCCCAAAACTAAAAAAGTTTGTATTTCCTTCACGTTGTCTAGAGACAGCCTTTTCCTATGAGAGAGGTTGTATGGGGAGGGTAAAAAAACATGTATTTATTTCTAATTCTAGTTGTTTTTATAGATAAAATTAAGACATTCAATAACATACATTTCTGCTATTCTAAATGTGCAGAATTGATCTAGGAACAATACTTGATTATTAAAAGCTCAACAGGTTATGATCTTATTATAGTGTGAAAAAATCACATATCACATATGTATGAGTAAAAATATTAATGGTCAGTACAATTTCAGGATTATATAAAAATATTATTTTTAATTCATACATAACATTTACATTAATTTGTATATCTACTAGAATAACTAAAATATACAGGGTGGCCCACCACATTCGCCTCGGTATTTCTACGAGAAATTAAGAGAGTTAGGGAAAAACATTCAGCACAGTCATATGTGGGTCCATGAGGAGCATATTCCAAAATTATTTTGAAATATATAGGGTGATCCCCAAAAAAATTACATACCAAAGTTATATTTTTTCTTATGGAACACCCTATATTTTTTTATATTTTTAGATACTATAGACAAAATAAAGGTGAGTTACTATTATATTTCCCATACTTAAAACTGACCATTTCTGAGAAATTTTGAGAAATTTAAAAATACAGACCATAATTTGAAAATTGTTTTCACCCTGTAACGTGTAACGAGCTGCTCGTGATTAAATGTACTGTTCAGCTCAAAGGTTAAAGTTGACTACTACATGAAATTTTTAATGCAATATTATACAGAGTGGCGAAAAAAATTGCCTCAAAATTTGGACACACATTTAATTAAATAACTTCTCAAAGTTGAATGGAACACCCGTATTTAGTGGCGTAATTTGACGCAGAATTAGATTCCCTTCAAAACTATATTAGGGTTCCCTATACCTATCTTTCTGCTTTTTACACAAAAGGCGTATTTATATTTTACTTATGAGTAATTTTTTTATCTTAAAAATGAAACACACTGTATTGTAATGAAAAGCTTAGAAAGCGTTTTAAAAACCTTTTTATTAAGAAATACGTAGATTCGCTAGAAGCAGAAGTTTACATTTTTGAAAATACGCTGTATCTAAAGTAAAATGAAATGCAGGCAAATGTAAAAACTCAAATTTATTGCCATTTCTAAAATATTAAAGCATTCTTCAAAATAAGAAGATGCACGTGCCTCAATTATTGAGGCGAAATATGTTAAATTCGCTTGTTTCTTAGCAAATTAGACTTCATATTGAGGACGAGGAGGTCCACAGAACTGGCCAGCCAGGTCTCCGGACCTTACAAGTCCCGACTATTTTTTATGGGGATATATCAAAAGTATTGTTCACGATACACTGCCGACACCTCAGGATATGAAAGTACGAATAATAAATGCGTTTCGTTCCATACCGCAAAATATGTTATCCAGAGTTCAGCACTCATTTCAAGAAAGAGTTCGCCTATGCATCGAGAATAATGGACACCATTTTGAGCATTTATTAAAATAATAAACTATTTAAGATTCTTAATTTTTCGATAAAATGACTTCAAAAATGCTTTTTAAGCTTTTCATCACAATACAGTGAATACAGTGTGTTTCATTTTTAAGATAAAAAAATTACTCATAAGTAAAATATAAAAACGCCTTTTGTGTAAAAAGCAGAAGAGATAGGTATAGGGAACCCTAATATAGTTTTGAAGGGATTCTAATTCTGCGTCAAATTACGCCACTAAATACGGGGTGTTCCATTCAACTTTAAGAAGTTATTTAATTAAATGTGTGCAAATTTTGAGGCATTTTTTTTCGCCACTCTGTATAATATTGCAATAAAAATTTCATGTAATAGTTAACTTTAACCTTTGAGCTAAGCAGTACATTTAATCACGAGCAGCTCTTTACACGTTACAGGGTGAAAACAATTTTCAAATTATGGTCTGTATTTTTAAATTTCTCAAAATTTCTCAGAAACGGTCAGTTTTAAGTATGGGAAATATAATAGTAACTCACCTTTATTTTGTCTATAGTATCTAAAAATAAAAAATATAGGGTGTTCCATAAGAAAAAATATAACTTTGGTATGTAATTTTTTTGGGGATCACCCTATATATTTCAAAATAATTTTGGAATATGCTCCTCATGGACCCACATATAACTGTGCTAAAAGTTTTTCCCTAACTCTCTTCATTTCTCGTAGAAATACCGAGGCGAATGTGGTGGGCCACCCTGTATAAATATACTTAATTTGATGTAACGTTTTTAAAACTTTGGAATAAATATAACATCAGTGTCGCACATGCCTCACACTCAATATTAGAATTTTGAAATATCCTTTATATATATGTGGAAACCTATGATGGAATGAAATCCGTATCTCCATAAGAGATTTTTTTTTTAATCCTCGAGCAGATCAATTTTTATTTTCGAAAATCTTTTTTTTACCCCCTTTCAACCTCCTGCCCTACAGATCAACGCCTTCAAAATTTTGTAATGAAAAGGAGGGTCGATTTAACCTTGTTTGAAAGGTTTTTAAATTCTCAATACAACTATCTATTTCTTTTTTTATTTCTCTGATGCTCATTCGAGATAAAGTCAATTTATATAATAAAAATTTTAATTGTAAAATGTTAGTTAAAAAAAAAAATTATTTTCAAAAATTTATTTTTTCTCAGAAATTTTGTACCCTCTTAGTACTGTCCCCTACAGATTGGCTTCAAGTAAAATTTCAATTACCAAAAAAGGGCCGCGTTTTGCTGTGCTTGGAAGAAATGTTAGTTCTTTATGCTTTAGTTAAAAATACTCACATTCAAATAACTTTATTTTGACACACTAATTAATAAGATGTTCAAAATGTGCTCCTTCTTGATAACAACCCAGCCTATTATCAAATTCATTTCTGACGTTTTCGATCTATGGAATAATCAGCCGCATTTCTGCCGTTATTCTATCTTTCAAGTCTTGTATGTTTGCAGGTTTTGTTTGGTAGACCTTGTTTTTGATATGACCCCATAAAAAATCTAATGGAGTGAGGTCATGTTATCTCCGGCCATTCCAACGCACCTCTTCGACCTATACATTCTATTCGGAAATACTGTATTTAAATAATATTTTACAGGAACTCTAAAATGCGGTGGTGCTCCATCCTGTTGAGATCATAAAGAAGAATGTGGTATATTTTGATTAACTGCATAAGAAATAAATTTGTTAGTATAGGAATAAGCTCTGTCTGTAAAAATTCCAAATAGATATCTCCGGTTAGTTTACTCTCAAAAAATGTTTGTCCAATTATCCGATATTCCAGATTGACGGCCCAGACATTTACTTTTTTTGGTCTCTTGAGTATGTAACTCTCGCATCCAGTGAGGATTTTCTCGAGACCAGTATCTACAATTCTGACGATTCACATGTCCATGAAGGATAAAGGTGGATTCATCAGAAAACAATACATGGGTTAGCAATAATTCATGTTGGTCTAACTATCTCATCATTTCCTCACAAAATTCAATCCTGCGGTCAGGATCATCTTCACATAACTCTTGTGTCGGGTGAATTTTGTAAGGATGTAGTTTGTTAGCTTTAAACAGTTTTGTGATCATTATATGACTGTACATCCCAGGGACGTCCTTCATTTGATAGTAGGACGTCCCTGGGATATCCTTTGTCGGGACATGGTATATACTAGGGATGTCCCAGGGACATCCACTTTCAACCAAAAAGGACACCCAAGGGATATCCTTCTGGTACATCCCCACAGGGATGTACCAAGTCCCGACAATGGACATCAAAGGGACATCCTAGGGATGTTCCATAATTAAAGTAGGAAATCCCAGGGACATCCCTGCGATATATGAGGTATATCCCCTGGACGTTCTCAAATGTCCTTTTCTTTCATTAATTAAATTTGGAAAACTTCAAGGAAAATATGGAAAAAAGGTTCAATCCAAAGATTCTCAACACAAAACGAGTTAAATTCAGAAATTGATATGTTATATTGTGTTAAAATATGATAAATAAAAAACGACAAACAAAAACTCATTCTATATATAAACGACCCCGCACCATCCTTATGGAAAATAGCTTTCGGTTAAATTTCCTGAATTTTTGGTATGTTGTAGATTTCGGCACTAAAAAATCCACCAACTAGTTTTCGAGATACAGGATGTGAAAGATGAAAAGTGAAGCTTTCTGCTCAGAATTTTTTACAATTCCGATAATTGACAAAACTCCATTTATTCTGGGAAAACCATGCCTCAATGATGTACAATGTCACGTTGATCTCGTTTCCATTATACTTTTTCGTTTTGTGCTCTATAACAGGGTAAACAAAAAAAAATCCAATTCGATTAATTTTAAACATACCAGTGTGAGTTCTCTGATGAAAATTGAAGATTAAATTTAGCCTGGATAAACTCCCTCAATCTGGATCGAAGTTAATTGACATTTTTATACAGGGCGGTTCGAAAATAGGGGTTAACGTACAAAGTGAGGTAAACATGCAAACAATTTTGCCAAAGCCAAAACCACAGAAACCGAAATGCAATTGTGTTTGGGATTTGTGTATAATTTGTAACATTCTTGAGAATTTAGATTAAGGGTATATTATGCATAAATAATTTTCTGCTTGCGAAATGGTCACTTCCCAGAAATATCTGAGATATATTTCTATTTTCTTCATAATTATTTTTCAGAAAAAAAAAAAAATTTTCAAAACAAAATATCAACTTTGAGTTTTCAATGAACATTTTGATGAGTTTCGGCGATTCTTATTTATGATAATGGATATCAGAAATGCCAAGGACATGAATGGGACAACCTATGGATATACCAGATGGGATGTCCTCTGGACAACCTCTGTGGGACATCCCCTGAATGTCCCAATCATGTCCTTGTACCACGGTACATAAAAAGGACATACCTAGGACATCCCTGTGTTGTTAGGGTTGGTATTCCGTTCAATTTGCCTTGCAGAAGTCGTAGGATTTTCTTATATCTCCAACAATGCATTTAGTTTAGTATCTTTGTCAACAAAAGATTGCCCTCTTCTGAGCACACACTTTACATGACCTAACTCACAAAATTGTTTTTTGATTTTGCTAACCGTTCCTTGTGAAACAGGAGGCAATACAGGATACTTTTTACGAAACCAATTTACAACATCTGCTTGTGTTCTAGTCATATCTCCATATCCAATCATTAGGATGGTTATACGATGAGTTTCGGTTAAATAACGCATTTCAAAAATTACTACTTTAATTTTAAACTATCACCATTGGCTATTCCCAATAAATGTTATTTTGATAAGACCACATTTTCATTAGTGTGAAGTTATCCACGCTTTTCCAGTCACGTTTTATGACGTGGGGAATGTCTAAGTGTGATAGAGCAAAATGAACATGCGGCATTGCCAAGCTTCCACATATTTTCACATTATATCTTCATTATTAGTGCATTTTCGTAAATGGTTCCTCCACTGAAGTACTCCCAATAATGTAGGGGAAGGTGGGGATCCTTGGGCAGGTGGGAGGCCTGGGCATATGTGAATAAAATCATGCGCAAACTATGCGACAGCGGCATGTCGTGGTAGGCAAGTAGGACAAATGACATCAGCCGAAAGGGGCACCTTGATTACCCTTTGTTGCACGATTAATGCTATTGGAAATTCTATACCGCCATTTTACACATTCCCTCGAGTAAATTTTATATATGCTGAGTGGTGCACTGGTTGGATCCGATAGTGCAGCCAAGTGGCACACAGAGGTCATAATTCGGTTGTACAGACGTCTACTAGACCTTTCGCAAAAGTCCGTGACTTATGTCTTGTAATATGCTAAGACGTCAATGTCAATGTATGCCAATACGACAAAAAGGCAAACTCTTGCGACGTCACATCGACGTGTTAAAGTAGTGGTATGACTTGCCAATAGAGACTTATATAAGCGAGTAGCAAAAGGGTTGGAATGAATATTATTATTACGTTGTTCTGTGGTCTTAGTGTAGCCATTATATCATTATGCATTAAGGTCATAATCTTTCTAATATAATATTACAATATGTATACCATATCAAAATATTTTATATAATATTAATATAATATATAATTCAGTCTTCCTTTACATGTTCATGATACTCTGTGGTAATATCCTATATCCACTATATATACTAACAACAAATGGCCGTGATAGTTATCGAGATAAAAATGATTTTCATTCATGTGTCTTTAAGAATTGTTCTGAAACTATAGTGACCAAGCAAATCCATTTTTATGATCAAAATCCAATTCTACTCACTTAAAACTCATGCGCCTCGAAAATTAAGAGAGATAAATATTTATTTTCATTTCAGAAAAAATATACTTCATCAATTTTTCTCATTAATCGTTGGAATATGTACACCATATTACGAAAGATACTTGATTAGCACATCTAATGATTTTTAAATTGATAGTATACTCAGGGACCCATATTTTTTATTTTAAATATTATTGTTCCAATATGGCTACCAGAATGATGTATCAATCAATCAAAAAACATGGATGCTGTCCTTCTGGTGTCGAAAAGTTGTAATTACTCCGGTATGTACTATCATAAAATAGTTTACGAGTGTCTCAAAGACATCGCAATATCTTACATGAAAAAGTTGTAATGTAGTCGCTGTGACCACAAGTATCAAGTTTTGTTGTACTAACGTCGTAACGCTATCAAAACAGAAAAATATATACACCGAGTGCATAAAAGCATTCCGCTAGTTCCGCCTAATGGAAAACGCTAGAATAACTGACATTTACAATAGAGGTTATGTTGATGTTGAACAGTAATATATAGTTATATATATATATATATATATATATATATATATATATATATATAAATATTTTTTATTTATCACTCATCAGATCATTCAATGCAGTGTGTGGAATTTTGTGAACTAATGCCCAGTTCCTCAATTTTTCTTTGAAAACATTTTTCCAAGTGTTCTTCATCACCCTCATCCATACTTTCTCATTCAAACGCACTTTCCACATTGATACTCTCTGTGGTTGGTTCTAAACTTGTTCCAGGTACATTTTCATCTGGGACTGGATGAACTTGATTTTTTTGCAGTGTCCCCATAGACTGATTAATTATTTCAGATGTTAATTTTGGGGTAGGCTTCCTCTTTATATTTTTCTAAACATTTTCTATACGCCCCAGTTCTCTTGTAAGGCAGATTGGATTTTTGTGTTGGCATTTTAATTATTCATATGGAACTGAATATTCTACATACATAATACAATATACCTAACCAACAAAAATAACATAACCAACGAACATAATCTAACCATAGATACATAATGTAATTGTTATTTCTTTATTTTACTTAATTTTTCAAAAAAATACCCATTTTTACTTTTTTTCCTTCTACTTGACAATCAACAACTTCCTTCCTTTTTATTAAAAACATAGTAACAGTGAAAAATATATACAGGGACATACAGAGATAAAATAATAAAACAACTATGAAATAATCCATAACATCCTCCCCACCGTGAATATTTTCAGGAATTTTCACAATTTTCAATGTCAATCCTACAAATTCTTGTCACGGGACGTTTGAAGATCCCTGTATACGTTTGTACTTCAACAATTCTGACGACTTTATCTTTCCCAGGAAAAACAGCTATTACTCTACCCAATGGCCAGGAATTTCTTTGCAAATTTCCATCCGCCAGAACGACTACATCGCCAACTGCCACGGGCTTGCCATCCTTATTCCACTTTGCTCACCTTGACAATGTGGGTAGATACTCTTTGATCCATCGTGTCCAAAATATGTCTGCCAATCTCTGGGATTTCTTCCATTGGTTGGTGCGTTTGGTTTCGATTTTTTGAGTTTACAATAGGAACACCTATGAAAAGGGTTGTTCACAGCCTGTCTTCCTTTGATTACCCAATACTCTTGGCGTATATCGTTCAAAATTAATTCATTTCCTTGATGATGGTGTTTCTCATGATAATACTGTAATATGAGACATACAGTTGCATCATTCGGATCCAAGATAACTGGGATCTAGGCAAAGAGCATGGTTGAGTCGCGTTCGCATAAAAGTCCATCATCATCAATGAAAGCTGAAAGATTGTAGAGTCTACTATTCATGTCGACCTGCTTATTTCCTTTTATTCGGTTTATGTCATTACCAAAGCTCTCCTCTAGACTCCTTTTGAGGCATAATTTCTTTGCGTCATCTATCTCCTTGACAGTCAATTCTCCAGAGAAAATTTATCTTTCCTTCCGAAATTTTCCTAGAAGACACCTACTGAACCTGAGTACCCAAGCTGTACTCCGTACAAGTCTCCGCCATTTCGAAAAACGCTTTACCTCTGACAGATGATCGACAGATGAGGCAACAAAACCAATAATATGTTCCACCGCTTTTCTTTCACTTCCATCATCTAACTGAAATTTGTATGCATCAAATTCGGGTGGCCATTTATTCGGATTTCTTAGAAAATCAGGTCCTTGAAACCAACGACTATCGTTATTTGAGCAAATATCTGACGAATTCATTATCCTTGTTGCATCATCAGCTACGTTTAGAGAGAACATATCTCCATTCAATAAACTTCAAGAATCAACGTTTAACTTTCGTCATTTCTCCTGTAAAATATATGAGAAGTAATCGGAGTTTTTTCATTGGACTAGTGAACAAGTGACTAGTGAACAAGTGAACGATAATGGCTTGCAAAAATGCCCATTTCAAGTGCTGTAAAAGCAAGGTTTTCAATAACTATGTATGTGTGAAGTGCTTTGGGGTATACCATAAGAGCTGTGTGAACACGAATAAGAAAAATTTTGTGTTTTTACAAGACAATCTGTTAAGATGTTGCAGTGACCACGAAAACGACGACAGCATTTCTGAAGTGAGTAACCTTTTAGAAGAAACTATTCACGATTTGCTGGAAGATAATTCATTAAAGGTAGAATTTATAAGAATGTTCAAAAATGATCATGAAAATATAATATCGGAATCAATCAAATCAGAGGCTGTATTAAACGAATTGATAGACGCACAAAAAAAGAGCATTGAAGAACTGGAAGCGATAGTCAATCAACAAAAACGAGACTTATCAAAAAAAGATAAACAGACAAAAACCTCTCATAGCCAAACTGAAGTAAAAATATTCCACAAAAACAAAGCCACATCGACCAACTTTGGATTTCTGCAGAACAGTGGCGTCCCAAATAGGGTACCAATCCCCAACTGTAAAAAAACCTTTATATCAACTGAAACACAAACAATAAGTGATATCAATCACATATATCACTCCGTTGCTGAAAATCCCATACTGGAGGTAGAGCAAATACAAAACTTGGCTGAGAACTTGAAAAGACAGCAAAAAGATTCTCGAAAAAACGATTCTCGAAAAAATATACTATTCGTGGCCGGCACTGATGGAAAGGAGGTAGCACAAATGATTGCTCAACAGACAGGAGTTTCATTCACGGTTCAATCTGTTTTGAAACCAAATGCGAATGCAAGTGTCTTATTACAGACAGCGTTGGAAAACTCTTTGAAATTTACAAAAAAAGACACAGTCATGTTGTGGCTACAAAAGACGAATGTAGGTTCCATTCATAAAATCCTCTCCCGAATGGAACATACAAATGTAATTATTATAACAGAACCTTATCATTATGACCATAATTTCATTAATGAAATTATTTATGAGAACAACTTACATCTGGCAAAAGTGGTGCACCATATGTATTCCAATTTTGCGAAAATTCTAGAATGTAATAATGTACTACGCAGAACAAACTATGGTGTAAATGTCCGCAGTTTAACGAGAACTGGCAAATGGCATTTATGTAAAGAAATAATAAAATATATGCCTGATCAGACGTCACATACAGAAGAAAGATATTCTACAGTCATGGAGAAGAAACAAACTGAAGTAGGAGAATCTCAAGAGCAAGAATTAGAAGAAATCAACAATTCAAAAGAAATTGAAAATGCGGAATTAGCAAATATATTAAATAGGAAATCATATTCTTCTAGTTTCAGTATCAGTCATTCAGACAAAAACCATTCAAATTCTTTTTTAGGTCGAGCGAAAAAGACAGTCATATAACCGAATTATTATTAAACATTCAGTCAATTCGCAACAAAATCGATGAGTTAGGTATATTTTTGGAGCAACAGAATCTCCCAAATATTGTTCTTCTGACTGAGCATTGGCTAAAAATGGATGAACCCCTGTATATTTCTGGATATGTTTTAGTCTCAAAATATTGTATAAAAAATTCGTCACATGGGGGAACTCTAATAATGGTCAGAGAAGAGTTTTTAAAAACTTTTTCCCCGTTAAACATAAATAAATATGACAATCTGATCATTGAAACACACTTCGAATTCTCCCTAATTCATTCAAAAATTCTGAATATGTATATAATGTGTATTTACAGGCCTCCCTCATCCGATTTCAAACTTTTCATGGAACGACTAGAAAATTTATTATCTCAATTGTCTCCGCTAACATCACTTATTCTAACTGAGGATCTCAATATTAACTTTGCAAACAACGCAAGCATTGAAACCCAAATGTTGTTGAATCTATTAGATTGTTTTAATCTAGTAATGCATGTTGATAGGCCCACCCGACTATCTAAATTATCTTCTTCCATCATAGACTATGTTTGCACGAACATCGATGATGTAACAAGTTCTGTTATCAATCCGGGGTTATCAGATCACGAAGCTGTTCTCTGTACTATTCCTAACATTCTCAGACATGAAATACCAAAAAAGAGACATTTGGAAGAATATACTGCAAAAGAAACTATGCTCACTTCAGGCATCTTTGTCAGAACACAGATTGGAATCTCATACATGGAGCAGAAGACTCAGTAAATAAATTTCATGAACTTGTTCTGGAAACATTCAACTAAGCATTTCCACTACGGCTTACGAAGAAGAAGAAGAAATCAAAACCCTGGATCACAAAAGGCCTGAAAAAATCGTCATGTAATTTACGTTGCCTGCATAATGTTAGAAAATTCCATAGCGATAATAATTTTTTCATGTCATATTTCAATAAATATCGTAATATCTACAAACAGACTATAAAATTAGCCAAAGACTCGTATTATAGTGAGAGGTTAAATCAAGCAGAAAACAAATCGAGAGAGATGTGGAAAATAACTAATGAGTTGAGAGGTAAATACAATAAAGTACAACCAGAATTGGATCTAGATCTCAATGTATTAAACGAATTTTATTGCTCAATAGCCGATCAATTAACGCAGAATATCCTTCCAACGATTGATCCACTTGATAATTTACAGAAATTGATTTCTCCGAGCAATTCTCTGTACTTGTAAGAGACAGATTTAACTGAGCTGAAGTCGGTAATCAACGATATAAGAAAGAAAAATTCCTCTGGTTGTCAGCAAAATTGATATTACAATTACCTGACGAAGCCCTCAATGCCTTGGTAACGGCTATAAATACTTCTTTTTCAACATTGTCTTCCCTTCAAGCTTAAAATCTGCAATAGTGATACCTCTTCACAAAGGAGGAGCTATTGATGACCCCAACAACTTCAGACCAATATCTATTTTATCAACATTATCTAAAATCATTGAGAAGCTTGTTAAATGTAGAATAATGGGTTTTTTAGAGAGACACAAGATATTGGCTAGAGAACAGTTTGGATTCCGTAATAAGAAAAGCACAGGAGACGCCATTTTCGACTTTCTTGAAAGAATCTACACGAACCTAAATGAAAAGGAGGCAGCTGCAGCAGTTTTTCTTGACCTTTCAAAAGCGTTTGACTGTGTAAGTCATGAAGTTCTGTTGCGGAAACTTACCCATTATGGTTTCTGAGGTACAGCTCTTGATTGGCTCAGATCATACCTTACTGGTCGGAATCAAAGAGTAATAATGGGAGAAAATAGTTCCGAGAAAAAATTAGTTGTGAGTGGAGTCCCCCAAGGGTCAGTATTAGGCCCTATTCTCTTTTTACTTTATATCAACGCTAGCCATAGCTAGCGTTGATATTTCTAGAAACTTTACGTTGTTTGCAGACGATACTACAGTTTCTTGGCACAATGAGGATCATAATGCTCTAGTCCAATCCATCCCCGAAGATATAAGGAAAATCAAAAATTGGTGTAATGCAAATCTGCTGACTCTGAATATTTCGAAAACCAACCTTATAACATTCAAGTGGGACTTAGAACAAGTAACAGTAGAGTCACAAACGATTACCTGTAAGCCTGTTACAAAATTTCTTGGCTTGCATATTGACAGCAGCTTAAAGTTTGAAACTCACATAACATCTCTCAGAAAAAAGTTATCTTCAGGTTGTTATGTTATTAATATTATCTCCCGCGAACTTGGACTTCCAGCCTCACTCACTGCCTACTACTCATTTTTTGAATCCCACTTACGGTATGGAATTCCATTCTGGGGTACTTGTAGCCAGGGTCTCTTGCAAAGTATATTCGTATTACAGAAACGAGCTCTGCGAGTTATATTCAAAGTTAAGATGCGAGAATCATGTAGGCCTATTTTTTCAGGATACAAAATATTAACCCTATTTGAATTATTTATTCTAGAGACAGTCTGTTTGTTACATAAATACAGAGATAGGTTCGTGAATGCCCGTGTAGAAAGGCTCACTCGTCAGGAGAAAAAACTTGTCCTTCCGTTTCCCACTTCCACCCTGATGAAACAATCCTTGATTTACAGAAGCAAACAAATTTATAATCATTTACCCAAGGTACTAACAGAGATAAATAACATAAAGCAATTTAGAAAATATGTTAAGAAACTTCTCATAGGAAAATGCTTCTACTCTCTAGAGGAATACTTAGCATATGAGTTTTAGTCTTTCTGTGAACTGTGAGATGCGGAGAGCGGTTTATTCATACTTTTAATGTGTGTTCGTCATTACTTTTTATATTTTACCGTGTGACTGTTGTTATTTATTATTAGTAACAAATGACTTTTGAAAACTTTTAATTTTTAATATTTAATATGTACATACTACGAAAGTATTTGTTATATTCTTACCATGTGACCTTTTATACAAAAATGTAAATGTCTTAAGTATAAGATGATGTAAATAACTTTTAATACACATACCACAAATGTATGAACTTTGTCGACAAAATGTAAAATTTTAGACAATAAAGCTTATCTATCATTGGGCTGCTTCTGTCAGCTCCTGTATTTCACCAATTCTGTGTGCAACAAATTGCTTATAATTCCTGCCGTCACCTTTGATCCAACACAAGGCGGTTTTAGAATCTGTCCATAAAAAAGAATTAGTTATAGGAATATCGATTTCTTTCGAAATGGTACCATAACAGTCGGCTCCCCATTATTGCAGCCTGTAACTCCAGCCTTGGTTTCAACGGACTCACTCTCGCCTTAGCTGCAATGAAGGAAACTACGATGTTAGTGTCAAAAACCATTCTTAAGTAGGCCACTACCGCAAAAGCTTCTTCACTGCCATCACAAAATATATGAATTTCAATTGAAGTAGCATCTGGAAGAAGAGGTGAATAGCAACGAGGAATCCTAACAAAATGAATTGATCTAAGACATTTCAACCATTCTAGCACTTTTGATGGATAGTTGTTGGAATGGCGTCATCCCACCCAATGCCACTTCGCCATATCTCCTGCAGAATGATTTTACCCTTGATGGTCAAACATGTCAAAAATCCTAGGGGATCGAAAACTGACATCACCAACTGCAAGACTTGACGTTTGGTAGGAATATCCGAACCATGGACTATTTTCTCAAGGACTTTATGAAAAACCACTTTGAATGTGAAGGAATCAGTTTTTACATCCCACCATACTCCCAAAATACGATCCAATGACGATTTATTGAAATATTTTTCGACATATTCATTTCCGTATTTTTCGATAACCAAGGGGGAATTCGATGACCAATTAACAATATTGAAACCACCGTTTTTATGAAGTTTGATTATTCTATCAATTTTAGTGAGTGCTTCTTGTTCTGTCTTACAGCAATCCAAATAATCATCAACATAAAAGTTCCGTTCAACATCTTTGACCAAATCGGGGAATTTCGATTGTCTTGCATTCAAATTTTTAACGTATTGTGCAGAACATGGAGAACAAGAAGCACCAAACATCATCACCTGTAATTCGTATATATCTGTGTCCTTGCTCTGATCACCATCGCGCCAGAGAAACCGCTGGGCATATCTATCTTCCTTTCGAATTTTAACCTGATGAAACATCTCAGCGATGTCCCCGCAGAAGCCCCATTTAGATCGTCGAAAACGCATTAGCACACCTGGTAGCAAACTCAGATAGTCTGGACCCTGAAGGAGATTGTCATTGAGACTGATACCATGACTTATTGCGGCAGCATCGAAAACGAGTCGTAATTTATTTGGCTTATTAGGATTAACAACGCCGAAATGAGGTAGATACCATAATCGAGAATTGTGTTGAGATACTTCTGAGCTTCCTAATTTTCTAATGTACCCCTTAATTTGGTAATCTTCTATTTTCTGGCAATACTGTTCAAAATATGATTTATCCTTCAACATTTTTCTTTCAATACAAAGCAACCTTCTGAATGCGTTTGTTTTACTTTCTGGCAAATCAACATTATCATTTTTCCAAATCAACCTTGTTTCATACCTATTATCAGTTGCTAAATATTTTGTGGTTTTTTCCAAAATATCAATATCCCTCCTATGATCAAAGTTGATTTTCCTTTCACTTACAGATATGCCAAATGATTCCGTTGAGAAAGACTCCTTGATTAAACGATTCAGTTCATCTTCATTACTACAAGTACAAATATTAAAATTGTATTGAAAATTATTTTGACCAGTTCCCGGAGTATTTCCATGAAGAACCCACCCTAAATTTGTTTTGGTAGCCACTGGACTATTTTTTAGGACCCTGGTACACTCTACCGTTAGATGAATATTGGCCTGACCAATAAGTACAGTTGGCTTAGCTTCGAGCATATCTTGGATAGGTAAACCCTGGAGATGAATATGATTTTTTAAATTATCCATGATTATGGTTTGGGAAGGTAATGACAAATCTTCTACTGTTCTTAAGCCATTCATTTTGAAAATTCTTGCCCCATCATGAACACCCGAAATTTCCATATCGATACATTGAGAATTATCATTGTAAGAAGTCATATTATTAGCCCATTGCATGCATAAAGGTTTTGTTTTTCCTGATAAACCTAACAATTCCGCTGATCTACTTTCTATCAAAGGTATGGTTGATCCTTCATCGAACAAAGCGTAGGTATTCATACAACCATTTGGGCCATTCATTTTTATAGGAGCTACCCTGAGGAGAACTTTGGAATTATTATTTGTGAGACAGACTGTCTGAACACTTTCATCGGACTTTTCTGTTCGAGGAAGTACATTTGCAACTTTATTTTTATGTAGAAGGGTATGATGACGTAGTTTACACCCATCATAACCACATTGTTTCGATTTGCAGAACCATTTTAAATGACCGTTTTTCAAACAATAGAAGCAAATTTTTGTTTTGTATATTTTTGACCAACAAACATCTATATTGTCATTTTTCAGTACGGAGCAATTGAAAATAGTATGACCTGCTCCATTACAATATGGACATTTGAATTCATCAGATGTTTGGTTTGTAGTGACCATAACATTTTCTGGTCGTGAATTATTGTGATATTTTTTCTGATTTTGAAAAGTTGTGGATATTTTTGGACTTACGTAACATGCAGCGGAAGACACTTCGTTTGCGCAGGTACCAAAATCTTTCAAATTCACCTTACCTCATTTCTGTACAATCACTATTGGGTATTTTGGATACCAACTGCTATAGTAGGAACGGATTCTCTAGATGATTACTTGCTTCAAATTGCTCCAATGTGGCCACCAGGTTATTGATATGACATGAAAATTTAATAAAACTCTTAAAATCGCCGTCTCTAAGATATTGTAAATTTTGAGTTTTGCTAATCATAGAAGCTATGATATATTCTGGGCGACCAAATCGCATTTCCAATGTATCAATAACATATGAAATATTTTTTGGGTGTAATAATAAACTTCGTACCGCTTCAAGAGCTTCCCCTTTCAGGCACTTTTGCAACTTCAACATTACTTCATCCTCCGAATATTGATACATCCTAGTTTTCCTATGGAACTGACTAATGAATAACGGCCAATCTTCTGGTTTGCCATCAAATATGGGAAGATCTCTATCAAATTGATTTCTTCCTGAAACACTCTTGACAGCATCAGCGATGACATTACATAATTTTGACAAGTCATTTTTGTGTAAAGTTTTATCTATTGGAACTACTTTCTCGTTGACTTCCTTTTCCAGTTTTTCACGTGGAGGATGATCAGAATGCACCTTACATTTATTCACCCATTCTTGTACTACCTCATTTCTGCTCGACTCTCCTAAGCTTTCAGTGTACAATTTCCTTGAACTTTTACTTTGTACAGAGCACAATTCTCCCTCTTCAATTTCAGCTTCAGCTAACCCTTTCTGAAGATCCAAAATTCGTATTTGATTTTCAAGTTCTTGTTTTTTCATCATCAAATCAGCCTTTGCGACCTTAGTCTCCAACGCCAAACGCCTTCTCTCAATTTCCACCCTCTTTGAAGATATTTTGGACCTTTCAGATTTCTTCATAGATTGTCTAGCAGAATCTGATACTTTTGATGAGCACCTAGTTGATCCCGGAGCTGCTACATCCCTATTTTCAGATTTGCCAGTTTCAGCGTTAAATCTTGATCCCCTTGATTCTTCCATAGTTGAATCATTGTTCTCTTCTGTTGACTGAGTGGCTACTACTTGCTGATATGAAGACTTCAAAACTGTAAAATCTGGTTCAGATTGACCTCTATCTTGAATAGCTCGAGTATATTTCCTTGGAGCCAGCGACGATAGAACATAATCATCAAAATTATTGCTCTTGCCTGCATTTTCTCTGTGCGATCTTCTTGGATATTCGGACATAGTTTTACATATTTATTTTTCTGTGTACTATGTATTTCCTATTTTGGTTTCTAATTCGGCTAAAGGACCATGTAATTTCTTTATTTTACTTAATTTTTCAAGAAAATACCAATTTTTACTTTTTTCTTTTTACTTGACAATCAACAACTTCTTTCTTTTTTCTTAAAAACATAGTAACAGTGAAAAATATATACAGGGACATACGAAATAAAATAAAAAAAACAACTATGAAATAATTCATAACAGTAATCATTACGACCAAAGTTCATCAGTTGATAAAACTACATTACATGAGTACAATATGTAGTCGTAGAAACGTTTCAAAAATCTATTCATTAGAACCACATATGTTCATTGTCATAATAACCTCACAGCAACTGCTCTTAAGTTCTACTTAACGACACATACAAACCACAGTACAACTTCATCTTGAGAATTCTTTATTGTACTCTCGTTATATCTACTACACGACGTCATAGCAACGCCTAAAGGTTATAAAACGCACATTGACTTTTTGGTTCTAAAACATTACAAATACGTGGACTTTAAGACGATATAAGAAGTCATTATGTTAATTTTATGACTCTGTGCTACTTGGGTTATACGTCTGGGTGGATGACTGCACAAAATTTTGTTTCATACCTGAAACATTTCATTAAATATGTTGAGCCGTCAAAGACTTCACCTGTAGCCATTGTACTTGATAATCATGAAAGCCACGTATCAATAGAAGCTTTAGACTTGTGCAAAGCAAACGGCATAGTCATGCTAACCTTCCTGCCACACTGTAGCCACAAGCTACAGCCTTTAGACTTAACAGTGTTCGGACCGCTAAAGAGATATTACAACGTTGCGTTAACAGATTGGCTTTCTATGAATCCATCAAAAACTTGCACTATTTTGAAATAGCGAAATTATCAGCACTGGCCATACCTCAGGCTTTTACTCCCAAAAATATTCAACAGGTATTCGAGAAAAGTGGTATTTGGCCCTTCAACTCTAAAGTTTTTACAGACGCCGATTTTTTAAGTTCCTATGTCACGGACAGACCCATGTTGATAGAACAAGAGGAAGACATTGTCGCGAATTTAGTCCAAGAACAACCAGCGACTAGTACTACTGATTCGCATTTTCACGTAACTGGTAGTGAAGTAAATACGCCTTCTACTTCTGCATCTGCCTTATTAGAGCCAGCTCAGGAATGAACCCTTCTTGATTCCCGAAACTGTGAGACCATATCCTAAAGCACAGCCAAGGAAAAATGTTGAGACTAAAAGGAAGAAAGCGAAATCTAGGATCATGACAGACACACCAGAAAAACTTTTAATAGAGCAGTAAGCAGCTGAGAAAAAACGTAGTAGATTACCAGTCAAAAAAATTCCAAAGTTGTCAAATGAATTGCAGACCCTTATGAAAGAAAGAAATGTTAAGAAGCGAAAGGAAAGTATATCGAGCGAAAGTTTAAAGGACGAAAGTTTCTCACTCCTCATCAGAATGGAATGAATTTGAAGAAGGAAGTGGATGTAGATGACGTCATATGTCTTGATCGTAGTTTCCAGATAGGAGACTATGTCTTAGTCATGTTTCCGATGAAGAAAACCAGTGTCCATTATGTAGGAAAAATCGAGGAAATAGAAAACAACGATTTTACAATAAATTTCATGAGATTGGCAAAATTAAAAAATACTTTCTGCTACCGTGATATATAAAGGATGTATCATCGGTCACCCGAAATGACCTAATCACAAAGTTTCCCACCCCCACTATTTTGACAAGAAGAGGAAGCCCTAAACCACTATGGGTTATTGAAAATTTGAAATAGGCAGCTCTCTCACGAAAGTATCTAAGTTAGTTGGTTTTCTTATATATCAATAAAAATAGTTTGTAATATGATTTATTAATGTTGGTTATTTCATGCCCAAGGCCCCGACCACAGTGCCCACAGGTCCCTCTGGTAGGGATGCTTGGGCACTATTGCAAGGTCTTAAAAAAGTTATTTTTTTTCAAAAAATTCAAAGAATAGAATTTCTAACATAATGCCTAAAGCTTAAGATAGGTAAGTCACATATGATTGGTAGTAAACACAAATTAGGGCTAGATTGGGCTGAAGTTACTGTACAGGCAATATACTGAAAAAGTGCCCAAGGATCCCCACCATCCCCTACCCGATACATTTTAGGGCGCCATGAGATAGACATGAATGAAAAACATGTTTTTCAATACATTGTCGAAAATATCCTAATGATATACTTGATATATATGAGGATTCAAAACGATTGGGATGTCGTAAGGAAAATAGGAAAAATACATTTTTGCAAATATCTCACCAGAAATTGAAAAATTCTATAATTTGTACCAGTATAGGAATACAGAAGCATTAAATTCAGAAAACCGTGGCTGGAAATTAATTTAATTTTAATTTATATATCGGTTTCGAATTTTTGTTCGTTGATGATTCCAAACGGAAACAATCTATAACAATTGGATGATCAAAACGCAACATTAAAATTATTTGTACCACCGCAGGGAGGACAGGGGAAACTAAATTCCGTAAATTTGATTTTGGTCTATATCTTTCTTGAGGGTACGTGTTCGTTGATAATTCTTTCACAGAAATATTCAGAAACACAAAAGGAATTGAAAAAAATATGTTATTGAATTTATACCAACGTAGGGGAAATAGGGGGAAATAAATTCCGAGAATTTATTCTATTTCGATTCATATCTTCCTTGGGGGTACGTGTTGTTGATAAATCCTCCACAGTATTAACCGGGAACATAAAAAGAATTGGAAAAATAATATAATCGAATTTGTACCACCGTACAAATGTATTCTATTTCAGTCCATATCTTCCTTGGGGGTACGTGTTCGTTGACAATTACTCCACAGGAATATCCAGAAACACAGAAGCAATTGGAAAGAATTGTTATCGAATTTGTACCACTGTATAGGAAACAGGGGGAATTCCAAAATGTATTCTATTTTGGATCATATCTTTCTTGGGGGTACGTGTGCGTTGGGAATTTCTCCACCCGAATATCCAGGAACTATTAATATTTATCCAATGTTTGTAATCAAGATGTACCAGAATGGACTTATTTGTCAAAGTACTAAAAAAAAAAAATATATATATTTCCAAAAAGAAAAAAAAACAATTTACTTTTGCTAGCGACTGTTTGAACGCAATGTGGACAGATGTGCTTCTTCTTTCAAAATAATTTCTTGTAAAATGTTCTACAAGGGGAAAAAAGTCGTTTTCAGATGTGATACTTTTTCCATCCGGGATCTTGCTTTAACAGAATAATTTCTACCCAAATAGCATAGAAATAAGTACACGAAGAAAAATAATTTTCCTAAAATATTTTTTGGCACTTCTGCAAACGACTGCAAAGCCGGAACAAAGTCAAATATATTCCATTTTATTTGTAGAAACTCGCTATATTGAAAAAATTACTGACGAAATAGGACTGAAAGTCGAACATGAACAATAATGATTTAAAAAAAATAAGAAAACAGGTCAGATTCCAATTGATCCATTTGGAGTCATGAAGAATTGAATGAACTTGGCAACTTTCCACACCCACCCAGGAGATATTGCCGCCAGAGCTGATAAACCCTACAAAATACATTGTACATTTGTCATCGAAATTATTTCGACTCCCAGCTCTCATTCGGGTGCGTTACCCTTTTTTTAAGTGGAAGGTTATTCGCCGGTAGCCCTATCATAACCAGTGATATAAACTCTCATAAAAATGTATGGGGCAGTTGCTGTTACGGAACAGGGTACTTCGCTATGAGCCCTATCATCCCACATTAACCTTACCCTACCTCACAAACACCACATAGACAAATATGGGAATTATCTCAGATGTGGAAAAAATTTGGCGCAATATACAATTTCCAATGTGTTTGGATGTTGGATGGTGTCTATAGTTAACCAGCACAAAATATAACAAATATGCGCAATGGAGAATCAATTAGTCAACTGGACCACTGTTCCCCTTTCTGCACTCTTTGTTTCGAACACATTTGCGTGCCAGGCAAGTCTCTGACAGATTTGGCTATTGTTTGGAACAAGGTGGTTTATTTGAATCATTACATTAGATTCGTAGTTTTTTGTTTTGAGTTAAATTTCACTTCATTTTTCAGAAGTTAACGTTATGTTTTTTAATTCGTAGAATGAACATTTTTTTGTTTATTTTTTACAAGTTACGTTATGTTTTTTAATTTGTAGAATGTATTTTATTTTCAAAGCCGTTATGGCAAGAAAGAACCACAACACTTATTTCCTAAAAGCAGTCACGTGCTCTAGCTAGCTGAGAAGTAAGATCAAATCAAGAGTGGTCCAGGTCACTAATTGATTCTCCTCGCGTATATTTGTTATATTTTGTGCGGGTCAACTATAGACACCAGTCAACATCCAAACACATTGGAAATCATATATTGCGGCAAAGTTTTTCCACATCTGTATAGAGAATTCCCATTTTTGTCTATCTGATGTTTGTGAGGTAGGGATTAGGTTAATGTGGTATGATAGGGCTAATAGCGAAGCACCCTGTTCCGTATCAGCAACTGCCCCATATATTTTTATGAGAGTTTATATCAGTGGTTATAATAGGGCTACTGGCAAATAACCTTCCACTTGAAAAAAAGGTAATGCACCCAAATCAGAGTTGGGAGATAATGGCAATTGTACAATATATTTTGCACGGTAATCAGCTCTGGCGGAAATACCTCCTGGGTGGGTGGCTGTGTAAAGTTGCCAAGTCCATTCAATTCTTCATGACTCCAAATGGATCAATTGGGATCTGACCCTGTTTTCATAATTTTTTTTTCAAATTCATGATTGTTTTTCATGTTCGACTTTCAGTCCTATTTCGTCAGTAATTTTTTTCAATATAGCAAGATTCTATATTTGACTCTCTTCCGGCTTTGCAGTCGTTTGCAGAAGTGCCAAAAAAATGATTTGTTGAAAATATAAACAGGATGTTCATAAAATCAGATGTGGAATCATCTGCGACTGAAAGATAAACTTTAGTCACTATCTTCCATCGGCAAGATAACCTTCATTTTAATCGTGGATTTTTCAATTCACAGAAAAATATTTCTATCAATATTCAATTGAGAATGTTTCCCTTGCCAAAAAATATTTTGGGAAAATGATTTTTCTCCGTATACCTATACCTATGTTATTTGGGTAGAAATTATTCTGTTATAGCAAGATCCTGGATGGAAAAAGTATCACATCTAAAATAGTTTTTTTTTCCATTTTTATTTTGTGCTGGTTAACTATAGACACCATCCAACATCCAAACACATTGAAAATTGTATATTGCAGCAAATTTTTTCCACCTGAGATAATTCCCATTTTTGTCTATGTGGTGTTTGTGAGGTAGGGTAAGGTTAATGTGGGATGATAGGGCTAATAGCGAAGCTCACTGTTCCGTAACAGCAACTGCCCTATATATTTTTATGAGAGTTTATATCACTGGTTATGATAGGGCTACCAGCAAATAACCTTCCACTTAAAAAAAAAGGTAACGCACCCTAATGAGAGCTTGGAGTCGAAATAATTTCGATAATGACAATTGTACAATGTATTTTGTAGGGTTCATCAACTCTGGCGGCAATATCTCCTGGGTGGGTGTGGAAAGTTGCCAAGTTCATTCAATTCTTCACGACTCCAAATGGATCAATTGGAATCTGACCTGTTTTCTTATTTTTTTTTAAATTCATTATTGTTCTTCATCTTCGACTTTCAGTCCTAATTCGTCAGTAATTTTTTCAATATAGCGAGTTTCTACAAATAAAATGGAATATATTTGACTTTGTACCGGCTTTGCAGTCGTTTGCATTAGTGCCAAAAAATATTTCAGGATTTTTTTTTTTTCGTGTACCTATTTCTATGCTATTCGGGTAGAAATTATTCCGTTAAAGCAAGATCCCGGATGGAAAAAGTATCACATCTGAAAACGACTTTTCTCCCCTTGTAGAACATTTTACAAGAAATTATTTTGAAAGAAGCAGCACATCTGTCCACATTGCGTTTAAACAGTCGCTAGCAAAAGTAAATTGTTTTTTTTCCTTTTTGGAAATATATTTATTTAATTTTTTTACAACTTTGACAAATAAGTCCATTCTGGTACAACTTGATTTCAAACATTGGATAAATATTCATAATTCCCGGATATTCGGGTAGAGAAATTCTCAACGAAAACGTACCACCAAGAGAGATATGAACCAAAATAGAATACATTTTTTGGAATTTAATTCTCCCCTAAAATTTTTTTTTAAATTAAATTCCTCCTGTCTTCCTCCTCCCCCTCCTCCCCTACGAAATTGATTATAATTTCTAAATTTTTTTAATTCCGGTTAATCCTGTGGAGGATTTATCAACGAACATGTACCCCCAAGGAAGATATGAACCGGAATTTATTTTCCCCTGTTTTCCCTACGGTGGTTTTTTTTTTTTTTATTCTTGTGAAAGAATTATCAACGAACACGTACCCTCAAGAAAGATATAGACCGAAATAAAATAATTTTATGGTGGTACAAATTCGATCATATTTTTTTTCCGATTCCTTCCGTAATCCTGAATATTTCTGTGTAAGAATTAGCAACGAACACGTGCTCCCAAGGAATATATTAACTTCTCCTGTCCCCCCTACGGTGGTACAAATTTAATTATATTTTTTTTCCGATTCGTTTTGTGTTCCTGGATATTCCAGTGAAGGAATTATCAACGAACACGTATCCTCAAGGAAAATATAGACCGAAATAAAATATATTTACGAAATTCAATTACCCCTGTCCCTCCTACGGTGGTACAAATTCGATTATATTTTTTTTTCAATTTCTTTTGTGTTCCTGGATATTCCTGTGGAGGAATTATCAACAAACACGTACCCCGAAGGAAGATATGGATCGAAAGAGAATGAATGTACAGAATTTATTTCCCCCCTACAAATTCGATTATATTTTATTCAAATTCGTTTCGTTTTCCTGAATATTCCGGTAGAGGAATTATCAACGAACATGTACCCTCAAGTAAGATTTAGACCGAAATTAAATAAATTTACGAAATTTAATTACCCCTGTCCCCCCTACGGTGGTACAAATTCGATCATATTCTTTTTCCGAATCCTTTTGTGATCCCGAATATTCCTGTGTAAGAATGATCAACGAACACGTACCCCCAAGGAATATATTAATTCCTCATGTCCCCCCTACGGTGGTACAAATTCTACTAAATTATTTTTCCAATCATTTTTATGTTCCCGGTTAATCCTGTTGAGGATTTATCAACGAACAAGTACCCCCAAGGAAGATATGGCCGAAATAGAATAAATTAACAGAATTTATTTCCCCCTGTTTTCCCTATGGTGGTACAATGTCGATTATATATTTTTTTCAATTCCTTTTGTGTTTCTGGATATTCTTGTGAAAGAATTATCAACGAACACATACTGTCAAGAAAGATTTAGACCGAAATAAAATAATTTTACGGAATTTAAATATCCCTGTCCTCCCTAGGGTGGTACAAATTCAATCATATTTTTTTCCGATTCCTTTCGTGATCCTGAATATTTCTGTGTAAGAATTAGCAACGGACACGTACCCCCAAGGAATATATTAATTTCTCCTGCCCCCCTACGGTAGTACAAATTCGATTATATTTATTTTTTTTCGATTCGTTTCGTGTACCTGGATATTCCGGTGAAGGAATTATCAACGAAAACATACCCTCAATATAAATATAGACCGGAATAAAATATTTACGAAATTCAATTACCCCTGTCCCACCTACAGTGGTACAAATTTTATTATATTTTTTTCCAATTCTTTTTAAGTTTCTAGATATTTCTGTGGATGATCTATCAACGAACACCCAAGGAAGATATGGACTGAAATAGAATAAATGTACGGAATTTAATTCCCCCTGCCCCCCCTGCGGTGATACAAATTCGATTTTTTTTCCCAATTCCTTTCGTATTCTTGGATATTCCTGTGAAGCAATTATCATCGAACACGTACCCTCAAGAAAGATATAGAACAAAATCAAATAAATTTTCGGAATTTTGTTTCCCCTGTCCTCTCTGCGGTGGTACAAATAATTTTGATGTTGCGTTTCGATCATCCAATTGTTATAGATTGTTTCCGTTTGGAATCATCGACGAACAAAAATTCGAAACCGATATATAAATTGAAATTAAATTAATTTCCAGCCACGGTTTACTAAATTTAATGCTCCTGTCTTCCTATACTGGTACACATTATAGTTTTTTTCGATTTCTGGTGAGATATTTGCAAAAATGTGTCATAGAAAATTTATTGTTCCTATTTCCCTTACCGCATTCCAATCGTTTTGGAACCTCGTATATATCAAGTAGGTATTTCAGTGATGCAATAATAATGAAGATATTTGCAACAATTTATTGAAAAACATTGTTGTCATTCATATCTATCCCATGGCGCCCTAAATTGTATCAGATACTTTATTGGGAGTATTTCAGTGGGGGAATACTCACGAAAATGCATGTTAAATCACTTAGGTGCATATTTATAGGAAACAATATACTAGGTATATCACCAGTGACGTGAATTTTCAACAATATGTAATATTTTGCAAAACAAACTCTTAGAATATTAAGTATATTTTATATTAGGTATATTAAGAAACATATGTGAATTTAATGTTAAATTCAGTAAGAAATGTCGTTGATATACAATGAATATGATATGATAGAATTAGGCATTTGTATGGTTTTTTTATATAAATAGCCTGGAAAGAAATAAACAAAAATAAATAAATGAAAAAATATAATGTGAAAATATGTGGAAAGCGTTCGTAGTAATTATGTGGAAGCTTTGCAACGTCGCATGTTTATTTTGCTCTATCCCCCTTTAGACAATCCCCTAGTCATAAAACGTGGCTGGAAAAGCGTGGAAAACTTCACACTAACCACATTTCCTACTAGTACCTGCGAAAACAGCAAAAAAATTAACACAAATAAGTTTCATTTTCTTCTGTTTTAAAATATTTCTTTTTCAGAGCTGAAGGAAAAAAATATTAGGAAAGCGAAATTCCGTATCAAAAACTTATTTTAAATAAGTAGGTAAATTTACTTTGAGAGTAATACAATCAAACAGTACGAAACAGTACCTACCATTATCAACAATTTGGACGAAAATTTCAATAAATTTTAAATCTTTCAAATGCTCTCTTGCAGATATGGCTCAACCGAATAAAAAAAAATGACCGTTGGATAGAGATTTAAAATACTTCTCAAACAAGGTGTAACTTGAACTCTTGTACAATTTTTTTTTTCGAAGTGGTTAATCTGTAGAGTAGGAGGTTGAACGAAGGTTGAAAATTTTTATGTTCAAAAATAAAAATCGACCTGTTCGGGGATTTAAAAAAATGTATTTCTATTATGGAGATTCATATTTTTGCACACATATAATGTTTCTGAACGTATAGTATTCATGAAAGGTAAAAAAAATATGTGAAGTGCTATTTCTTCCCTTAATGTACGTTTTACTTTCTGTTATTACTTTCATTTCTAATAGAAAAACGTTTTTTTATAGGCTCTGCAAGCTGACCAGAAAAGGACATCTTATTTGTGGATAACAAAATAAAGGAACTATACCATATACACGTTCATACAAATATTTAATTGACATTTTTGGAACATTTCATTTAGTGAAAGTTGAATAATTGCCATATTGGTTTTTTAATGTGTTCAATTAGAAATTTTGTATACATCAATGTTTGAAATTATGTGTTGAAATAAACCGTTTTGTTTTTCAGCCAATTGTACATATTTAAGAAAATATTTAGGTATAATAGGTACGTGACAGTAACATATTTTTTATTTTATATGTTTAATTACAGTCTTCCTTTGGATAAATATTGATGACTTTTCAATATAATCAAACATACCTGCAAAATATATGAAGATTCGGGAGAAAACCATGTTCAGACATTTATATTGTATGCATTTTTTTCAGGCACAATTTATGTGGCAATGATTTTTATCTATTCACCCATACAGATAAAGTTGAAATCATAACTTTTTATGCTGATTTTACAAGAAAATTTATACATGATTAACATTTCTACCTCCTCAAACCCATAGTACGAAACTAAAATTATGTTTTTGAGTATTTTTATTTCATTATGTACAGGAGTTATTGTATGTTTCGAATTCAATATCAGTCAAATTACTACAGGCTGTAAAGGAGCAAAATCTTTATCAAATTATATATTCGACATATGGATTGCTAAATAGATTTCCTTAACATACTCTTCTCCAATGTGCCTTTTTTTAAGCTTATGTGACACCAATAAATATCTTAAATTACGTTCCTTTAAAAATGAAAAAAAAAACTTTCAAATATGTCTGTAGTTTTTTTGGTCTCAGTAAATTTTTTCGATAAATAAAAAAAAATTACTTTACAATTATTGATTGTATTGAAAAAATTGAAAAGAATTGTACATAACTCCCCGTAATACAGAGCATTTGTTTCATTCTTCAAACAATTGTAAATGTGAGATCAATGGTTCTTTTTTGTGACTATACTTTAAGCTTCATCTACCTATTTATGTTTTGTACATTTTATTTGTATATTTAAACCCGAAACTAAAATATTTTCAATAAATGTTTTTACCAAAGAACTGTTTCATACTGTCTTTTTTTGTACAAGTTGACCCAAAAGTTATTCCATTCATGAAGTGCTTGGAATATCAGTGCTTTTCTTTTTCCGAATGGACACAGTCCATCTAGATTGAATTAACTTTCAAACAATGAAATTTTAAAAAAGATCCAGTAGTTACTTAACTTTTTCACTGCGGGAACCGGATATATCTTCATGATTGTACAACAGGAACCAGATACATACGCGGGACCTTTTTGTGTGTTAACTGTGGGTACCGGTCGAATACGCGATTTTTAATGTATTTTGTATTGCCTATAGATGGAATTTATTGTCTCCTCATTTACAAATTGATTATAGTTAATAATTTTCCAATATTGTTTCACTGTGGGAACCTTATAAGTTATTATTTCTTCGCCTAACTGCCCCAGCTCATATTAGCTGTATAGGAGAAAAATTGCATAAAATGCTATCCACAGTGAAAAGGTCAAAACACACACACACACACACACACACACACACACACATTTCTTTAGTTTCTTGAACATATATCCATAATTTGCGGAGTGATATATATATATTGTTATGTAAATATGAATTGTAAAAACAATTGTTGTTAATTTTGCCCTTACTTTGGGGACCAATGGTAATGTAATGATAATGTAAAAATATTTCTATAATTGTCAACTTTTATTTTCCCTGTATAATAATTATTTGACTTTGAAAATATTTTTTGTTTTCAATTTTGGTTTATTTCTAATTTATATTTTGGCTATTCAGCTCCACGTTGAGAACCCTAATTGTTATGAAATATCAATTACTGAATTTTGCCAAATTGTTATGAAATAATAATTGCTAGCTAACGTCACTGTTTTCTCGCCACGTTGCAGCCAATTGTTATTACCCTTTCTCACCACGACTAACTCAGTTGGTACGCCTTCGTCTCAGGAGTCGATACTGGCAATAGAGCCACTGCCTGTCTAGATGTCACTCGAACTATTTTAGTTCAGTGTTTATAAGTAAGATATTGCATATCATTGTGGAAAATAAACCAGAAATTATCAAAAAACAATTATTTCCTTTATTCAGGAAAACTTATATTAACCTGGCCTGCGAAAAATTACTTATAACCATGAGCAATTGACAAATTTTCATAAAATAATGAAAAACAGTGATGGATATGTAAATATAACCTCACTTTTTTCTTTAGAGTTGGAAGAATTCTTATATAGTTCAATACCAAATCATAGAGTTCTTCAGATATACGAGTTATTTTTGAAGTGATTCAGTTTGTGATGTGCACTAAAAGAGTTTATACCTGGAACTGCAATGTCGCTGATGCAATACCTGGCATAATCTGAATTCCTGTTTCATCCACTCCTCTCAGGCACTCACCATTTCAAAAGGAACCATCCACAAAATCAGCTTAGACAAGTTTTCATGTGGAGAACCAAAAAGGTAATCTTCTTTTATCCTTGTTTATTTTGTGTCGAGATCATTCAGAGGTTGTATTGGTTTTTTTTTAAGGTTGAAAAACTACCTTCTCATTAATAAAATCCTAAACTTCTTTCTTTCCAATTTTTGTACCTGGCTTCTCTTCAAAAAAATTTTCCATCCCCTTCAGCTTTGTTTTTTCATTCCCTGGATACCATTTCTGTTTTGTCCATTTTTTTTTTAATTTTCAAACTCACGCACTTCCTTGTCGCACTTTGATTAATTTGGTGTTATTTGAGAAAACTTATGAACTAATATATTTTACATTTCTTATAAATTATTTTTGACATTTCTCAGTTCTTACTTTTCCACAATTTCAAATCTTTTATCTCACCATCTCTGTTCCCTGATTGGCTATTGTCACCAAGAAGTTTCTTGTTCTCCCATTGGCTATTTTTAGTTGGATACAATTTCATATACTGTATGTTTCAAGCTTATAATTTTGTTGATCACATTTAATTCAGAATAATTTTGTAAATCTAGACTTTTTTGTTGTATTTTAAACAATTATAGGTTGTAATCATTTTGACAATGTATGAAAATGATTGCATTATAGTATTTGCATATTTTTACCTATCAATATTATACAGAGGCTTCATAAAGGAAATAAAATCTCAAGAGAGAATGTAAAACAGTTTCTCTTGAACTACTAACTATCAAATATTTATTATTTTTGTGGTTTTTTGAGAAATTATTTCTATTTTTATTTTAAAATATAATACTGGTCCTTTCTAACATAACAACATTCCTAAATTTATATTCAATATTTTCTACTAGTTAGAAAATCTTGAATATCAATTTCTTTATTTACAGTTATTAAATCTACATTAACTAATACTATTTTTCTAATTTCAGGAAACTACCTATGCTGGATTTCCTACCAGTTCAAGAAAATAAGTTCTTCAACGATAACTATGATTTACAGAACATATATTTTTTTTTCTTTTTACTTTAAAATTGATGTTTATAAAAATATTTAATATTTATGTTTTATATTTGTAAACATTTTTAATATTGAATATTCCTCTCAATTGCCTTGTCTGAGGATGTATTAACCTATAGCTATTTATAGCATTCTCATTGTCAACCTCATAGGGTCCTTCAAATGGCATTAAAAGTTTTGCACAAATACCTAGTCTTTTATTAGGTATTCTTAATGCTTTTATAATTACTAATTCTCCCTTCTTAAATTTTGTCCTTTTAGTTCCTCTTCTATTTTCCTTTTTAATATATTTATTAGCATTTCTTTTAATTCTTATGTTTATTTTATGTATTATTTCTTGCATATTTCTTTCATTCATAGTCCATTCTCTTTCAGGATTTCTTCCTGTCATGATGTATATAGGACATTCTTTCGTAATAGTGCTAGGTACTTCATTGAAATATTTTTCTATTATCTCTAATTTTTCATCCCATGTTTTATGATTTTGCTGCGACGTCAATCTCAAATATTTGATTACCTCCTGTATATATCTTTCTGTTGGGTTTGATGATGGATGTCTAATACTAGTGAAATTTAATTGTATTCCCACACTCTGTGAGGAATTTTTCATTTGTTCATTAGTAAAATATGTAGCATTATCTAAAATAATTTGTTCAGGTTTTCCTATTTCTACTATGAATTTTGTCAAAAGATTTTTAAAAGTTTTAAAATTAGTCCTTTTTGTAGAATATATTTTGATGAATTTTGGAAAATGATCCACTATTACAAATATATGTTTATTATTGTTGCACGTTGGTATTAAATTACTAACAAAATCAATTGATATTATTTGTAAAGGTTTTGTTGTAATACTACTTTTTGTTTCATTTTTATTAATTTTATTTTTATGTTTACTTAATTGACAAACTTGACATATGGCTATGATTTTTTTAGTTAATTCCAAATCTTGTGAACTTATATAGTTTTCTCTAAATATTAACCAAACTTTTCTAATCCCTATATGTATGTATTTCTGATGTATATATGTAATCACCTGTTCTGCCAATTCCTTTGTGATAACGTATAGTTCTTCACCATTTACTATTTTTATTGTAATACCATTTTTATTTATTGTTCCTCTTTTTTCTTTATTTGTTAATTTATACTGATCTTGCCTAATTTGAATGTCAGAAAACAAACCTATATTATTTTTAAAAACAGTTATCCCTATTTTTAACTGTCTAGGAGTATGTGTTTTTCCCATCTCCATTCTCGTTAAAGTGTCTGTGATGAAATTTTGTTTTCCTGGTATACGCCTAATTTCAAATTTATATTCTTGCAGTAATAATGCCCATCTATGTACCCTATCACTTGCATATTTGCAATTTACAATTGTCATAAGTGCTTCATGATCAGTTTCAATATAGAATTTTGCTCCCAGTAAATGAAATCTTGATTTAGTAATACAAAATATAACACTTGCCAGTTCTAATTTCGTAACAGTTTAATTTCTTTCATGTTTTTTAGTAATTCTAGAAACAAAAGATATTGGAACTTCTTTTCCATTTTGTACTTGTATCAAAACTGCTGCAAATCTTGACATAGATGCATCAGTTCTCAATACAAAAGGTTCATCATAGTTTGGATGAAATATTTCTAAATTTTGAATAAATATGTCCTTTAATTCGGAAAAAGCTTTTTCCTGTTCGTCTCCCCATTTCCACTTAACATTCTTTTTTTAAAATGATATTAATGGTAATTCTTTATTACTTAGGTTTGGAATTAATTTTTTTAAATAGTTCAATGTTCCTAAAAATCCTCTAAGAGTTCTTAAATTATGTGGCCTGACATACTCTCTAATGGTTTTAATTCTTTCAGGATCCATTTCTACACCTTTTTCATTTATTTTGTAACCTAGATAACTAATTTCCTGCTGGAAAAATTTACATCTATCTATATTTATTTTAAGCCCTGCTTCATCTAGTATGTGAATTATTTTTTTCAAATGTTCGTTATGCATTGTTTCATTTTCTGAATATTGTAACGTAAATAAACTTAACTTGGTTTAACTAATTTATTTAACACTTAATCTACAACTTAATTTATATTACTACGCCATTGAATAGCTCGATCGTATGGGCTCGTTCAGAGTGTTTACTCCCTCTTGAGGGCTGTCTATTTATCTCCGATACAGCATTCTCGATGTTTCGAATTCGGACGGTTGGCGACGGCATGTTCCAATTGTTTCCAATATTGACCGTTGTTTTTCGCGGCAGAACGACTGGACTGTTCTCGAACATCTCCGGGGATGATCTCATCGCTGTCGACGGCAACACGCGAGGCGACAGGTCCGGCCTAGGTTCGTTACATTGCCCCTTCTTAAAGACATTTCGTCGAAATTTCATCCTTGGAGTGTGACGATATCTGCATGACTCCCCATATCTGCACCGTGAAGTTCGATGGAGTAACACTCCACGGTCTTCATGATGCGGTCGTGGAAGAGGATTACAGCAAACCAAAATCCTGGCGCGCTGGATCTGAATATAGCCTCCAGCATACTTCTTATGACTCTCCAGTCCAACCCATCAATACCACAGGATAGTTTTGGAATTGCTAGATCCGCCAGATTCTGGTCCACCATAGTATCTCTTAGTTTGGTGAGACTCTTCCAGACATCTTCATGGGGCGGTTTATCTTGGGAATGCCTCTTGGTAACTAGGTAGTAGATGTTTCTCTGGCCTTTCTTCAACTGTAGCACCCACCAACTTCTGGATTCTGCTCCGCGTGTTTGGAGTTGACCAAATTTCTTGGAGAACACTACGGCAATGCCCCTGGACATTCGAAGATCTTCTGCCACACAGTGCGCTAGTGCGTAGTCAGCAGGCACCTCGAAAGGTCTCGTGACTCCTCTCTAGTAACCCCATGTAGAACTTTCTGCCCGTTTGAATACAAGGACATAAACTTCTCGAACGTCATATCATCCTCCGGTGGCTTGAGGGTGCGAACTTGGTCATGGTTTCCAGCGTAGGGGCCAACCTGTTGAAATGGGCGACCCTTGGTTTCCCTCGGGGTGGCTTATGGATTCGGTACACAAGGTCGTTTATCCTTTTCCGATCTTATACGGGCCTTCCACGAGTTCCGAACTTTGGTGATAGTCCACGGCGGCGTTTGGGGTTGTACAGCCAAACCAGGTCATCAACCTTAAATCCTCCAGCGTCGGCCTTGATGTCATAGGTCTTCTTCATTTTATCGCTGGCACTCTGGATGTTCAACCGGACTCGTTCGTGGATGTCGTCCATTCTCTGCCGAAGTTTGCTGACGTAGTCCTCTCCCGCAGTGTCTTGTCCTGGCGGTATCCCAAACTTCAGGTCACAAGGCAGTCGCAGTTCTCGGCCCATTATAATACTAGCAGGAGTTTGACCGGTTGACTCGTGTACTGCGGATCGATAGGCCATCAGGAACAAATGAAGATACTGGTCCCAGTCTCTTTGATGGTCAGAGACAACCTTGGACAAGTGGCGGTTGATCGTTCTGTTCATCCGTTCACCATTCCATCGGACTGCGGATGTAGGGCCGTGGTTCTTGTCTTGCGGATGTTCAGCAGCAGACATATTTCTTGGAAAAGGTTGGATTCGAAATTTCTGCCTTGATCCGAGTGCAGCTCCATTGGAATACCGAATCGACATATCCACTCTTTCACCAAGACGTCGGCGACGGTGATGGCTTCCTGGTTGGGCAGGGCCCACTTACTGAAGTAGTCCATTGCCACAAGGATGTATTTATTCCCGTGGTCGGATATGGGAAACGGGCCGGCGATGTCAATGGCGATTCTCTCGAACGGGCTGCCTACGTTGTACTGACGCATCGGGGCCTTGGGTCGTATTCGAGGTCCATTGCTAGCAGCGTCTAGCGCACTTCCTGCCCCAGTCCTGGACGTCAGCTTGACAATTGGCCCAGTAAAACCCGTTGCCTCACTTTCTGCAGGGTCTTCGTCACTCCCAGATGTCCTCCGGCGACTCCATCATGGATTTCCCGCAGCACTTCCTCTCTTCTGTTCCTGGGAACAATTATTTGGCGTCTGTCTTCCCCACCAATATCGGCCTCCAGCACACGTTTCAGGATCCCATTGTCCAGAATAAGAGAGTTCCATTGTGCCCAATAGGACTTGACAGCGGCAGTAACCTGCGACTTCCTGCCATGATGGTCTTGATTGCCCTTCTTCCAGCTGGCGACTAAGCCAAGGTCGGGGTCTCTCTTGGTCTTTCTGGATCTTGCTGTCATTCCAGTTGTCATCTATTGCGCGGTTCTACAAAGTGTTGCTTCTTTCTCTTCTGCTCGTCGGCAATGTGAGCAATCATCTGGACATGGTCTTGCGACAAGGCATCTGCATTCTTATGGCTAGTTCCGGCTCGATGTTGATCTCGAAATCGAATTCTTGGATCTCGATCCAAGCGTGCTACTTGACCCTCAGGATTTTGAACTGTAAGAGCCATTTGAGAGCTGCATGGTCAGTTCTCAGCAGGAATCTTCTTCCATACCGCTCTTGTAGAAGTGTTCCACTCCCTTTACAACAGCTAACAGCTCTCGCCTGGTGACACAGTAATTGCGCTCTGGTTTGCTAAGCGTCTTGCTGGAAATAACCAATGACCTTCTCCTGTCCCTCCTGGATCTGAGATAGGACAGCTCCAAGTCCCACGTTGCTGGCGTCCATTATCAAAATGAATTTCTCTTTGGTTAGGGGATAGCTCGGTATATTTGCGTTGATCAAAGCTCCTTTCAGCTTCCTGAATGAGTCTTGACATTCTTCGGACCACTGGAACTTTGTTTGGCCTTCCGTGAGCTTGGTCAGTGGTTTAGCGATGTTGGCGAATCCCCGCACATATCGGCGATAGTATGTGCATAAACCAAGGAAACTTCGAAGTTGGTGAATGTCTTTTGGGATGGGCCAATCTTAACAGCTTTGATCTTCTGGTCATCCACTGCTACTCCTTCCCCAGAGACAAGCGTGGCGAGGGTATCGTACTTCTTTTTTGGAACAGATGGCATTTCTTAGGGCTCAGCTTCAATCCGGAGTTCCTCAGTCGCAGGAATACTTCCTCCAAGTTTTTCACATGGTCCTCAAACGATCTGCCGACCACAATTATGTCAGTCGAGATACACTAGACACGTGTTCCATGAGAGTCCCTTCAGTACTGTTTCCATCAATCTTTCGAATGTGGCGGGAGCATTACAGAGCCGAATGGCATACGGTGAACTGCCACAATCCTGAGCCGATGGTAAAAGCAGTCTTTTCTCGATCTTCCTGAGCCAGTTCTACTTGCCAATATCCACTCTTCAGATCAAGGGTCGAAAATCGTGGAACCAGCCAACGTGTCTAGGGTGTCATCTATTCTCGGGAGAGGGTAACTGTCCTTCTTCGGACATTATTAAGTTGGCGATAGTCTACACAAAGCGCGTCGATCCATCCTTTTTCTTCACCAGTACGACTGGAGAGGACCAGGGACTGTCAGATGGTTCGATAACTCCTTCTTTTCCCATATCAGCTGACTATTTTGTCAGCCTCTTCCTTCTTGGCAAGAGGAAGTCTTCTTGCTGATTGCCGGATCGGTCGGGCACCCCAGTATCAATCTTGTGCTGGACCACATTAGTTCGACCCCTTTTCCTTGTCCGTGTCGAAGATGTCTTGGTACTTTTTGACTAAATCTCTTAGTTTGGGCTGTTGAGCTTTCATGTCTTTGGAAGAGATGGCAACTAATTTTTCTAGTTCTGTGGGCAAGTTGTTGGGTTGGCTAATCGCATACCTCGTGCCCGGATCACAGATGAAACTGACGAGCAGTGCCCCAAAATTGTTCCTTTCTTTAAGGTCACTGGAAAGTAATTGACATTCATGACCCTTACCGGTACAAATTTTTCAGCACGTAACAGGGTTTTCCCTAGGCAACCCCTCGTCCAATTTTCTCATCATGAAGTTTGGGCTCGAACATCATCCGTCTCCACTGCTCGCACTCCGTCCAGGCGAGCCTCCAGGATGGTTTCAGCCCTCTCAGGTACGCTTACATCTTCAGCCAACAGCACCGGATCAACTCTTCACTTCTCCCATGAAGTACCAGCTCTTCTCCGTTGACACGTAGGGCGCCGTCTTTGAAATCCAATTCAAACCCTCTGGAATTCATGATGTCCATTCCGATGATTGCATCGTCTTCGATGTCCGCTACGAGTGCCTGATGTTTCACTTTAGTGCTGCCCAAAATTATTTCAATCGGTAGCTCGCCATATACAGTAGCTGGCTCCCTGTTGCTGTCGCGTAGCTTCCAAGTTGTCGGTTCAATTCGTTCGGTGTTCTGGCAAAGGAAGGTCCGAGAATTGTCCTAGTCGCACCTGTATCTAGCAGCATGGTGCAAGGCCGTTATTGATGAGACCGCTCACGAAAACACCTCTGTTCTGTCGTTTCAGGATAGCGACATATGCGTTGTTAACCGGGGCTTGCTGGACACAGGCCGACGATTGCCCTTCTCGTCGACCTTCTTTAGTTTTCCTGCATCGGTCGTGTTTTCGAATGTTGGACATTTGCTCCACATGTCCAATTTTGCCAATTCCAGCATCTTATCTGTCTTTTCTCAGGCAAAACTTCTTTAATCACTTTCCTTATGGCAGCTTCCCAATTAGCAGGCTCCTGTGAGTCTTCCTCAATCATTCGGACTTTACTCTGGCTTTTGCAAGATTGTTTGCTGCCTCGAATTCCAGCGTGCCAGTCGCTACGAGATGTGTTGGACGAGCTAGTGTCAACGTTTGTCTTGTTTCTTGGTCACGGAGTCCATCCAAGAATGCCTGAACCGCTAATCGCTCCATTACATTTTCCGGTGTGGCTGGATATGCGGACGAACCAAGCGTGCAATGTCAGCTTCGAATTCTTGTAAGGATTCGCCCGATTTCTGGCAGCGATTTTTCAGTTGGGAGTGGTATCGTGTTCCAAATGGGCCTGGCCATTCGTAATTCTAGATGTTTAATCAGCTGATCATAGTCCTCCTGTTCTTGGGCGTAAGAGTTTGTAGAATATTCGTCGCTTCTCCCCGTAATGCAAGTGTTTGTGCTACAGCTCTTTCCCCCGCATTCCCTCCCTTTGCCTTTGGCGCTGCTTCAAACTGTCGGCGGTAATTTTCCCCTGGAGGTTTTCCGTCGACTTGAGGCGGCTTCCTGGGAAAGACTTCCCTATTTCAGAAATGGCCTTGACATCTTTTATACCCTCTTGAACTTTATCAAGTTCAAACTCAAGTCCAGCATTGCATTTTCGTTAACCATCTCTGTGGAGGCACTATTAATTCGTTTTTCCAGCTTACTGATCGTTTCCTTTATTTTATCTACCTCCGTGTTCATTTGCTCCCTCATTTTATCTATCTCTGTCTCAACGGTTCCCATTCTTCCTTCTAGAAAATTAGCCACACCACACAATTCTTTTTTTTAGGCCTTCTGTGTTTCCAGGAACTTCTCTTCCAGGCTTCTTGCATTTTCTTCCAGGCTTCTTGAATTTTCTAGAAGTTTCTCTTCCAGATTTCTAGAATTTTCTTGAAGCTTCTCTTCCAGATTTCTAGCATTCTCTTCCAGGCTTCTTGAATTTTCTCGAAGCTTCTCTTCAGATTTCTAGAAAGCTTCTCTTCCAGATTTATAGAATTTTCTTGAAGCTTCTCTTCCAGATTTCTAGAATTTTCTTCAAGCTTCTCTTCCAGATTTCTAGCATTTTCTTCCAAAGTCCTCGAATTTTGTTGCAGTTCTTCTTTCACGGATTTAGTAGTTTCTTGAGTTTATTCATTACCAAACTCAAATCACCTCCGGAACTCGAATAAAAATGTTTCGGGTCCTCACCTTCTTGTATAAGTCCTTCTGCAAGTCTTTCCTGGAGTACTTGCTTTTACCCGTTGTTTCCAGTTCCCTTTCCTCCAATTCCTGTTTCAATTCCGCTACCTTCAAGTCCACAAGGCACTTTTCTTGAACACATTTTGTCTTTGGACAGGTATCAGTCTGTTACACGAAAAAGTTTATCAGTTTGTTAAAAATTCACTTCGCGAATTCTTTTCCACGGGCCACCAGTCTATTGTCTGTTTCCGCGAAGAGTGTATCAGTTTATATTCCACGCACAATTGTCCACTCGAAAACCGGGCCACTGTCTATTTTCTGTTTCAGCGAACAGTGTATCAGTTTATATTCCCACGCACAATTGTCCACTTCGAAACCGGGCCACTGTCTATTTTCTGTTTCACGCGAACAGTGTATCAGTTTATATTCCCACGCACAATTGTCCACTTCGCGAAAACCGGCCACTGTCTATTTTGGTACAAAAGGTCTATCAATTTATTTTTCTGACTATCCACTCCACGATCACTTGTTTATTTTCAAAATCTCACTTCCGACACCAATTGTAACGTAAATAAACTTAACTTGGTTTAACTAATTTATTTAACACTTAATCTACAACTTAATTTATATTACTACGCCATTGAATAGCTCGATCGTATGGGCTCGTTCAGATTGTTTACTCCCTCTTGAGGGCTGTCTATTTATCTCCGATACAGCATTCTCGATGTTTCGAATTCGGACGGTTGGCGACGGCATGTTCCAATTGTTTCCAATATTGACCGTTGTTTTTCGCGGCAGAACGACTGGACTGTTCTCGAACATCTCCGGGGATGATCTCATCGCTGTCGACGGCAACACGCGAGGCGACAGGTCCGGCCTAGGTTCGTTACAATATAATAAGATGTCATCAATGTAATGTAAAGCAAAATTTTCATATTTGTCAATTATTTTATGTAATACTCGTTCTAAGGCTGGACAAGCCGATTGTAAACCATATGGAACAACACAAAATCTATATACAACACCTTCTATACAAAAACCAGTATAATTTCTAGAATTTTCATGTAGTGGTATTAACCAAAAACTGTGTTTCAAATCTATTTTAGAAAATATTTTTGCATTTGTTATTTTACCAAAAATAGTTTCTATATTTAAAGGAGATTCATATTGTGGAATTGTTATTTTATTCAGTTCTCTAGCATCTAAGCATAATCTAAGCTCACCATTCTTTTTTACAACTACTACGATAGGGTTGATGTAATTACTGTTACTTCTTTCTATTATACCTTGTTTTACCATTTTCTCTAATTCTTCTTTAACTTGTTCTCTGTACTTATAAGGAATTGGATAGTTTTTTTATTTGAACTTTTCTGTTTCTTTTACTTCTATTTTGTGTACATACTCTTTTGCAACTCTTGATTCATACATAATTAACTTATTATATTTATTTAATAATTCATCAATATACCCTTTATATTTATCATTACATTTATATTTCATTTCATTTATTTCATATTTATCATCATCATAATTACTTTCATATCTCCCATTCATACCTTTTGTACACAACATTTTTTATTTTCACTTATTTCAGTTTTTTTTAAAAATTCAATTTTTTTTTTTCCTATAATTCATAACTCATATCTTTACTACTAATAGTTGCAATTCAATATTCTTATCATCAATCTCCAATTTTAAATTTACATATTGATTTGATTCCGCTAGTTTTTTACCATTTATACCCACTAAATTTGTTTTTGGCATATTTACTGAAATATTTTTAACTTTCATGAAATCTAGACAATTTTCTTTAATTAAAGATGCTTCAGAACCTGTGTCAATTAATATTTTATTATTTTATTTCCTATCTTTTCCTTTAAAATTATTAATCCTATATATTGTTCATTTTCCATATTTTCATCATTCATTATAAATTCAATAGGGTGTTGGTAATTTGTGTTTTCCAGCCTAACATATAGTTTTCCTAGCAAAAATTTTGTTCTATTTGGCTAATTGTGGAAACATTTATTTGATTGTTTTCCCCACTTGATGATGCTTGTCCCTCTCTTTCATGCAAATTTTCAGCACTTTGGCATCTCCTATTTAAATATACACGTCTTGTATTGTCATTTGTTTGATTGCTATTTATACCAGAATTATTTTGTGGCTGTCTGTTATAATAAGTCATTTGTCCTTAATATTGTTGAGGGTAATTCTGATTATGGTTATTGTAAGTATTTCTATTATTGCTATAATTGTTATTATTATCATTGATAATTTTGATTTCTTTGATAGCCTTGATTTTGATTATTTTGTCTATTGTTATTCCTATTCCTATCATAATAATAATTATTAAAATATCTATTTGTTTTATTATTATTTTGGTTCATAAACCTATTATTCTGATTGTTTATATTTCTATTATTATATTGATTGCTTCTTTGATAATCATTACTGTTATATTGTGAATTCCTTTGTTGGTTATTGTTATCCCAACTTCTATATGATAATGTCCTCTCCAATCTCAATAAGTATTGACTAAGTCTCTCCATAGTTTTAATCTCATGCATGTTTATAACTTCAAATATTTCTTGTTTAAAATGCCTACTGATGTTACCTACTATTTCTTCCTCTCTCATAACCGTCATTCTTTTTTAAATAATTTTCAAACTCTTGAAAAGAATTGATATTCTTTTCCTGGCTATTAAACCATATACAAGGTTGATTAAACAAATACTGTCTAATAATCTCTTTCAATTCCTCAATATCATTTATATGTCTAATTTTATTTTTTATTATTTTAATAAATGTGATGGGATGTAATGTTTTTATGTTGCCCTCAAATTTATTATTTATTTGTATTTCATGACAATTATTAATGATTCTACTCTCTAATTATTGTCTATTCTTCTTAATTCTAATAATTTCATCTTTTCTTCTACTTTTTTATCGAGTGTACTTATTTCATTTTTAATTCTTTTTTGTTTACTATTAATATCTGATTTCATGTCTTTTATTTTTTCATCCTGCCTTTCTACATGAATATTTATAGTGGATATTTCTTGTGTTATTGCCACATAAAATTCCTCGTTTTGTTGTCCTATTTTTGTTTCTAGTTGTTTATGCATTTCTTACAATTCCTTTTTACCTTGTTGAGATTTAGTTTGTCTTTTCCATTCTTTCCATATTTTCTTTCATATCCTTTATATTTTCTTTCACATTTTCTCTCAATCTTTCTTCCATACTCGCTGTGTTTTCTTTCAACTCTTTTATTTAATTTTTAAATTTCTTTCATTTCATTCTTCATATTTCCCATTTTTTCTTCTTCCCTTTCTTATTCCATCATTCATTCTCTCTATGTTTTCTTCCATTCTTACTGAGTTTTCTTTCAAATCCTCTTTCATACTTTCTTTTATTTCATTTTTCATATTTGCTGAATTTTCTTTCATTTCATCTTTTAAACTTCCTATATCTTCATTCATTCTACTTTCCATAACTGCCATATTTGCATTCATATTTTCTGAGTTTTCTTTCATTTCATGTTTCATGAAATCCATGAATTTTTGAAGCTGACTCTCTATTTGTGTACTCTCACTTTTTATTTCACTCCCTTTCACATTAATACTCTCTCCTTGTTCCTGATCACCTCTCTCTCTACCTTCAGCACCTTCTTCCAAACCAACTTTCTTACCATCTCTCAAATCCATTTTTTATTCACCAATATCTAGCCTTACACGTTGGAATGCCAGTTGCTAATGTTCGCCCAGTGTTGCGATGAATATTAAGAAATAATATATTGCCCTTACTTGCCCTTACGTTGCGGCGCCATTTGTTATGTAAATATGAATTGTAAAAACAATTGTTGTTAATTTTGCCCTTACTTTGGGGACCAATGGTAATGTAATGATAATGTAAAAATATTTCTAAAATTGTCAACTTTTATTTTCCCTGTATAATATTATTTGACTTTGAAAATATTTTTTGTTTTCAATTTTGGTTTATTTCTAATTCTCATTTTGGCTATTCAGCTCCACGTTGAGAACCCTAATTGTTATGAAATATCAATTACTGAATTTTGCCAAATTGTTATGAAATAATAATTGCTAGCTAACGTTACTGTTTTCTCACCACGTTGCAGCCAATTGTTATTACCCTTTCTTACCACGACTAACTCAGTTGGTACGCCTTCGTCTCAGGAGTCGATACTGGCAATAGAGCCACTGCCTGTCTAGATGTCACTCGAACTATTTTAGTTCAGTGTTCATAAGTAAGATATTGCATATCATTGTGGAAAATAAACCAGAAATTATCAAAAAACGATTATTTCCTTTATTCAGGAAAACTTATATTAACCTGGCCTGCGAAAGATAACTTATAACTATGAGCTATTGACAAATGTTCATAAAATAAGAAAAACGGTGATGGTTATGTAAATATAACCTCACTTTTTTCTTTAGAGTTGGAAGAATTCTTATATAGTTCAATACCAAATCATAGAGTTCTTCAGATATACGAGTTATTTTTGAAGTGATTCAGTTTGTGATGTGAGTTGGAAGAATTATTTTAAGGGGATTCTGTATGCATACAGAATCCCCTGTACATCCTAACACAGAAACATCAACTACTCACAAAATTGCAATTGTCTGTCAGTGTGACAATTTTTTAAAGTCATAATGTCGATATATTTTATACATTTATATTCGTTAATTTAACTCATTTTACATGTAAGTTCATACCAATTTTTCATATTTGATATTTTTTCAACCATTCTTGTTTTTTAGCCTTTATAAAGACAAAATAAATTGTCGAAAGCTTGGAAAAGTAAAGAAGAGTTTTTCTTTATATAAGACCAGACTGAATACCCGCTAATTCTTCAAAATAATATAAGTACAGTCGATAAAATAATTCACTATATATATATATATATATATATATATATATAGTTGTACACGGTAGCTTGTGAAGCCCACCAAATGAACGGGTCGCTCTTGAACCCGCACTTTCCTGAATGGGCGAAGAGTATATTCCAGTGCAATGACATCCTTCCATCATGTTCCGTCGAAGCACACTTAGAGGGGTAACAATTATCAATATTTAAAAATTTGTATACTCCTTTGAAACGTTGTAGAGCCAATTATTCTTTAACTACGCTATGAATCCCAAACGTATATTGCCTATATTGAAACGGCCTCTGTGTGTCCCGGCGGCGTTGCCTCTACTGCCTCGCGCGTTTTTCAGTTCAAAATATCTATTGGGGATTTCAAATCAGTGAGCGTGCGGTGACTTGCAGAAATGTCCAGCAGAGGAAAACAGATTGTGGCGATGACCCTTCAAAATTATAACTTGAGAAAAGGCAAAAAGGTGAGCACATAATTCATATTCAGTATAATGTTTATGTTCAATAATAAACAACTCGCTTTGAAGTTGATGAATATACTTTTTTTTGTATTATCAGGTTGATTATCGTATGAGAAAACCTGATAGCTCCAAAAATGTGGCTTTTTCGTCAGGTTCAGGTGACGAAGTTGAATTTTTCGATCTGAGTAGCTGCGAGACGAGTAATACCGAAAATGAAAATGATCCCGGTTATATGGAAATATCTGCAGAGAAACTAAGAAATATTAAAAAGTCGATCAGTAGTCTCACACCATGGAACATCGAGTGAGATATCGACTTTTTCAGCTCTAGAAGAATATAATTCTGAATCAGGAAAACTCTCGTATCTAGAGAAACTAGATATGTGAGAATTATGAAGTTTTTCATATAAACCTCTGCGTATTCTTATTCCATCCTTAGAGGGGGTGGGGGAGAGAATGGGTGTGAAAGTTTTCAAGTGAGAGTCGAGAAAATTGGTATTTGGGCTTATCTTTTTAAATAAAACTCACTAATTTCAGGATTTTTTAAAATTCAACACTAAAGGTTAAAGTGAGGGTTGAAAGTTTGTATAGGAGTACCGTTAGTTTTTTCAAGTGGAGTTCATGAAAATTGTAATTATAGGTATTTGTTACAAATATATAAATACATGTTTCAGTGTTTTCAGAAATTTAACCCCTATAGGGGGTTGAAAATTTGTATGGTTGTTTCGTTACTTTTCAAGTTAGGATCATAAAAATTGGATTCGTTACAAATGAAGACATACATATTTCAGTTTTCAGTGTATGGGTGGATAAACACTCCCAAGTATGCAATAAAAATGAACGAATAGCACAGCAGTTTTTTGAGAAAATATATTCTTATTTACGAAACTAGAAATAGCTGAATGAATTAATTGTTGGAAAGATAGATTGACCAAAGATAACTATGGAATGGCCACATTAGTCAAGGGCATTTAGAAACGGACAAACGATTTCTTCAAGTTTGGAAAAAGAAGAATTGTTGTAATTTTTTCCGTTGAAAATTCAAATATAACATGAATTCTGATAATTTTATCCAATTTCAAATGTTATTTGGGAAATATTCTCATCAAATATCATTCGTGCTAGAGGATTTTATCGTAAAATCTCTGAGATTTTCCCTCAAGCATTTTGCCTCTAGGAAATTTAACTCGTGCAATTTGCGGCCAGATAATAAGACCGCAAATCGCAGTCAGTAAAATTTCCAGTCAAAATACTTTCTCGAAAATTTCAAAAAAAAATTAGAGATAAAACCCCTAGCACATATGATATTACCCTCGATAAAACGTCAATTAATTGAATATTGATCAGACTAGCCAAACACAGCATTTTTCCTTGCATGTTCAACAAGGGGACACTCCTATACCTATCCTTCACTCCTTTACATGAGTCTGCATATTGCTCAGATAATTCGGAAAAATATATCATCAGCTCTTGCACTACTAAACGATTGAAGATAGTGACTTAAGTTAATCTTTCAGTCGCAGATGATACCACATGATTTTATGAACATCCTGTTCATATTTTCAAGCAAATCAATCTTCTTACCCCACGACAGGTTTAAATGTGGGATTGCTTCTAAAAAATGTATTTCCCATTTCTTCCGGTCTTCCTGATGATCGTGGAAGCGTGAAATAAATGTTCGTCAACAAAAATGTATTGAAGGCCCATAGTGAATGCGATGCCTCTCTTGCATCAATGCTACAAATGATTTCTGGTGAGAACTCTCTCTTGAAAAACATTCTCCTTTGCCTCATTCATCCATATGAGTTCTCAATTAAGACTGGAATAGAAAATTAAATAACTATCTGAATAAAAAAGCAAATTTTAAATTTCAAATTTTTTTTTGAGAGTCTTTTCAGAATATCTATCAGATGTAGTTCAATGCCCAGCGTTGTTTCAGTCGGAGAAGTAGTTGTTCTCTGTTAGACATTCACAAAAAACTACTTAATTTTTATCATGGAATTTTCTATTGACAGAAAAATATTTCCATTCAATATTTATTTGAGAGTGTTTCCCTTTTCAACATGAGTACCCCACAAGATGTTATCTTGAACGATGGAAGATAGTGACTAAAAATTATCTTTCAGTCGCAGATGATTCCACATCTAATTTTATGAACATCCTGTTCATATTTTCAAACAAATCAATCTATCATACCCCATGATAGGTTTTGATGTCAAAAAACACTGATTTCAAAGTGCCTCTCCGAAAGAAATGTTCCTAACTTCCCATCTTTGCAAAGTGAGATTGCTTCTAAAAATGTGTTTCCCATTTCTTCCGGTCTTCCTGATTCTCGTGGAGTCGTGAAATAGATTTCCGTCGACAAAAATGTATTGAATATCTAGTGAATGCGATGCCTCTCTTGCGTCAATGTTACAAATGATTTCTGGTGAGTACTCTCTTTTGGAAAACATTTTTCTTCGCCTCATTCATCTCTATGAGTTCCTAATCGAGACTGGAATAAAAAATCAAATAATCGATGAAAGAAAATTGTATTTCAAATAATCATCTCAATGAATAAGCAAATTTTCAATTTCAGATTTTTCTTTTGAGTTAGGGTCTTTTCAGAATATCTATCAGATGTAGTTCAATGTCCAGTGTGGCTTCAGCCTTGGGAGTAGTTGTTTTCTGTTAGTCATTCACAAAACATAACTTAATTTTTATCGTGGATTTTTTGATTCACAGAAAAATCTTTCTATTGAATATTCAATTGAGATTATTTCCCTTTTCAACATGAATTCCTCACAAGAAGTTATCTTGAACGATGGAAGATAGTGACTTAAGTTTATCTTTTAGTCGCAGATGATTCAACATTTGATTTTATGAACATCCTGTTCATATTTTCAAATGAATCAATATTTTATTTCATTCTGAATTGTTTTTATAATGTTAAATTCAATAATTGTGTTTTTTATTCAGGTAACTCCCTCATTTTACGGGTTCAAAAATCATAACTATAAATAAGTTTTTCCACTGTGTATACAATATTGAAAAAAACATTTACACAATTTAAATTTGCAAGAAGAAAGTGCCACCACCAAAAATTACCATTTCCATTAGTGTCTAATATCGCATCAAACATTATTCTTGAAGAAGTATATTATAAAAAATCATTTAATTCAACTCGAAAACTCATTTCATATAAGATTTTTGTTCGAAGATTATCTGTGCTGATTGTTTTTTTATATACTCCAAGAATGAATCCATTCAGGGGAGTTCAAGTGAGAAAAATATTAATTGATCTAACAATAGAGTCAAATTCTGAAAGTCAATGAAGGAGTTTCTTTAAACAACAGGCAATATATTTCCATTATCATTCGGCAAATGATTCCGAGGAAAAAATATTGAACTGAAACTGTTTGTTCGATCATTTTAAGTTTTACTCCCAAATTTCTCCAAAATTTTGCAATGAAATATCAATAGATGAAAAGTTCTCTGAAAGATTTGAGAATCAAAAAAAAATATGTACCTTCATCAGAAACTGGAATATTAATTTCCTTGTGTTCTTCCCCTCTACAAAGAAACATACCTATTACTATTTCAGGTCCGAGTTTTCGGGAAGTATTTCTGAATAATGGAATCCTATTCGGCATAATATACATTATTTTCATGAATAATTCATGAAATAGCACCGATCAGAACATCATGAGAACATAACGTTACTTCCATTCAGGGTCAAATATGGAGTAAAAATAAGATGACCCATCTCTCATCCAATTGTTTGTTCAGGCTTTTTGTATAGTCGATCGCTTCCTTAGCGGGAAGAGAAGGAACAACAAATTCAATATCTCATATATTCATTAAATTGATATTTCATTCTGAAATTTCGGAGTTATAAATATTGATTCAGAAGTAAAATAGGAAAAAAGTGGATAATAAATTTCTGTTCAATATTTCATTAATAAAAATACAAATTTAAATACAAATACAAACAAACAAACAAAAGTATCCTATGTAATTTATAAGTGAAGGGTGAATAGAGGTGGTGTCTCCCAAAAAAGCTCTCAAGGAGCTTGTCTATGGGAATTTCCTATTCTATAAGTCAGTAAAAAATGGAAAAAATTAAAAAAAAACAAAAGAAAAGATGTCAAGTGATGTTAATTGAGGAAAAATCGATGTTTGAATTCTCATTTTGGTAAAGCACTATAATAACATGTGGAACATGCACAATATGGTTTTGTTCTTACATATACGTTTACACATGATCATCTATAAGTACATTGTGAGAATATGGACGTATTCATTGGAATAATATAAATATAATATAACGAAAAATCAAAACATCAAAGCAGCAGTACAAAAATTTCATAAAAGGGAGATAAATACATTGAGCGTTAGAGAAGTTCTATTTATATGAAAATCAGGGATCAATGAGATTATGGAAAACATTTCTATTTCTTTTCTCGTTTTTCGATCTGGTTTTTACTTGTTCAATGTTTTGATTTACTAATTGGGTAGGTTGTTTCTTAGAAGCGCCTGTTGATCCGGTTGAAATGGGAGTTCTGGGGATTTTGGTAGTTTCTTCTATTGGTTTTACACTCTCTTCTACAGAGATGTCGAAAATTGGTTGCGTAGGTGTTGTAGGGGCGCTCTTCCTCTCACTTTGATTATCTGATACTTCTTGTTCTGCTTGGAGAAGTTGTTCCGCTGAATATTCTCTTCCGTTTATCACCAACTTATTTCTTTTTATGAACGTTGTCCGGTCTTCCTGCCTGTTCAGGTGCAGATGTCTCCTCAAAACTGCTTGCTCTTCCCTTTGTTGAACCGTAAGATCGTTGGCTATCGAAATTTTAGTTCCTTTGAGCTTTTGACAGTTTGCAAGTAGGTTCCTTTTGGTCAGATTGGAAATGAGCTCTATTTTCACTGGACTGTTCTTTTGGGATCCTAAACAATGAATGTCCTTCATTTGGTTTGTTGATATGTCGACTTCTAATAGGGATTTTATTTTATCTTGCATATACTCCAAGGAGATTTCGTGACGATGCTTATTCAGGCCAAAAACTACGATATTATTGGAGATCTGCTGACGTTCCAATTTTTCAATTTTATTTTTTAAGAATAAGTTTTCTGTTTCTAAATTTCTAACTCTCACATTAGATTCCTCGACTCTGAGTTGGATACGCGCCTCGCTTGCATCTATTGCACTTTTTAATTCGGTTCTGTTTTGTTGTATTTCAGCTAGTATCCGCTGCACATCAGTTCCAGAAAAATTAATTTCATTTTATTTTATAATATTTTATCCCGGTATATAGCGGGCTTTATGATGATAGCAGATAAGGTGATTGTTTGAGGTTTGTTTTTGTTGTTTATTGTAGTTTAATTTTTTCTCCTCTTTTTATGTTGTGTTCGGTGGGAAAGATTGTTTTCTTATCGAGACCTGTTTTTGTCTATTTCTTTATTTATAGATTGAAATATTCAGATGAAGCCGATCATGAAACTTTTCCGAGTAATCGACTCACATGAAATTGATCAGCATATCAAATTGTACATGTTCACTAACTTTCAGAATTTTCACTCTTGTTGATTATGAGATAACCCACTTTATATCGGGGAACTCAGAATATACGTGTTCACTAGACATCAATCACACACAAACCGTCTCAATCACACACAAACCAGATCTTTGAATTACCAACAAAAAGATGCATATTGTCGAGTTATTACTTCAATATTGCCGATGTTGCAGCTTTCTAAGATTGAAAATATAAATTAATGAACCGGAACTTCATGTGTATGTATTTTTCCGCGATTGAGAACTGATGAGAGTATTCTCTGTATCCAATGCAAAATCTCTTTCCTCAACAGATTCATCTGGTCTTGAATTTGATGTGATGATTTCAGGTGGTTCAACCTATTTTGTATAGGTGAACTGTTATTTCCTTCCCCCTTTTTTATCAATTAATGTAAGTGGATTTGATAAAAAAAAAATATGAAAAGTTCTATAAATGTTAACTTCAAAAGACCGCAGAATTGCATTCCAAGAAAGTCAAAAAAAAATTGACTTTGCCTCAAAAAATTGTTGAGAATTTCGATATCAAATCTTCACGATGGTTGAAATCATTATATCGCTCCTCAGTTGGAAATTATATTTGCCTAATATTCTTGGTAGACCGTCTCCCCTATATGGTCTACATCAGTGTAAAAGTATTTTTATCGTTTGATGCACAAAAATTAAATCTGAATCTGAAGAATAAGGCTTTCAAGCCAATGTTGGTTATTTTGTACTTTTTTCCAACCATCCTTTATTTAGATGGACTGATCGCACAAAATTCCCCTTAGAAAAAGAATTGGTAAATATATCTTCAAATATTGTAACTATTTCAAACTCAAATTCCCTGATCTTAAAAATGAATGATAAATATTTTTTATATTGAATTATGAACTACTCCTTGCGCTAGGACAGATCACGGATCCAGCAATTCATATATATTACATTCATGAAGGCAGCGATTGCAATGTTGCCAAATTTAGGGCTACACAACGATACAAAAGTTTGTGGGCTCTACAAAGGAGTATATAATTCTGCAGTGTATATCCCTATATACGAAAGCCTACAGTTCAACCAAAGAACTATATACAGTATGTTGGTTATGGAAATGGTATATTGTGTGTCCCGATCTAAAACGTGGGAAATGACCTGCATTCAATTCTGATCACCCAGTGAAGAGATACAGGGTGATAGGTTGTAGAGCCCGATATCGGGACTAACAAGGTTACTCCGGGCTAAACTGCGTCTCGTTCATATGCTTCACGGGATTCACAATGACCGTGTACATCTATATATATATATATATATATATATATATATATATATATATATATATAGATAGATAGATAGATAGAGTTTATTAATTCCATGAAAATCCACATAAAGGGATGTAGAACATGTCACAACAAATATTTTTACACATATTTCATTTGTAACATTAGCACTTAGGTACGTATAATTGGAGATAAAATTTACAAATTAAAATTTAAAACTAAATGACTACATATACATCATTTTGCAATGCAGACTAGAATCAGTAGATAATTGAGATGATTAAACTATCGTACATAATAATAACAATTATAAATGATGAAGACATATAAAAATTCACGATTGACACATTTGATGAGATAGATTCAATTGATAGGTATATTTTCATTGAAAAATTCGTTGAGGTTATAAAAGGCTTTAGAGACAAGTATTGTTTTCAACCTTTTTTTTATTTGACTGTCATCTAGGTTCCTTATTGTTATAGGAATTTTATTCCATATTTTTATGATTGAGATTGAGTTAACATTTTTCTGAAAATAACTGTATTTTGTTTTGTCTGCACGTAGGTCATTTTTATTTCTTGTGGAATAGTTATGACTTATTATATGCTCCTCAAAAAGTTCTGGGTTTCTTTTTACAAATATGACACCTTCTAATATATACAAACTAATTACTGTTAAAATACCTCTTTGGATAAAAATATCTTTACAACTTGCTCTTGGTCCCATTGCGAATACATTTCTTAGACACTTTTTTTGAATACCTAATATACGACTTACATATGTTGAATTCCCCCAAAAAATTATTCCATATGCCATTCTAGAGTGAACAAATGAGTGATAAGCAATTAATGCAGTATTGACATTTACATTATTTGAGAGGACCTTCAGTGCATAACTATATTTTGCCATATTTTTTGCTGTATTGTTTATGTGTTCATACCAGTCCAATTTGTGATCCAAGCTCACCCCAAGAAAAGATACACTGGATTCTGATGATATTGCTTGATTGTTAAACTGAACTGAGAGATTATGACTTGTTCTATTGAAACTAATCAGTTTAGTTTTGTTTATGTTTAGCATTAGATTGTTTTCTGTAAACCAGGTCTCGAGTTTCCCTAATGATTCTGTAATTTTTTCACATTCATCTCTTGTTTGTTCTCGAAATATTAAATATCAAAGATGTATCATCTTTTACTCTTACTTCTGCAATTACCTTAGGATTTACAGGAAAATGTTGAGGCTAGCCAAAGATCTATACTACAAAAACAGAATTGAGCAAGCTGCAAACAAACCTTAGGAAAGTTGGGGTATTATTAATGAGCTCAGAGGAAAAATTTCAAATACACATCAAATTTCCCTAAATCCTAACACTCTAAACGAGTATTATTGCTCAGTAGCTGAGAAGTTAACGGACAAACCATCGTCCGATAAAAATCCACTTGATTACCTCTCAAACGTAAGAATTGCGGATAGCATTCTACTTTATGATACAGATCTTCAGGAACTAAAAACAGTTATAAAGTCAATACATAACAAGAAATCCTCGGGAATCGATGAAATTTCGGCGAGAATCTTCAAAAATCTCCCAGACAATGTTCTCAGTATTTTTGCAAGTCTGATTAATGATTCGTTTCGTGATGGCTATTTCCCTGACTTTTTAAAAACATCACTTGTAATTCCTCTCCATAAAGGGGACCAATTTCTATAATTCCCACAATTGCCAAGATAATAGAAAAATTAGTGAAAAAAAGAATAATGGAATTCTTGATTAAAAATGGTATCATCAGCAAACAACAATTTGGCTTTCAATCCGGTAAAAATACAAATCATGCTATCTTTTCCTTCCTCTATGAAGTATATACTGAACTCAACAATGGTGATGTTGCGGTAGCAGTATTTTGTGATTTGTCTAAAGCTTTCGACTGCGTAAATCATGAAATACTGCTGCAGAAATTTGGGTGTTACGGTTTCAGAGGAGTAACAATGAATTGGGTAAAATCGTACTTATCAAATCGCAGCCAGATAGTAGTAACCTCCTCAAGATCATCAAAATCTTCTATAAATTGTGGAGTGCCCCAGGGATCAGTATTGGGCCCAGTTCTGTTTTTGTTGTATATTAATGATTTGTCGAATATAAGCATATCTGGAAAGTTTACACTATTCGCTGATGACACCACAATAATTTGGCGCGCCAAGAATAGTAGTGAACTCAAAGAGGTGATATATAATGATGTCAACAGTATTGAAGTTTGGTGTGACTCTAATCGTCTTGTACTCAATATTTCAAAAACCAACTTAATAACCTTCCGATGCTTACTTGATGACTTACCCCTCGGGTCAAATGTTATTGAAAATAAATTAAACACAAAATTCCTAGAATTGGTTATTGATACGAAGTTGAGATTCGAGGATCACATTCTGGCCTTGAGGAAAAAAATATCGTCTGGGTGTTTCGCAGTCAATATTGTCTCTAGAGAGTTGGGATCGTGTGCGGCTAGAGTCGTTTATTATTATCTAATTGAGTCTCATCTCAGGTACGGCATCCCATTCTGGGGTGCATGTAATGATAACTGCATGAACAGTATTCTTGTTCTTCAAAAAAGAGGGCTTAGGTTTATGTGCAAAGCTAAATTTCGTGACTCCTGTAAGCCTTTATTCATTAAATTGAAAATACTTGCGGTAATAGCAATCTTTATATTGGAAACCGTTTATTTGATTAGGAAACACATTTAACAAACTTCCTTCACATTATGTCACTCGACAAGCTATAAACGTAAGTCTGCCACTTCCTAAATCATCACTGATAAAACATTCTATTATTTACAATGGCTGCAAGATGTACAATCATCTACCTACCGATATCAAAAACACAGCCAATTTGAACATTTTTAAAAAGTCCGTAAAAAACTTGCTGTTAAATAAACCTTACTATAATTTACAGGAATTTTATTCGGACACATTCTAACACTTTACAATATCCTATTTATTTGTTATCGGCTAGTCTATACAATGTCTGTTTGTTTGTGTAATTAAATTGTATTTGCTGTCTATTTTATATTGTATTTGCTGTCTATTTTATATTGTATATGCTGTCTATTTTATTTATACATGTATTTTACATATCAACTAGTAGGAAACTGACATTTATTATCTTATTACTTCATATTAATCATTGACCAGTATGTACTAAACATATCTTAAAACTTCTTAGATGTAAGCAAACTTTGTCAACAAGAATTCGGTTTCTTATGATAATAAAGTATATTCTCTCTCTAAAGAACCATTTCCTGGGCCACTACTTTCGGCAGCTCATTAACATATAGGATGTACAACAAGGGACCCAAAATGGAGCCTTGTGGTACCCCCCTCGGCACGGATTTTTCATTCGATTTCATCAGAACACCTTCATCGTTATATTCAGCCGTTCGCTGTTTCCTATTAGTGAGATAAGATTTGATCAAATGTAGTTGTACTCCCCTTATTCCATAATGCTCCAGTTTGTTGCAGAGTATATCATGTTCCACAGAGTCAAACGCTTTGGAGAGGTCCAGACACAATGCTGCAGTTTCTTTATAGTTATCTATAGAGTTCAATATTTTTGACAATGCCTGATAGACAGCCTTCATTGTGCTTTTCCCCTTCCTAAAATCATTTTGTTTAGACGTTAATACATTATTTATCTCCAAAAAAATTGATAACCTATTGTATATAATTTTTTCAAATATTTTATTTACATTTGAAAGTAGAGAGACTGGTCTATAGTTTGTCATATCGTCCTTATCACCTTTCTTGTAAATAGATCTAATATATCCAACTTTCAATGCCTCAGGATACATTCCTGTGCAGAAGAATAAATTTATGATGTGTTCCAAAGGAATTGATATTATATGAGAAGTAGCTTTAATAAGTTTTACTGGAATTTCATCTTCTCCCACTGAATTTTTATTTTTCAGTTTATTTATTATTTTCATTATTTCTGTTTGATTTGTTAAATGAAACCTACAACTGTCATTGCAGTAAGTTATTTTATCATAATGTACCTCCCCACTCTTGATATCTGGTGCTGAATTTATAAAGAAGTCATTTATTCTGTTCAAAATATCATGTGACGATGATTGAGGATCCGATTTGCTAAGATTCTGAAAAATGTTTTTTTTCTCATTATTGGAGGTATTGTTTGTTATTATTTATATATATATATATATATATCCGATATCGGAGGTAAGGGAATTACGTTCGGTATATATGTATTTCGGAGGTGGCAACGAGGGGTGAATAGGTATATATATATATATATATATATATATATTTCGGAGGTGGCAACGAGGGGTGAATAGGTATATATATATATGTTTGTTGACTCCGTTGATTTGTCGTTTTCTACCAAGTGTTGTTCATCCTTGCACTTCTCCACCGTACTGATGAGGGCCGAGAGCCCGAAACACGTGTCTACGTTTAGCACTTTTCTCTGAGGGCTATGTCCATTAAATTCCTTCCTTTTATATATATATATATATATATATATATATATATATATATATATATATATACCTATTCACCCCTCGTTGCCACCTCCGAAATACATATATACCGAACGTAATTCCCTTACCTCCGATATCGGAGGTAACTACAAATCTCACATAAACTTTCACTACTGTGATTCCTATGCCATCTGCGAAAAAATGCATGGAGGTCATTCCGAGTGATGTAGAGCTCATCCAGTATTGAAACGACCTGTTGGTAGGTAGAGAGGGGGAAAACACGAGTGGACACGATTTGATGTGGCTGCTCATACTACGGCGAATATTCACCAGTGTTTCGACATGCAGCGTTTGGAAGGTTAGGTTTGTTTGATTAATAAATAGGTAGTGCAGTTATTTATTTAATTTTGACAAAAAATTAAGCATCTTCGACCCCGAAAACCCCCACATACCAATTTTGAATCAAATCGGACCATAATCACAAAACTCGTCCGCCAAAAACTACGTCTCGTGTTTCGCCTATACCAAACAATTTGGTACGCCTATGGAATTTCTATTAATAGCCACAGTTAGACAATGGCTCGGGTATCTTCGAGAAAAATTGGTTGTTAGGTGGGGGAAGGCCAAAGAGGTCGTTTCAATACTGGACGAACTCTATAACCTTAGATTCTGTCGCTGAGTTGAGCGATTCGCCACCAGCGCTAGTGTCGCTTTTATGCCGCGCAAATTGCCACACGTACTTCCCTCCTCAGCACATGAAATATGTGAAATACAGTTTTTCCCGTTCTGGATGGCGCTTTCTTCTTCTTCTTCGCACAAGGTGGGCTGGTTCCGAAGAACCCCGTACACGTAGGCCTCTCTATTTGGGCCCATTGTGCGCCCACTTGTTCTGAGAAAATCAGCTGGGCATGCCGATTTCTTTGACAAAATTCAGCAACTTCCTCAGCTGAATCTCCTTGACGTCCTCTGGGTTCAGAATTATGCTCCCAAGGTTGATCTCCCTCTGGTGCACCAAGGCTGGGCACTCAGTGAGGATGTGCGACGATGTCTCGTCATCTTCCAGGCACCATCTACTTAGGGGATCATCTGTGATCCCGATGAGCTCCATGTGCCTGTTCAGGTGATTATGTCCCGTTAGGAGCCCAGTCACAGTCTTGATGTCCCGTCTGTTAAGTGACAGGATCTCTTTAGACATTTTTTTCCTTGGCTCCTTCATGTGGAGCTTTGATTGCCTCATGCCTGGCGCCTCTTGCCTGTTTTAAGGAACTGCTTTTGTAGCAGTTCCTCCATGTTTGAGATTGCCAGGCTGCTGGGTATTCCCAGGATGGGTTCAGGTCCAACTGGGGTCTTTCCCGATCCTATCTTGGCTAATCTGTCTGCATCCTCGTTCCCAGGGACACCTGAGTGTCCCGGGACCCATATGAGGCTGACTTTGCTTGTTTTCGATAAACTTTCTATGGCGTTTCTACACTCGGACACCAGTTTGGATACAACCCTATTTCCGCCTAACGCCATAATAGCAGCTTTGCTGTCCGAGTAGATGGCAGTAGGCCATCGACTTTTATTGTCGAGATTTTCCTGGACACAGGTGAGTATAGCATATACTTCAGCCTGGAACACTGAGGCATATTTGCCTAAAGGAACTGAGATTTCTCTCTTTGTTCTTCGTAGACCCCTGCGCCGGACATTCCCCCAAATCTTGATCCATCTGTGTACCAGGTTGATCCTTGGTTTGGGGGTCTGTCAGGCGCATTGTCTTTCCATTCCTCCCTTGTGGGGATGGTTATATTGGGCCCTTTTCTAAAATCCAGAACAGGCGGGGTGCTGTCTCTTTCCATTGATAGGACTGGACATCCTTCCTTTGCCCTGTTCCAGATAGCTGAGTGTCCATGATCTGCCTCAGTACCGATCCATTGGCTTGCGCCTTTGAGTCTGTATGCAGCACGCATGGCGTCATGCTCAATGACAAGGTGCAGAGGTGGTAGTCCTAGTAGAACTTCTAGAGCTCTAGTAGGCGTGGTCCTCATGGCACCTGTTATTCCTAGACAAGCCAGTCGTTGTACTTTATCAAGTTCATTTCTGGACTTGCCCTTTGTAGTACCGGTCTACCAAATGATGGATCCATACGTTAGTATCGGGCGAATGATCGCAGTGTATATCCAGTGTAGGGTTTTGGGTGTCAAGCCCCACGTGTTGCCGAAGGCTCTTCTGCATGCCCAGTAGGAGCAGGTAGCCTTCTTGGTTCGATTTTCAATCTGTTCGTTTCAGGTCAGCTTGGAGTCTATGATGACTCCAAGGTGTTTGGTCGACGCTTTATACGGAAGCTGTCTTCCTGAGATTGGTACTCTGGAAGAGTTCCTATTTTGCGTTTCTTGGTGAAGAGTACCAAGTCCGCTTTTTCCGGGTTCACTCTCAGCCCCCCGGCAGAACACCACTGTTCTACTCTGCCAAGAGCTTTCATAATGTTTTCTCCTAGCAGGTTTACCGGTTGGTCTTGAGCCAACATGACTAAGTCATCTGCATACGCTTGTGTATACAGTCCTGACTCATTCAGTTCTGTAAGAAGCTCGTTTACTACTAGGCACCATAAAAGGGGTGATAGAAATCCTCCTTGTGGACACCCCCTTGATACCTTCGCAGCTACGGTTCTCCCATTTAATTCTGCTGCTACCACTCGTTGTGATAGCATAGCTTTGATCCACCCAATAAGGGTGGGATCGATTCCGTGCCGCGCCGCAGCGTGGCAGATAGATTCAAATGACGTATTGTCAAAAGCTCCTTCAATGTCGATGAAGACCCCCATTGCGGACTGTCCACTGGCCAGTACTCTCTCTATCCTATATACAAGGTGGTGGAGAGCTGTGTCAGTGGACTTCCCTGCTTGGTAGGCATATTGTTGCTTGTGCAGTGGGTTGCACTGCAGCGATTGTTCTCTGATGTGCCGATCTACCAGCCTTTCGAGCGTTTTCATGAGAAAGGATGTCAGGCTGATAGGTCGGTACGCCTTGGCCTGGGAGTAGTAGGTTTTCCCAGGTTTTGGAATGAATACGATCTTTACTGGCCTCCATGCCTCTGGTATGTAGCCCAGGGCCAGACATGATCGAAATATCCTCATGATCAGGAGGATGATGCTATCCAGTCCCTCTTGGAGAAGAGCCGGAAATATGCCATCCTCCCCTGGTGATTTGAAAGGTGAGAAGGATTTTACAGCCCATCTTACCTTTTCATGCGTTACCACTCTTGAGGCCGTTTTGTAGTCCATCTGAGATTTTCTCATAGGGCTCGTCCTCAAGGGTGGCAGAGGGGTCAGTTCTGATTCAGGGAAGTGTGTGGAGATCAGGTGTTGTAAAGTCTCTCCCGCTGATGTAGTTTCCTTCCCATCAGGTAGGGACAGTATACCCACTCCCTTCCCCGGATCTTTTGAAAGAATTTTGCAGAGCCTTGCTGCTGAGGACATTGTGTTAATGTGCCCACAGAAGGCACACCAACTCTCTCTTTGGGATTGCCGTATGGCTTTTTTGTACTCTCTCTGGGCAGATCTATAGTTGTCCCAGTGGAGTGGTACCTGCGTTCTTTTCGCCTTGTTTAGAAGCTTTCCTGTGGCCTTCGATTTCCGAGTTCCACCAGGGCGTTCTTGCATTGTCTGTCCTCTCTTTGAGAGGGCAGCTGTTTTCGTACGAGGAAGCTATCGCCTTGTTTAGGTACCCCACTGCGGTATCTATCTCGGCTTCATTCCCGTACTTTGACGGTAATCCTACGAGTCTGCCTTTTAGTTCCTCTCGGAAGAGGTCCCATTTGGTGGCCCGTGGATTTCTGTATACTTTCTTTTCCGATAGGTTTGAGTTATCTATCTTGAACAGAATGTGTCGATGGTCCGATAGGGACTCAACTCATCCTGTGACACTTTCCATGACTGGACTTCATTCAGTAAGTCATGCGTACATAGTGTGAGGTCTATCCCCGATTTCGAGGTTGCTGGTGCTGAGGAATTCTAGCAAGGTATTACCCCTGGGATTAGTGTCTATGTGATGGGCGTTCGAGTCACATCCCATGAGTAGACCCAGCCCAGACTCCTCACAGTATCTCACCAGCATTTCGACCTCTTCGGGTGGAGCTGCCTTTTCGTACGGAAAGTACGCCGAGCAGACAACCACTTCCCGAATGCGGTCTTTGGTGTGCACGAGTATTTTTACTGCCACCAGGTCTCTGGTACAGAATCCTGGGACAGGGAAAACTTCTATGCCTTTTGTATATATACATGCGCGGGGGGAATCGGCGGAGGCACAGTAGTGTGCTGTTCCTCCGCCCATTCCCATGCCTCTAATCTTTCCCCAGTATACCCAAGGCTCCTGAATTAATAGAATGTTTAGTTTCCATCCAAGGATCCTTCGGCATAGCAGGGCAGTGGGAGATTTCCCGTGTTGTAGATTCACTTGTAGGAATTTAACAGACATTGAATTGTAAGCTTACCTTCCTTTAGTGGTTCCTCCGATGTTTGGCCATTTCTTCGCCGCCCCTAGCTAGCTTGCTGGTTCTGGGTTTAGTCTGATAGAGGTCCCCTTTCGGGTTCCTCCATCATTTCTTCGAGGTTTTCCGCATCTCGCCCCTCATCGGTGATGGTGTTCTTTCAATGATGGTTCTCCCGGAGGTCCCCGCTGGGGTTCCTCCGCCTTGCAAAACTAGGGTGCCCGCTTCGGTTCCTCTGGTTCCCTCCCGCAAAGTTTCAGCCACTGCCTCCCCGTTCCCCCCATCAGAGGCATCTTTCGAGATTCCTGTGATTGGGGGGCCCGAAGTGGCCGGTCTGGTACCCCTGGTTTGGGTTCCAGAGGTCCCTGGTTCGGTTCCCCTGGATGTTCTTTGTTGGGCCATTGGCCCTTCAAGAACCGTTACAGTTGTGAGGCGCTGTAGTAGGGTTGGAAGTTAACCCTGCTGAGTAGGGTTATGGATTCATCATCCAACCCTGCAACGAGTCGAAGACCATGCTTCTCCTCTTTTCTCTCCCAGATCCTCCAAGAGGATCCTGCGAGACCTGGATTCTGCCTTTCCAGTCTCTTTATGATGTCCTGGTTGGGCAAGAATCTTTTACCTGGTATCCAGATCAAGGCTCGGCGAAGCCTTAATGTTCTTAAGTTCCCTGGCGAGCCACTCTTTTGAGTTTTCGTTGGCTGCTGTGACCAACAGCTGCCTTCGCCACAGTCTGGTTGACTGAAACTGTGGGGGTGCGGATCCCATTTCAGTTTCCGCAATGACATCACCCACAGCGTCTAAAAACTCTAGCAGCTGGTCCTCACTGAAACCAACTTCAGCTTGGTTTTCACGGGTGATGACCAGCTGCAGGGATTTATCCCCAGTGGCTATCTGCGAGTAGTCAGCCCTCCATTGACCGGGGTTACCGGTCCTCGGACGTTTGACTTCCCTTCTGGAGTCCACTGGGGTTGTTTCTGGAGTCCTGCCCCTTTTGGCTGCAGGATTCCTTTCATTTGCGGAGGCTCTTTCGGAAGAACCTCCTTGGTAGGCAGAAGGTCCAGCTCTTTGTGGGTCTGGGGCCTCTGTTGAGGAGGTCGCCAGCCTTTTCATATGTTCCTTCTTCCTCCTTTTCCTTGCGGCCCCACATAAGTTGGGCCTTTTTGCCTGTATCCAAGTTTTTGGTTGGGCTTAATCTGTTACCGAGGCCCGTTGACGTTCCTCGGCTTCATTCAAAGGGTTCTGAGGGAGGGGAGGTGGTAGGAAGGTGTTGGTGGTGGAGGCGAGGTGCTCGATGGAGTCCCTCGTCATTGGGGTGTTTTCTGAGGTCACTGGTGGAGTGACCTCAGGGGGTGTAGCGAAAGAGTGCTCCGAGGAGGACCTTGTTCAGGTCCAGAGGGAGTTTGGGAGGGGTTGGAGGCTCCTCTAGGAGTTCCCTCCGGTAGGATTGAGGGTCCCTGGTTGGTTCCCTCAGTTGCGGTTTCCCTTCAGTCCGTCGTCTTGGTTCTTTTTGTTTTTTTTTGTTTTTTCATGTTGTTCCCACGAGTAATGGGGTCTTTGCTGTCGCCCCCTGCAGAGCCCCTTGCAGGGGGGAGGCCTTCTTATTCTGGGAGGCGGCCTGGTATCCCAGATGACTCGCTCATGACACTTACTACCCCAAGTGCCACGCAGCCCTCGGCGCGGTCAAACCTTGGCTTTGGGGGGATGTTTTTCGATTACCCAGTCTAGATCCGCCGTGTTCTGTCAAAATCGGGGCCACCTCGTGAAGGATGCGGCTCTTCACCGCGCACGGACGGTCTTGGCCATTCGACCCTGGATCAGTATGGAGTAAAGTGGAGCCAAGTCCCATCCGCCCCCGACCCCCTCCAGACATCATCTGCACCGGGCCGTCCCGCCACACCCATTCCAGGGAATTTGCGCGGTCAGAACTTACCCAGAAAAAAAAATGATGTCCGACGGTGGTTACGGAGCAGTGTAGGCAAGGTGACAAAAACCCCATCTGACCCTTGACCCCCTGGATGGCGCTTATTTCTTCCAAGGAAATTTAGGTTATATTTCTGATTTTGTGATTTTTGACTGGCTTTTGCTCAATTTTGGTAGTTAGTATGGTGTTTTTGTGGTTCTCTCTCCTCTCTCTTCTTTATTCCATGGCCCCTCGATTTCTTCTTGAACTCGTATAGCCAGATTTTTTAATTATTATTTTGCAATTGCTCATGCTCATGCACTCTCGTACGTCTGAGAACTATGCCCATGCCCCACATGTAATGATCAAGGTATATGGTTACATATAAGACTCTTCTCGATCAGTGGCGTGTTCTGATTATTATCACATGGGTTTGCGCCAGGGTCAGGATAGGTTTGGGAGTTTAGTTCCTGCAAATTCCGATTATTTAGCTAAATTTTCAGGGTATATACAATATTTACACACTATCTACAAGCAATAATTAGTTTTATGCAAAGCACAGTTCGTCATGCACAGTTCTATGCAGTCTCATTTTTGTATAGTTTGTTTTTAGCACTACAGCTTGATCTTGTTTTTTTCCAGGTGTTCTATGAGGAGTTTTGCTCCTACAGCGTTGGGGTAGGTGATTATTTTTTGTACAGTGATGGGTGGTTCGATTTTTTCCTTCAGTTTCTCAATCAGAGCTACGTTTTGTTGCTGCTTGAGTGGGCATCTCAAACAGATGTGGTTCAGGTCCCCTAGCTCACCACATTCGCATAGTGGGCTATCTCGAATTCCTATTCTATGTAAATGTTGGGGGGTCAGGCAATGTTGTGTTCTCATGCGTATAATGGTGGTGATATGTCTTCTGCATGTGTAAGGTGTTTTGTAGAACCATGGTTTTTGAGGTGGTTCCGGACATAATTCATGGTATTTTTGCCCTTTTTCTTGACTTTGCTGGTTTTATATATTGCACCAGACGTTCTTCAGGTATTTTTTGATGTTCTGATAAAGATCGGTGTAGTGAATTTTATTCTGTATGGTACTTTGTTTTCCCCGACCTTCGTTTGCTAGTTTATCTGCCCTCTCATTTCCTGTTATTCCTGTATGGCTTGGTACCCATATCAATTTGATGTCTTTGTTCCTTGCCTTTGCATCAATTAATTTCCTTCGAACATTCTTGTCATTTTTTGCATTTATGCCACTTTTTGTTATTTTCTCCAGAGCACTTCTGGAGTCCGCTATTATTATCAGTTTATCAGTATTGTTCGTTCTCTCCGTGATTGCTCTATCTATTGCCAAAATTTCTGCCTTGCATGTTGTTGTTCCGTTTTGTATCCTCTCTGCCAGGTCCAAGTTAGCTGTAGGGCTGTGTACTCCTATTCCACTCCGTCCTGTCTCGTGATCTATTGGCTTATTAGGTCTTTAAAATCCAGCTCGCTGCCAATGCCTCCTTTGGTGATATGTGAATTTATCCATTGTAGTTTTGTTATCTGTGTTTCGAGGTCTGCTCTGAAGCACGGGAGCCCTTTTTCTGTTTCTATCTGATTTTTGTATTGTAGAGCTAAGTCGAGCCCCTCTATCATGTCCGGTGGTGCTTTATTTCTCCAATATAGTGGTTCCTCATTGTATTTTTCGTAGAGGTTGATCAGCATAGTTGTGGTTTTATTGCCTATGTGCGCTATGCTTTTGAGGAAGTACTTCGTGCATATCCAGGTTCTCCGTACTCCTAATGGGCTTTCTCCTTCTGCCAACAGTGCATTGGTGGGTGTTGATTTCATGCACCCTAGTGCCACTCTTAGTGCTTGGTATTCTGCTCTATCAAGTTTTGCCAAATTTGCTTTTGACGTTTTGAATACGGCTTGCATGCCATATTCTAAGTATGTTCGTACTATTCCTTTGTAGATGTTCAGCAGGGTTGTTGGGTCTGATCCCCACCATGTTCTGGTTAGTGCTCTCATGATATTGATTCCTTTGGTTGCTTTCCTAACACAGTTTTCTATGTGTTCTATCCACCTCATTTGTCCGTCATAGATCACTCTCAGATATTTGTATGTGTGCGCCCAGTCAATGGTGTTGTTCTCTAATTTTAGTTGTGGTAGGGGGGTTCTCAGCGCTCTCTTTGAGAATATTATGGCCTTGGATTTGGAAGCTGATATTTTCATTCCATGCTGGTACAACCATGTGTTCACATTATCTAATGTCTGATCCATTGTCTCCAGTAGAACTGCTGGATCCCTGTGTGATATTACCAGTGCCAAGTCATCCGCGTATTGCAGAATTTTGGTATTGTGAGCTCCTTGTTCTGCAAGGCTTGCTGTATATATATTGAATAATAGGGGGCTCAGGGGTGACCCTTGGGATAGCCCTTTATGAACATCTTGGGGCCCACTTAGCTCTCCCGTGTTTGGTGATCTTATTGATATTCTGCGGATTGAAGTTGCATTATAATTTTGATTATGTCCTCGTTGACATTGGCTTGGTTGAGACTCTCTCTAAGCTTGCTCAGATTAACATTGTTGTACGCTGATGCCAGGTCTAGAAATACGCATAGTATTTTCTCGTTTTTTGTAAATGCAGTATATATTTCAGTTGACAGTGTAATAACCCCCTCACCTTTTCTGAATCCCAAAGAACTTTTCATTTTCCAGTTTGTGTTCTATTCTATTCTTTAGCATTGACTCAAACAATTTGCAGACGCAGGGTGCTAGGACCAAAGGCCTATTTATTTGGGTCTTTGTCTCGCTTGAGGGTTGGTATAACTGTTTGAGTTTTCCATTCTTCTGTACATTCATGGTTCCTCGGAGTATGCTGTTGTAAAAGTGTACTAGTTTTATTACAATATTTTCTGTAAGTTTTTTAATCATGGAGTAACTTATCTGGTCTGTTCCTGGTGCAGTTTCTTTTTTCTTCTGTAATTCCACCATTAGTTCTTCTATGGTGAATAATGAGGACTGCTCTTGATTGGTATCCACAATTCTGTTGTTATTTTCTGGTATGTATGGTGGGGTGAGACTGTTCAACAGGTCTGCTATCCAATTTTCATTTTCCGTGGCGTGTCGGTTTTCTCCCGCAGCTGATCTTGCAAATTTCCGTACTACGTTCCATATGTGTCCAATGTTCAGTGTTTCAGTGAATTGAATGAAGCTTTGTTTTCTCTTTCTTCTTGTTATTTTCCTCATTTTGGCTGCCGTTTTTTTGTAGTTATAGAAGTTTTCATCTGTCGCTTGGTTTCTGTACTCCCTTAATGCAGTCCCTCGTAGTCTGTATTGCTCGTTGCATTCTTCGTCCCACCAGCATGGTTTTTCCACAAACATCTTCTTTCCTACTGTTATGCTCGTTTTTGGTATAGCTGCATTTGTTAGTTTTTCCGTCCATTCCTTGTAGTCCATTTCTTGATGCACTTGTGCTAGTTCTGTATTGTACCGCTGCCAGTCTGCTTTTTTGGTGTTCCACCTAGATATGGGTTTATTTTTGAATTGGTGGTCTATATTTCTATTGATGGATGTTGTGGTAGGTAAGTGGTCACTCATTCCTGGAGATTCTAGTACATTCCAATGACAGAGGGTGGCTAGATCTGGTGAGCAGATTGTGATGTCCGGGCAGCTGTTACCTTGTCCAGGTCGTAGTGTTTATACGTGTTGGTCTTCCATCGTTTAGGAAAGTTACGTTGTTTTTGTTTAATGATATCATCAAGTTTCTGCCCCTTACATTATTGTTGGTGGATCCCCATGCTTCGTGTTGTGCATTCAGGTCGCCCATTATAATGTATGGTGGCTGTAGATTTTCAAAAATATTATCATAGTTGTTCAGTGACATGTGCAAATCCAGTGGACAATATGCTGTGATCACCTGCATGTTTCCTACTTTTATTCCTTGGATTTGGAAGCGTCGTGGTATATTTAATTGTATTTGCATTTTTGGAATGGTATAGATGTGTTTATTGCTATGGCTAATCCTCCGTAGCCGTCATGTCTGTCCTCCCTTATTATTGTGTCGTGCTTAATGTTGAATTTTTTGTTCGGCTGTAGGAATGTTTCATTAAGCATAATTATATCAGGTCTTTCTTCGTCTATTATTATTTTGAGTTCGTCATAATTTGCTGATGCGCTTCTTATGTTCCATTGTGCTATTTTGATGTGCTGGCTATTATTCGTCTGGTGAGTCATTTCCTATAGTGTTCGTATTTTCATGGAGCGTATTTTCTTTGTTTATTGGTGAGGGTGGGGTGTTATTTACGAGCATGTAATTTTCTGTGAAGTTATGCGCTTCCATGATTATTTGCTTTTTAATTTCTCTTGTGAGATTTGTTTTTTCTATTATTATCTTTAGGAAGTCCACTACATCAATTGTGTCTGATTGGCTTTCCTCGGTTTCCATTTGTTGTGATGGTGAGTTGATTACACTTCTGACTGGGGTTCTGCATGGGGGTGGGAACAAACATTGCCTGTATTCTTCACTATGGTGGATTGGAGGGGTAATGGGTGTTGTTGGTTTCCTTTTTTTATTGTTGAGTGTCTGTGAGTAACTTGGTCTGTTCGGGCTTTGTTGCCTTGCGTATGCGTATCTTTCCTCTACTGTTATGGTTGAGTTTTGGTTGGTTATTAGCTGGGGGAAATCTGTGACATTGCCTGTAAATTCTACTTTTTTCTTAGATAGTAATGTTGGTACCACGGCACATGCCCATAGTAAGATTTGTTATTGTATGCGATGATCTCCTTTATCTTCTTTTGTCTCTCTCTTTCTTTGCATTTTCCATCCAGTGCGGTATGTTCAAGTCCACAGTAAATGCACTTGGGTACTTGTTTCTGGAATTCGGTTTCTTCGTGTTCTTCTGTGCATTTCGGGCATCTTATTTTACTTCTGCACTGCTTTTTTGTATGTCCGTAACGTAGACAGTTTGTGCATTGTAGTACTGGACTCTTGTATACTTGGACTCTAAGTTCCACGTAGTCAAACTGTATACTTTCAGGTATCTTTTCCCCCTGAAACGTAAGTAGGACTTTCTCATCTGGGACATATTCGACAGTATCCTTTATTTTGTTGTGCTCTCTTTTGTTCAGTCTTCGTGCTGCTAATATTTTACTTGCTGATTTTGCGTATTTGACTATGTTGTCCATATCTGCGTCTAGGTCTACATCTCTTATGATACCTTTGCAGGAGACTAGTGTTATGGGTATGTATGCTTCCCATTCTTGTTCTTGAAGTACTTCATTTCTGATGAAGTTGTTGGCTGTGATTGATGAATTCTATTCCTATTTTCATCGGGTGTGAGCTACCTATATTTTTGTCTGTGCTCTCGACTATGATAATGTAGGGAGGGGTGTCTAGGCGGTCATAGGTTTTAATTGTCAGGGGTTCTGGGGTTATTGTTGTTGTCTTATTCTTCTGGGGTTATTGTTGTTGTCTTATTCTTCTGGGGGTCACCAGGACCCCCTGAGTCCTTCGTCATGTTAACTAACTATAGGCTAGGTGGGGTTAAGCTATTGGGTAAAAGCGTGGTTATATGGCAAAGCAAAATAATTAGTACCCTTGGGTGTCTTACCGATGTTTTACTTTCTCGCGAAACTCTATCGCTTGTATTTATCTAGTTGGCACTATCTAAACTTGTGATAATTTTTATTTTATTTTTCTCTCACAAGGTTGTCACTTCACGCACGTGGCTCGAAAAAAAAGCAGTTGTTTCGTGTTTTTGTGGTTGGAATTCATAAGTTTTTCGTCAACCGTTTAACATTTCAATAGTGGATTGATTTTGGATTTATGGTTTAAATGTAGCGAAACTTGTTATCTGGAGGGTAGAAGATTAATTTCTATGCAAAATTCAACAATTTGAGTTATGTGATTTATGGTCAGAATCTATTCAAAATTCGGATATGTTTTATATCCAGAATGCTTTGTATTTCTCCACGTTAACTGTTGAGTAAGCGTATTGGCTATCATTCGAAGAAAATAATTTATATACAGATACCACAAATGGCTTTGTACACATTTGTACTTGTTATATGTTATTGATATTGGTCTTCTCTTCATCACTGATGAGACGCCAGAATTTGCCGATGGTTGATATATTTTTAAAATTCACAAAAGCAACAAATGGCTTTGTACACCTTTCTGCTTTTATTATGTAATTGTTATCAGTTTTTCCTACGTCTCTGATGGGAATATTTATATTTGATATTGGTCTTCTCTGTTGAAGCGATTTAATATATTGTCACGCCCTGCTTGGGGAGACCCTGTGAAACCCTGGCCCCCTAACTGTTTAGGGTGCCCACTAATTATCTTGCTTGGCTTGCAAGAGGTTAAAACAATCTACTTCTGTGATTGTGATCACCCTGGTATAGTGAAATGAAAAAATTCCGGGTTGCACTCCGGGAGTGCCGACAGAAGTGAAAACGTATTTTGGCGCGTTCGACATTTTTTAGATGGGTACTAGGGTTATTGGGTTATGAATTGCATTTTATTTATGAATTGTATTGTATTAATTATTAGAAACGTTAAAATACATTTAATATTCTTTTATGAATCGTCGTTAACAATTTCGACAACTCTTGTATTATCATTAACATTATTACAATCTAAAAAAGAAACTATAGGTTCATGGTAACTAAAATAGGAAATAAACAATTTTGATTCGAAGTTATTTAAATATCTCATGAATACCGCATCAATTGTACTTTATATCTCGTTGTGCTAATATTGCGTTGATTGGACATAGTAAAATCAAAGTCTCTATTCACACATTCAATTTATTTATCTAGACGCGTTCGCGGTCTGCTATATGTTCATGCATATATGCACACACTATAGCTAATAATATGCGTACCGCGCTACAAGCAGTCTTCACTTCAAGCATATATGCATACACTATAGCTGCGTCTCATTACGGTGTCGCGAGTCCAGCGATTTTCTCTCACCTAAAATATGCCTACCGCGCCATAAGAAGTTTTCACTTCAAAAGTCAAGTCAAAACTATTATGGTTTATTAAAATTATAAAAGAGCAAAAAATAACATGATGGTGAATACCAAAATAGTGAAGTGAACAATGACCAATGGGGTATGTACCAAAAAAGTTAATAAAAGTAACACTTACATAATTATAAAAACCAAGGGAAGGAGATGTGTCATCATGGACTGGCAGCATAAACAAGCAGAATAAAAAGAACTGAGTCAAAAACAATAATTTCAATTTATATTACAAATATCATTGAGTCTGATTTATGGAGCTGCCTATTGCAGAATCAGTGTTCTTGCCATTCAGTACTCAGGAATTGAATTGAAATCTGATATCTGGTCAATGAACGGTGATGAACTTTAAATATGCAGGAAATACTGTATTTCAATAAATGTGATACTGCATTCAGTATCATCATTATGATTTACTAATAAATAAATGAACTATGGAATTTCCCACTCAGAGCTTAATTATGTTTAAATTTTATCTTCAGGTCTGGTAAATCAATTCTGAATTTTGAAAAAGAAATGATTGTTATATTTCTATCGGGTAATATTTTTCATACTTGATAATATTCCGATTTAAACTATTTGGGTCACCAATTTGTTTTAAGTATTTTGTGTCATTATTCAATAAATATTCAAACAACTCACATTCCCTTATTCCACCTCATTTGCCAGTCTGGCAAACTATAACGTGGACCAGTATAAAACTCCAATTATGTGCAAAACGTTGTAGAAAGCCATTTGCGGCATCTGTGTATTTTCAAACTATATCAACCCTCATTTCACCCACTTTGACGGCATGGAAAATTCTGGTGGCATATCAAAGATGAGAAAAAGGCCAATAACAATGACATATCACAAGCACAATAGTGTACAAAGCCATTTGTGGCATCTGTAATTTTTTTTATATAACCTCACCACCATTCCAATTCCTCAAATCGAACTTATTCATCAAGCTGTTCAAATTTTCTCACCTTCAGTTAAAACTGGAAATAATAGTATATTCACGTCCCTAACTGAATGAAAATCCATGTGAAAAAACGGAAAAGAAAAAAAGAAAATAATCGAGATTTTATTTTTCTTTGTTTGATTGTGGATGTGGCTAACTTCACACCCGTTGATGACTATCACACCCATATGTTGACTAATTTGTAGTTTCTAATTACCTACTCTTCCCGATAGCTTTTTTGAAAATGAGCAAAAGTACTAATTTCTAACGAATTCATGCGAGTGAGTTTTTTTTTTTTTTAATTCTCTGGAAAGTCTGAGTATGAGTGTTAATGCAATATGATAATTATTATATATGTAAAAAAGAACATCAATGTTGATCGTTAGAGAATTGGAGTTATACTTGAATAAAATTCAAATCCTATTATATATTGCACTCATTACATTTTCATGCGTGGTGTATTTATTCAACTTTCTGTTTCAACTTGGTCTGCGTTTTTGTTGAACTATTTCAAATTTGTGAAACTTTGAATTTTATTCAAAATAGTCCACTTTATTCCATGGCCAATCAGTGTGAAAATTATAATATGATAATGGTTATTTAACTAGAGTATATTTAGGTAAGTATATTAAAAAAACATTTTTAAAGACTAGTTTTTTTAAAAGCCGTGTACTGATACTTATGAAATAAGTTTAAGTCATCACTGACAATGATTTAATTATTTTTTGTTGAATTATTGTGTACCAATTAATTTGATTGGGCAGTGATTGGTTGGTAAGTAAGAACTTGTCAAATTATTCAATTTTTACAAAGTATTCATGAAAGTAGGTACCAATCAATTTCATTGGACAATGATTGGTTGGTAAGTAACAACTTGTCGAAGTATTAATTTTATTACAATTCGCGCGACAAGCGTTTTGAAACCAAATATTTCAACAGAAAATAATTAAATCATTGTCAGCGATGAATTAAACTTATTTTATGCATTTTAGTACACGGCTTAAATAAAAGATTGTCTTTAGAAAGGTTTCTCATTAGTTATTTTATTTTTTGCTTTCTAGTTAGTTCACCTTAATCTATTAATTTCTGATAGAGCATCGTTATTACAAGGTCTCTGTACAAGTTTTGAGCTGAAAGAAATCATGATCTCCGACCCCATAATCACAAAACTCGTTTGCCATCCTGAAGTCGCCATCTTGAATTCATAGATTTTGACAAAAAATTCGTCATCTCCGACCCCGAAAACCTCCACATATCAATTTTGAATCAAATCTGACAATAATCACAAAACTCTTCCGCAATATTGGAGCCGCCATCTTAAATTTATGAATTTTGACAATAAAATCATAATCTCCGACATCGAAAACCCTCTCATACCAAGTTTGAATCAAATCGGGCCAAAATTACAAATCTCGTTCGCTATCTTAGAGCCGCCATTTTGGTTTTTTCTCTAACAAAAATTCCATAATGCATTTTTTCGGAATTATGAACACCTGCCAAATTTCAAATTAATCGGACGACTGGAAGTCAGTCAAAATTAACTTGCAAGATTTGACCCAAACTAACAAACGAACTAACTAACAAGTGAAACTAAATAAAAGCTTGTGAAATAGAACATACTACCCTCTAATGAATGGCAATATAACTGGAAGTAACTAAGTTGTCGAATTTTCATTTGCATATATCACTCGGAGGGAACAACGAATTGTTTTTCAGATGAAAATATATGTATATGCATATATAAATTATGGGTCAGAAATCGTTACCCCTCTCTTGATAAACCTATGCAATATGTCCCCCTCACCTCATATATGAAAAAATGTTGGACATAATTCAAAACGATTCTCCGGAGGTTGGTCCGCCTGAACTTTCTCCTGGTGGCAACAACGAGCTATTTATACATAAATATATATATATATATATATATATATATATATATATATATATATATATATATATATATATATATATATATATATATATATATATATATATATATATATATATATATATATATAAACAAAACTTTCTCATTACATTAGTATAGATAACAAATTTACAATTTGGGTTATCTTGTAGACATTGAGTTGGAGGATGTTAACTCCTAAGATTCCAAAAAAGATATCCATAATAGAGACTATGTCATGTGTTTCACAATATGTATACTATATAATTAGAAATGAATAATTTTCTATAGAAATATTTTCTTTGTTTAGTCATGAAGACGATATTTAAAAACAGTATACATTATCAAAAATAAATATTGTTAAAAGTCAGGTGAGTCAGGTAATTTTGTTTTTTTTTTCGCCAGCTTCTGGGAAACTATCTACTACGCATTCGTGGAGTCGATTTTACAATATGGTATTATTGGCTAGGGTGGAATTAGGAAAAATGATTTGAAACCTATGGAAATAATCCAAAAATGGATTCTGACAATCATACACAAAAAACAGACAAATTTCAAATAATTTACCACATACCTATGGCACCAGACAAAACACCGCATCTGCTATTTATATCCACGCTACCCAGAAATCGCTTGGCCAAAGGGGATTCCGCTATATAGGATCAAAATTATGCAATACATTACCAAACAACCTAAAACAACTTTACTCGGCTCGCCTTTTCAAAATTAAACTAAAAAAATGGATACTTTCTCTAATGATAGAAAATACTTCTCGTATGTTATTGATCCAATCTAGGAAATATGTATGATCTGATAAAACCCTAATTTTCTTTTATTTTAATTTTAATGTACATTCATCCAGAACATTTTCAAGTATATTCTTCTCTAAATAATAGCTATATAACCTAGGTGTTAGTCTTGATTACCACTTTGTCATTTAGTCTCTAATTAAAAATAGGCCACATTACCAATAGTAAACTTCACCAGACTGAAAATACCTGAAGACAAGTTCTTGAATGTCACACACTCCTGTTTATTTACTGTTGATTGTCCTTCATAAACACCCTCCAATATTAATAAACACCATTATCACTAATAATACTAGATACTAATACTAATACTGTATACTTTCTGTAAATGAACATTCATTCATTCAATCAAACACTTGATTGATATTCGACACTTGAAAGAACTCCAAAAAATCTGACTTGTTTGCTTTACTTAGCTTAGTTCAGGTATAGTCTGTATAGTTATTTGTTATTTCTTGTTTTGCTATATTAGTTATTTTTGTTTTGCTATATTTCATTTATTTCCCTTCCATTACTAATTGGTGTTTGTAATGAGAACAATAAATAAATTATCGATCTTGGGAGTGGGCTTTGTTCTTCTGACCAACTGTTTGGTTTAGATCGCTCTCCTCCGATTATCTCTGCGGGTGTTACTGGTTATTGAAAAATACCAGAGAAGCTGATTTAGAGTATTGTTTTATCTCATCACCTTTGTTAGTAGGGATCACCTTTTCCGGATAAATCATTCAGGATTCATCGATTTCTCAACTTCATCAAAAGTTTTTATGATATCTACAAAGAACTCTGTGATTTTGTTCACGTCAGAAGGTTGTTAAAGAGGCAATAGTCCGGCAGAGATGGGCAGTGAATGGCTTGGTAATCGGAAAATTTAATGTCACCGGGAACATTTTCCAATCCCCTCAATGTTCAAGTAAATTCATCGTCTAGAGACATCAGTCCACTCTCCTACCTTTTCTTCTTCCTTCGTGAAAGTTTCCATGATCCCAAAAAAATCCGTTCGAGAATAAATCACATTTTGGAAAAATCTCCAGGTAGACTTTAAAAGTAAACAGATGTAAACAATGTAGTAAATTTCCTGGATTTCATCTCATTTCCATGCCAACTGTTCTATGCGGGATCTTGTTCGTAGAACTACAGTGCGGTCCATAGGTATGGAATAAATTCATTTTCAGCGTTATTATGAATTTGTTAAAAAAAACTGAAACAGGTCGATTTCTATTGTCAATTTGACAATTTACATTATGAAAATATTACCCCCTTCTTGCACCCCCTAAGAAGGGGGGTCGTGTGGCACCTTGTTCGAAAGGGATTTTCATTCTCTGTTCAGCAAGTTTAAGTTCTTCAAATTTGGGGCAATCATAACAGAGAAAATTTATTTTGAAAATGTAAAATTTTTACACTTTACGTAGAATGAAGGAAATAATGTCACATAATGTTTAGGAAGTATTTTTCAATTTATTTTACAATTACATTCGATGTTTAAAATGACCACCATTCACTTCTTGACAATAAGCAAGTCGATCTTGGAATTATCGTACATTTTGTAAGACCTCAGGGGTTATGTTGTTAATTTCTTCCGTTATGCTAACTTTTAAACCTGCAATATTGTCTGGTCTATTGAAATATACTTTTGATTTTAAATAACCCCATAAGAAGTAATCGAGAGGAGTCAAATCGGGGATCTAGGCGGCCATTCAATCGTTCCACGTCTTCCAATCCACCTTTTGGGAAAAACTTCGTTCAAATAATCTCTAACAATACGTGTGTAATGCGATGGAGCTCCGTCTTGTTGGTACCAAATTGACCTATCTATTGCACTTGGATCATTAACATCAGGAAAAAGTCTTTTTGATGTAGGCTGTGGAAAGTTCATCAAAAAATCTAGGTAAACGTCACCATTAACTGTGCCTCCAAAAAAATAAGGCCCAATGATTTTGTTTTTAATGATACCAGCCCAAACGTTAACTTTTTTAGGATAGTATGTGTGAGCCTCACACATCCAATGAGGATTTTCTCTGCTCCAATATCTACAGTTTTGTCTATTAACCGTTTCATTTAATTGAAAAGTAGCTTCATCAGAAAAAACAATTTTGTTATATGAACTGCAAATCTGCTTCCATTCTGTCCATCAGTTCACAGAATTGTTGCCTTCTATCAGGATCATCCTCATTTAACTCCTGAACCAACTGAAGGATGGCATTTTTCTTTATGTCGATTTCTTACAATTGTCGGCGGCAAATTGTCTACTTGTCATATGCGGATTTTCCTCAATCGCTAATTTTGTTTCTATTTTGCTAACTGAATACTGTGAGACGTGTTGCCCAGGGTCTTTATTATTCATTTCACAAACTTCCTTTGGAGTTTTATTACCGCATCCAATGATAATGAAAATGTATATTCTTTGAGTTTCGGATAAATGAGCCATAGTTAAATCAAATACACACAAAAATATTTTTAAATACACTGACGAGTGTCAGCAACTTATACATATCAAAATAACAGTAGTCTACTAGATTGACATTATTACATAATTTGTTGGTGTCTTGAACGACTTTTTCCTGATGTTTAGCAAAACAGATAAGAAACTACCTGATTATTTCTTAAGGGGTTATTTAAAATCAAAAGTATATTTCAATAGACCCGACAATATTGCAGATTTAAAAGTTAGGATAATGGAATAAATTAACAACCTAACCCCTGCAAAATGTTGTAAGAGAATTCCAAGATCGACTTGCTAATAAGCAATAGTCAAGAAGTGAATGGTGATCATTTTAAACATTTCCTTCATTCTACATAAAGTATCAAAATTTTACATTTTCTAAATAAATTTCCTCAGTTATGATTGCACCAAATTTGAAAAACTTAATATTGCTGAACAACCACCTTCTCATTTAAATTTTTGAGTGGGTGCTCATAATTCGTTTAGTTTCGTTTCGTTTTGTTTCGTTAATACTTACCTACGTTTTTTTCTACTATCGTTCGTTTTTCTTGAAAAACAACTATATTCCCGGCTACGGAAGGCCAAACAGCTATATTCCCGGCTACGAATGGCCAAACAGCTATATTCCCGGCTACGGATGGCATACACCTAGATTTCTAGCTATATATTGTCACTCTTTGAGGGGGGTTGAGATTGATTGAGAAGTATCCTTATCTGTTCGGTTCATGTTACCTGAAAAAATTTGAAATTTTAAATAAGTAGTTTTAAGTTAACATCATACCCAATTGGGATAGGGACCAATTACTGTTAACCCTCTGGGGTATTTGGGCATGAAGTGCCATATAAGATGTATGATGCTGTTGAAATAAAGGAAAAAAAACCTCTTTCAAGGCGTTGGTGGTTGTGTTGGTGATGAATATGGTTGGTACATTTGTTAAGTGTCCTTTTTGGAGGGGGGTCGTGTCGTGAAATGCCGCACTTGGTCCATTTCAGCAAATTAATGTTAAATATTATTTTTCATAAAATATATTTTGTATAATTCGGAAAAAGTTCGAATGAAATCTAGAGTGAAAACACTCGAAATATAGTAGCGAGCCGCCATTCTAAACGCCGTCCTATTTAAGCGTGCGAAGTTACCAAAAGTCAGTTCCCCCCTTATGCAATTTTTCTGTCGATTTTTTTTTATCGATTTTAAACTTCGTACCAAGACTAACTTGACCCTTCTGAATCGATTGGCGTTCGCAGAATCGCTTTATCTATCACCGTTCTCGAATTAGAAAAAAGTATTTCCGGTTTTTTGCATTTTACGGCCAATTGATCGATCTGGCTACCACATAGGCCAATTTTCGGAATCTACCGAATTTCAATCATTTTGGTGAAAACAGCAGATCGATAGGATCACTTTGAGTTTTCGAAGATTTACCTTATGCCATTGTCGGTCTATTTTAAACTTCCTACTAAGACTAACTTGACCCTTTTGAATCGATTGGCGTTCACAGAATCGCTTTATCTGTCACCGTTCTCGAATTAAAAAAAAAAAAATCCGGTTTTTTGCATTTCACGGCCAATCGATTGATCTGGCTACCACATAGGCCACATTTTCGGAATCTACGTCGAATTTCCATCATTTTGCTAAAAACCGGAGATCGATAGTTCACTTTGAGTTTACGAAGATTTACCACTTATGCAGATTTACCCCTATGCAATTTTTCTGTCGTTTTTTTTTTTCGATCGATTTTAAACTTTGTACCGAGACTAACTTGACCCTTTTGAATCGATTGGCGTTCGCAGAATCGCTTTATTTATCACCGTTCTCGAATTAGAAAAAAGTTTTTCCGGTTTTTTGCATTTCACGGCCAATGGATCGATCTGACTACCACATAGGCCACATTTTCGGAATCTACGTCAAATTTCGATGATTTTGGTGAAAACCGCAGATCGATAGGATCACTTTGAGTTTTCGAAGATTTACCCCCCTTATGCAATTTTTCGTTTCGTTTCGTTTCGTTTCGTTTCGTTTCGTTGCGTACCGTACCGCACCGTACGTTAATACTTACCTAAGTTTTTTTTACTATCGTTCGTTTTTCTTAAAAAACAACTATATCCCTGGCTACGGAAGGCCAAACAGCTATATTCCCGGCTACGGATGGCCAAACAGCTATATTCCCGGCTACGGATGGCGTATGCCATCCGTATCTAGCTGTATAGCTAGATTTCTGGCTATGTATCATCACTCTTTGAGGGGGATTGAGATTGATTGAGAAGTATCCTTATCTGTTTGGTTCATGTTACCTGAAAAAATTTGAAATTTCAAGTAAGTAGTTTTAAGTTAACATTATACCCAATTAGGATAGGGACCAATTACTGTTAACCCTCTGGGGTATTTGGGCATGAAGTGCCATATAAGATGTATGATGCTGTTGAAATAAAGTGAAAAAAAAGCCTCTTTCAAGGCGTTCGTGGTTGTGTTGGTGATGAATATGGTTGGTACATTTGTTAAGTGTCCTTTTTGGAGGGGGGTCGTGTCGTGAAATGCCGCATTCGGCCCATTTCAGCAAATTAATGTTAAATATTATTTTTCATAAAATATATTTTGTATAATTCGGAAAAGAGTTCGAATGAAATCTAGAGTGAAAACACTCGAAATATAGTATGTATCTTGAATTGCAGGTTACGCATTTGACAATTGGACCAATGGCGAGCCGCCATTCTAGAGCGCTTTTAAGCGTGCGAAGTTACCAAAAGTCAGTTCCCCCCTTATGCAGTTTTTCTGTCGACCTTTTTTTTATCGATTTCAAACTTCGTACCAAGACTAACTTGACCCTTCTGAATCGATTGGCGTTCGCAGAATCGCTTTATCTATCACCGTTCTCGAATTAGAAAAAAGTATTTCCGGTTTTTTGCATTTTACGGCCAATTGATCGATCTGGCTACCACAAGGCCACATTTTCGGAATCTACGTCGAATTTCAATCATTTTGGTGAAACGCAGATCGATAGATCACTTTGGTTTTCGAAGATTTACCTATGCCATTTCGGTCATTTTAACTCTACAAGACTAACTTGCCTTGAATCGATTGGCGTTCGCAGAATCGCTTTATCTATCACCGTTCTCGAATCAGAAAAAAAATTTGCATTTCACGGCTAATCGATCGATCTGGCTACCACATAGGCCACATTTTCAGAATCTACGTCGAATTTCAATCATTTTGGTGAAAACCGCAGATTGATAGGATCACTTTGAGTTTTCGAAGATTCACCACGTATCCCCCCCCCTAATGCATTTTATCTGTCCATTTTTTTTCTTCGATCGATCCTTAACTCCGTTAAATTGACCCTTCTGAATCGATTGGCGTTCGCAGAATCGCTTTAACGATCACCGTTCTCGAATTAGAAAGTTTTTCCGTTTTTTTGCATTTTACAGCCAATCGATCGATCTGGCTACCACAAAGGCCACATTTTCGGAATCTACGTTGAATTTCGATCATTTTGGTAAAAACCGGAGATCGATAGGATCACTTTGAGTTTTCGAAGATTTACCACTTATGCAGATTTACCCTTATGCAATTTTTCTGTCGATTTTTTTTTCGATCGATTTTAAACTTCGTACCAAGACTAACTTGACCCTTTTGAATCGATTGGCGTTCGCAGAATCGCTTTATCTATCACCGTTCTTGAATTAGAAAAAAGTTTTTCTGGTTTTTTGCATTTCACGGCCAATGGATCGATCTGGCTACCACATAGGCCACATTTTCGGAATCTACGTCGAATTTCGATCATTTTGGTGAAAACCGCAGATCGATAGGATCACTTTGAGTTTTCGAAGATTTACACCCTTATGCAATTTTTCGTTTCGTTGCGTACCGTATCGTAGCGTACCATACCATACCGTACCGCACCGTACCGTTTCGTTTCGTTAATACTTACCTGAGTTTTTTTTTACTATCGTTCGTTTTCTTCCAAAAACAACTATATTCCCGGCTACGGAAGGCCAAACAGCTATATTCCCGGCTACGGATGGCCAAACAGCTATATTCCCGGCTACGGATGGCATACAGCTAGATTTCTGGCTATATATTGTCACTCTTTGAGAGGGATTGAGATTGATTGAGAAGTATCCTTATCTGTTCGGTTCATGTTACCTGAAAAAATTTGAAATTTCAAGTAAGTAGTTTTAAGTTTACATTATACCCAATTAGGATAGGGACCAATTACTGTTAACCCTCTGGAGTATTTGAGCATGAAGTGCCATATAAGATGTATGATGCTGTTGAAATAAAGTGAAAAAAAAGCCTCTTTCAAGGCGTTGGTGGTTGTGTTGGTGATGAATATGGTTGGTACATTTGTTAAGCGTCCTTTTTGGAGGGGGTCGTGTCGTGAAATGCCGCATTTGGCCCATTTCAGCAAATTAATGTTAAATATTATTTTTCATAAAATATATTTTGTATAATTCGGAAAAAAGTTCGAATGAAATCTATAGTGAAAACACTCGAAATATAGTATTGTAATCGCGAATTGCAGGGTTACGCCCCTTTTGACAATTCCGACCAATGGCGAGCCGCCATTCTAGACGCCGTCTTATTTGAGCGTGCGAAGTTACCAAAAGTCAGTAGGATAGGAGTTTTCGAAGATTTACCACGTAGCCCCCCCCCTTATGCAATTTTTCGTTTCGTTGCGTACCGTACCGTATCGTAGCGTACCATACCGTAATTACCAAAAGTCAGTTCCCCTTGTGCAATTTTTCTGTCGAATTTTTTTTCGATCGATTTTGAACTTCGTACCAAGACTAACTTGACTGATTTGTTGAAAATATAAACAGGATGTTCATAAAATCAGATGTGGAATCATCTGCGACTGAAAGATAAACTTTAGTCACTATCTTCCATCGTCAAGATAACCTCTTGTGGGGTATTCATGTTGAAAAGGGAAACATTCTCAATTGAATATTGATAGAAAGATTTTTCTGTGAATTGAAAAATCCACGATTAAAATGAAGTTATTTTTTGTGAATGTCTAACAGAAAACAACTACTTCCCCGGCTAAAAGCCACGCTGGACATTGAACTACATCTGATAGATATTCTGAAAAGGCCCTAACTCAAAGAAAAAATCTGAAATTGAAAATTTGCATTTTCATTCAGATAGTTATTTGATTTTCTATTCCAGTCTTAATTAAGAACTCATAAAGATGAATGAGGCAAAGAAGAATGTTTTCCAAAAGAGAGTACTCACCAGAAATCATTCGTAACATTGACGCAGGAGAGACATCGCATTCACTAGGTCTTCAATACATTTTTGTCGACGCAAATCTATTTCACGCTTCCACGATCATCAGGAAGACCGGAAGAAATGGGAAACACATTTTCAAGAAGCAATCTCACTTTTCAAAGATGGAAAAAGTTAGAATCATTTCTTTTGGAGAAACACTTTGAAATTAGTGTTTTCTGACATTAAAACCTGTCATGGGGTATGATAGATTGATTTGTTGAAAATATAAACAGGATGTTCATAAAATCAGATGTGGAATCATCTGCGACTGAAAGATAAACTTTAGTCACTATCTTCCATCGTCAAGATAACCTCTTGTGGGGTATTCATGTTGAAAAGGGAAACATTCTCAATTGAATATTGATAGAAAGATTTTTCTGTGAATTGAAAAATCCACGATTAAAATGAAGTTATTTTTTGTGAATGTCTAACAGAAAACAACTACTTCCCCGGCTAAAGCCACGCTGGACATTGAACTACATCTGATAGATATTCTGAAAGGCCCTAACTCAAAGAAAAAATCTGAAATTGAAAATTTGCATTTTCATTCAGATAGTTATTTGATTTTCTATTCCAGTCTTAATTAAGAACTCATAAAGATGAATGAGGCAAAGAAGAATGTTTTCCAAAGAGTACTCACCAGAAATCATTCGTAACATTGACGCAGGAGAGACATCGCATTCACTAGGTCTTCAATACATTTTGTCGACGCAAATCTATTTCACGCTTCCACGATCATCAGGAAGACCGGAAGAAATGGGAAACACATTTTCAAAAGCAATCTCACTTTTCAAAGATGGAAAAAGTTAGAATCATTTCTTTGGAGACACTTTGAAATTAGTGTTTTCTGACATTAAAACCTGTCATGGGTATGATAGATTGATTTGTTGAAAATATAAACAGGATGTTCATAAAATCAGATGTGGAATCATCTGCGACTGAAAGATAAACTTTAGTCACTATCTTCCATCGTCAAGATAACCTCTTGTGGGGTATTCATGTTGAAAGGAAACATTCTCAATTGAATATTGATAGAAAGATTTTTCTGTGAATTGAAAATCCACGATTAAAATGAAGTTATTTTTTGTGAATGTCTAACAGAAAACAACTACTTCCAGCTAAAGCACGCTGGACATTGAACTACATCGATAGATATTCTGAAAAGGCCTAACTCAAAGAAAAAATCTGAAAATTGAAAAATTTGCATTTTCATTCAGATAGTTATTTGATTTTCTATTCCAGTCTTAATTAAAGAACTCACTAAAGATGAATGAGGAACAGAGAATGTTTTTCAAAGAAAGTACTCACCAGAAATCATTCGTAATTGACTGTCGAGAACATCGCATTCACTAGGTCTTCAATACATTTTTAGTCGACGCAAATCTATTTCAGTCACGATCATTCAGGAAGACCGGAAGAAATGGGAAACACATTTTCAAGACAATCTCACTTTTCAAAGATGGAAAAGTTAGAATCATTTCTTTTGGAGACACTTTGAAATTAGTGTTTTCTGACATTAAAACCTGTCATGGGGTATGATAGATTGATTTGTTGAAAATATAAACAGGATGTTCATAAAATCAGATGTGGAATCATCTGCGACTGAAAGATAAACTTTAGTCACTATCTTCCATCGTCAAGATAACCTCTTTTCAACATGAATACCCCACAAGAGGTTATCTTGACGATGGAAGATAGTGACTAAAGTTTATCTTTCAGTCGCAGATGATTCCATCCATCTGATTTTATGAACATCCTGTTTATATTTTCAACAAATCAATCTATCATACCCCATGACAGGTTTTAATGTCAGAAAACACTAATTTCAAAGTGTCTCTCCAAAAGAAATGATTCTAACTTTTTCCATCTTTGAAAAGTGAGATTGTTCTTGAAAATGTGTTTCCCATTTCTTCCGGTCTTCCTGATGATCGTGAAGCGTGAAATAGATTGCGTCGACAAAATGTATTGAAGACCTAGTGAATGCGATGTCTCTCCTGCGTCAATGTTACGAATGATTTCTGTGAGTACTCTCTTTGGAAAACATTCTCTTGCCTCATTCATCTTTATGAGTTCTTAATTAAGACTGGAATAGAAAATCAAATAACTATCTGAATGAAAATGCAAATTTTCAATTTCAGATTTTTCTTTGAGTTAGGCCTTTTCAGAATATCTATCAGATGTAGTTCATGTCCAGCGTGGCTTTAGCCGGGGAAGTAGTTGTTTTCGTTAGACATTCACAAAAATAACTTCATTTTAATCGTGGATTTTCAATTCACAGAAAAATCTTTCTATCAATATTCAATTGAGAATGTTTCCTTTCAACATGAATACCCACAAGAGGTTATCTTGACGATGGAAGATAGTGACTAAAGTTTATCTTTCAGTCGCAGATGATTCCACATCTGATTTTATGAACATCCTGTTTATATTTTCAACAAATCAATCTATCATACCCATGACAGGTTTTAATGTCGAAAACACTAATTTCAAAGTGTCTCCAAAAGAAATGATTCTAACTTTTCCATCTTTGAAAAGTGAGATTGCTTCTGAAAATGTGTTTCCCATTTCTTCCGGTCTTCCTGATGATCGTGAAGCGTGAAATAGATTTGCGTCGACAAAATGTATTGAAGACCTAGTGAATGCGATGTCTCTCCTGCGTCAATGTTACGAATGATTTCTGGTGATACTCTCTTGGAAAACATTCTTCTTGCCTCATTCATCTTTATGAGTTCTTAATTAAGACTGGAATAGAAAATCAAATAACTATCTGAATGAAAATGCAAATTTTCAATTTCAGATTTTTTCTTTTGAGTTAGGGCCTTTTCAGAATATCTATCAGATGTAGTTCAATGTCCAGCGTGGCTTTAGCCGGGGAAGTAGTTGTTTTCTGTTAGACATTCACAAAAAATAACTTCATTTTAATCGTGGATTTTTCAATTCACAGAAAAATCTTTCTATCAATATTCAATTGAGAATGTTTCCCTTTTCAACACTAACTTGACCCTTCTGAATCGATTGGCGTTCGCGGAATCGCTTTATCTATCACCGTTCTCGAATTAAAGAAAAGTTTTTCCGGTTTTTTGCATTTCACGGCCAATCGATCGATCTGGCTACCACATGGGCCACATTTTCGGATTCTACGTCGAATTTCGATCATTTTGGTGAAAACCGATTTTAAACTTCGTACTAAGACTAACTTGACCCTTCTGAATCGATTGGCGTTCGCAGAATCGCTTTATCTATCACCGTTCTCGAATTAAAGAAAAGTTTTTCCGGTTTTTTGGGGTACGACATCGCATTAGGGAAAACACTCCCACGAATAAAATTACAAGTGAACGGTCACGAGTGTCTGGCCCTAGTGGATACAGGGGCGACTTCAAATTTCGTCCGACCTGACGTATTGAAAGGAGTTGACCTGACAAACCTGTCACACCCGGTAAGGAGAATTCCAGACAAAGTCTAGGGAAATTGAAAGTTTCGTTACGAATTGGCGACGCGAGTTTCAGCACTGTTGCATCAGTTTTGAAAATTTGAATGAAAAAGTAATTTTGGGAATGCCTTTCCTGACGGAAACGGGTGCTCTCATGGATATTACCAATGACTGTATCTATTTCGGGAGGGAAAGTAGGCAAGTGGCGATGTGGATGTCCCGAGCCGAAAGGAGTAGTGGTGATTGAGAATCCAGCACTTCAGAAGGGCGGATTAAAAATTTCGGGAGTTGTTAACTACCCTGTTTCGGAGGTATTGCCGAATGAAGTTGTAGACCTACTACCTGAAAGCGATGAATTTAGGGGGGAGAAGAAGAGTCCGGAGATGAAATCACCGAGGATTTCGAGGATACGGATAGCGAGAGTTCGAGAGCGAGGTAGGCTCCGAATTGCTATTAGAAGTCTCACAATCGAATGAATTCTTGGAGGAAACGGATGTTCTCCGAAAGAAGAAGAATGTCTGAATGTATTAGAAACTTTCTACGAGAGAGTAGTTGCTGCACAAGCAACGGCACCATGCGTACAAAGATTTATAGAAAGAATTGTGCAAGCCAAGGCGAACGCCCAACCTCCCGATTACGAGAGAAAAATAGTCAGTGAATTTGAACTGATTGAGGGCGTCCTATATTATGTAGGTCCAAACAGGAACTTGCGGCGTGTAGTTATACCAAAACCCTTTTTTTTTGGAGGGGAAGCTTCGTTATCACCACATGATAGGGCATCCTGGGGTCGAGGAGACCTAATAATAATAATAATCATTTATTGCCCAACAGGTAAAACCCAATTACAGGACATAATTAAATACATCAGTACTGTTAAGTAGTAGATAATTAACAAGTAATATTAAGTTCAAATGTGACATGTGATACAATATTAATGTATAAAAAAAGAAGAAAAAAGAAAAAACAAAGTGTAAATTACACTAGTGAGACGAAAAATCCCTAAACTAATATAAACTAATTAATGGTAATGCACGGTTATGAACGGTAATGAACGTAATAAACGGTAAAAGTGATGGTACATAATTTCTTACGGTAACAAAATAGAAAAAGAAAAAAAAACAACAAAAACAGATTAACTATAGTCAATTCCATATTTTCATTGCTACTTTTTTCATATGATTCACAGAACAAGTATTGATATCGCCAAAACTGCATATGGAGTTGTAATTATCACACATATATTCAATTGGAGAATGCAAGATTAAATTTGTTCGCGCTGTGGAGCAGTAAAATATGAGATTCAGCCGTGAATGAGCCCTAAAGTTCAGTTCTGATAAAAGCAAACTGCAATCAATTAGGCCGTGCAGCATTTTATGAAGAAAAGTTATTGACACACATTTTCTCCTTTTTTCTAAAGAAATGAATTGAAAGTGGTCAAGAAGGTTGTTATGGTCAGAGCCCCTAGCTGGATAGATACCACAATTTTTGAAGTACATGAATTTCAAGAACTTTCTTTGTACTTTTTCGATTGTGTACTCATGACAAATATAGTAGGGGCTCCAAATGACTGAGCAGTATTCAAGTTTGGATCTTACATATGAGAAGTATAATATTTTCAGGGCATTAACATTTGTAAAGTTCTGACAGTTTCTTATGATAAATCCTAACATTTTAGTGGCTTCGGAAGCTTTTTTATTCATGTGATTGGCAAAAGCCATTTTAGAGTCAAAGAATACACCTAGATCTTTAGTCTCATTACAACGAGTCAACAATCTACCTTGAATATTGTATGGATGTTCAGTATATGTGTGTTTTCTTGTATATGACATCGCTTTACATTTATCAATATCCAAATGCAGGCTATTAATTTCACACCAAGCCTGTACATTATCTATGTCTTCCTGAAGTTTTTTGTAATCATCCACATTTTGGATAGAACTCACTATTTTCAGATCGTCAGCAAAAAAAAGCTTCATAGAGTTTATTTGTGAGTTTAAATCATTAATAAAAATTAAAAACAACAATGGTCCAAAGTTCGACCTTTGGGGTACACCAGACGTAGAAATTATTGTGTTTGATTTGAATCCATTGTAGTGAACTATTTGGTTTCGGTTAAGAAGGTACGATTCAAAGAAACTCAGTAGTTTTTGACTAAGGCCTTAGAAAAATCCGTGTATATCACATCCACCTGTCCCTGTTTATCTAATGCTGAACATACATAATGGGAAAACACTGCTAGATTTGATGCCGTGCTGCGGTGGCTCATGAAACCATGTTGAGAATCGCTAATTTGATTGTGAGTTGACAAGTAAATGTGTTTATACAGAATAATTCCAAAAGCCTTTGCGAAGTTTGAGATTATCGAGATTGCTCTGTAGTTTGTTATGGCCGAAACATCCCCGTTCTTCAAAATTGGGCAGATTTTGGCAAGTTTCCAAACATCAGGAAACGTTGCTGTTTCTAACGATAGGTTATAGATGAAGCAGAGAGGAGCGGCTAAAATTGAGGTACAATCTTTCACTATGAAAGATGGTATAGAATCGAAACCAGCAGTCATTTTATTCTTGAGTTTTTTTATCGCTTCTCTCATTTCATCCTCAGAAATGTTTGTGATATTGATAGTTTCTCTGTTATTATAGTTTATTATAGTTATTATAGTTTCTCTGTTATTAATAATAATAAATAATTATAATATAATAATAATCATTTATTTTCCATGAGATAATTTACAAAATTATATAGGAATAGTCAAGTTGATGAAGACAAAATTATCAAGAGAAAAATTCTCCCACACTATAAAAACATTTTTCTTGTAAAAAGGATCTAAGTCTCCTTTTGAACACAGGAATATTATTACTGTTTTTGATCAAATCTGGTAAATGATTGCACATTTTAGGGCCAAGATAGTTTGGGGAGTCGGAAGTTATTTTGAATCTTGCGTATGGAACATGTAACAATTCTCGGTTCCTTGTGTTCAAATATGAATATTGGCATTCAGTAAAAAATTGTTTTTGCTCTGGAATACATATACACATATTTCATATATGAGAATACAAGGCAATGGCAGAATATGGTATTGGATAAATATTGCTCTCATGAGAACATGTTTGCCACCCTAGCTATACTTCGAACAATACGTTTCTGTGCAATAAACACATTTTTAGACATTGAAGAGAGGCCCCAGAGACTCACGCCGTACCTCAGTCTAGAGTCCACCTGAGCATGGTACAAACTTAGCAATTGATCTATTTCCAGTACAAAACGTAGATTCACAAAGAGGTATATCAAGGAGTTCAATTTTGAAATTAGTTGTTTACAGTGAGCTTTCCAGTCCAGAAACTGATCGAAATGAACACCTAAAAATTTTATAGGATCATGGCTGTTCTCGAAGGTGTAATCTTTAAAATCAAACTGTAGTCGAGGAATGATGTTCTGGCGTTGGTGAAATTGAATAAATTGGGTTTTATTGGCATTGAAAAATAGATCATTGTTATTGAAGTATTCGGATGCTAAGGCAATTGAATTGCTACATTCCTCAACCATGGAATGGGAGCCAGAAGCTGACACAATCAAAGAGAAATCATCTGCATAGCAGTGTGGTTTATTTCTCCCAGAACAGTTTCGATTTGGTTCACGTATAATATAAATAAAATGGGACCCAAAATAGATCCTTGTGGGACACCCATATTGATAGAAACTGACTCTGAGTCAATCTTTGATGTTCTTTCGTTGTTACAATACTGTAAGGAGACATATTGTTCCCGATTTTTCAAGAAAGAAGAGATCCAATTCAAGGAGACCCCTCTAACACCATAATTCTCGAGAGTTGACAGGAGTTTGGTGTGATTGACACAGTCGAATGCCCTGCTCAAATCGCAAAATATTGTAGCAGGACATTCGCCTGCCTCAATCGAATCAATTATTGAATTGAACAATGATACTAGAGCCGTAGTGGTAGATTTCTTTGTCCGAAATCCATGTTGATTTTAACTCAGGATGTCATTTCCATCAATAAAATTCATGAGTCTATCCAGAAAGGCGTATTCAAATATCTTAGAAAGGGAGTACGGGACAGTTACTGGCCTGTAATTGTTCATTAACTTCGGATCATTTTTTTATGTATCGGAACAACCTTACCTTTTTTAATGATCTTAGAAAAGTGACCCTCAGAGAAGGAGAGGTTAATTAGATTTGTTAGGGGGTTGATTATTGTATGTAGGATTTTCTTCAGTAGAAACAATGGGACATCGTCAGGACCAGAGGATTTTTTGTTTTTTAATCTTCTATTTAACAAGCTCAATAATTCTTGTTCAGTATAAGGAAGAAGATATAGGGTGTGCAAAATGGAGTTATTATTAAAAAATGATCTCCTCGATATACTACTGCGATCTATGTTTCTTATTATCTCACCAGGTTCGTCCAAAAAGAATCTATTCAGCTCAGTTGCGATGACTTGATAATTGAAGAATTAGTGTACCATTTTTTTCAATAACTATATTTTTTGGTTCCTTTTTCATATTAGTTAGTTCAGAAACGACATCCCATGATGCTTTCGATTTATTATCGGATTTGGATATTTTATTTTGATAGTATTCTTTCTTAATCTTAGTTTTATATGTATCGTTCAAAAAAGGGTCTATTTTATTTAATCGAGCCAATTCTTTGAGAGATGAGCTTGATGCAATAACAGAGTCATTGATCCATTTCTTGTTATTCTATTGTTATATTTTCTTTTGGGAAAGTTAGTTTCAAAATGGAACATAAATGTCTCATGAAAGTATTCAAAGGCCTCATTGCACTGATGAATTTCAGTAAGAGATGACAAGTTCTCATTCATTCATTCATTCATTCAAATGCTGTGCAGTACAATAATGTCCCAAACGGACTGAATAGATACCTTGATTTAGTTATTAGTAATTGTTCAATCTGTTTGAAAAAATGTGATATGCCACTTGTGGAAGAGAATGAACACCATCCATCATTATTTTTTACCATGAAAGGGAACCCCAGAAGTCAAAATAACCAACCAAATAAGAATTTCAACCCTAAATCCAATTTAAAAAAGCAGATTTCACAAAATTGTATGATATTTAAAAGAAGTATGTTGGGATGAGTTGGAAAGTAATAATAGGGATATAAATTCAGAAGTACCAAAGTTTTATGATATTCTTTATAGAATCTTACAGGAGTGCGTTCCTTTGGCCAAAAAAATTAAAAAAATGTATCCACCGTGGTTTTCAAGAGAAATAATAAAGGATTTGAAAAGAAAAGATGAATTTCGTAGAAAATATTAAAAATTTAACAATATTTTGGATAATCAAAATTTTATGTATTTGAGATCAAAGACAAAACAGGAAATAAAAAATGCACATAGGGTTTATCTGCAACAAGTCGAAAACAGCATATCTAGTGACTCTCAAAATGTTTGGTGGTATGTTGCAAAAAATGAATCAATCTCAAATCCCTTGACCGAAACCATGGTGTACAGGGGGGAAACAATAAAGGGTCATCAGAATATTGCAGGAGCTTTTGCATTTAATTTCTTGAACGTATATTAAAAAAGTCAAGCGGGTTATAACACAGAAAATCTTGAGGGTTTTATTTTAACGAACTCCTGTTTAGATGTAGATTCTGTAAATGATGAGGATATTTTGAGGGCCGCAAAAAAACTTAAGCCAAAAAAATCTTGTGGCCCAGATATGATTCCCTCTTATATAGTTAAAGGATGCATACAACTCTTGATTAAACCCCTAAAAATGATATATAATTTAATCTTGCAAACTAGTACTTACCCTATACTATGGAAACGCTCAAAAGTCTGCCCAATATTTAAAAATGGCATAAGGGAAATATACAAAACTATCGGCCAGTAGCACTGATTTGTGCACCCAGTAAGCTTTTCGAATCAATCATTCATGAAAAAATTTAAAATCACGTCTATCCATGTCTAAGCGAAAAGCAACATGGGTTCTTACCTAAGAAATCCACGATAACTAACCTAACATGTTTTGTGCAAGAGGCAAATCGAGTTGTCGAAAATAATAGTCAACTAGATATTAGCTTCAACGACTTCAGTAAAGCCTTTGACAAGGTTGATCACGAGGTCATATTAAAAAACTATACTCCTTTGGGCTTTCAGATCGACTCTTAAAACTGTCAGCATCGTATTTTATAGACAGAAAGCAGTATGTAGTTTATAAAGAAAGGGAATCAGAGGATTTCCTCACAAGATCTGGGGTACCCCAAGGGTCCAATCTGGGACCCTTATTCTTTTTATTACTAATAGATGACCTACCAGAGGTAGTTCAGGACTCATTCAAGGAAATCAAAAAGCAAGAAGATGTGATTTTGCTACAAAATGACGTGGATGGAGTCTATGAGTGGTCCTTGGCAAACCGCCTCACATTTAATGTCGACAAATGCTTGAGTATGTCAATTACTAGGAAAAAAAGGAAGAAATGATTTTCAGTATAAGATAAATAATGAATATTTAGCCAAAAAGGCAGACTGTAAAGATGTGGGAGTTACGCTGGATGAAAAACTAAGTTTTGAGCAACATATGACCAACATTATAAACAGAGCATATAGAATGCTTGTCTTCATAATTAGGAACTCATTGAAATTCACAAAAATATCCACATTACTAACACTTTACAATGCATTCGTCCGTAGTATACTGGAATATGGAGCCATAATATGGACTCCCTCTTATTCGGTTCACAAAAATAAAATTGAAAAGGTACAGAAAAAATTCTTAAGATTTCTATATTACAAAAAACATGGTGAATATATTTTTAATCTCAGTTATCATACTTCCTTAAGTGAATTTAAATTCACAACCTTAGAATTTAGAAGAAAAATTGCTATTCTATAATTTTTCTATAAGCTACTACATAATGAAATAGATAACCCTCACTTGTTGTCACAAATTTGTCTGAGCTGCAGTATATACTTGAATAATAGAAAAAGAGATATATTTGTTTTGCCTAAACCTCGAACCAACCTAGGTTTGAATTCCCCACTATACAATATGTGTTCTATTGCTAATTATATTGATTTCTATGTTAAATGTAATGTCAAATCAAAAAAATTGAAATTGAAATGTCATCCTAAGAAGCAAATGCGAATTGTAACAGAAAGCCAATTTAAATGAAAAAGGTCTACTTGTCATCCTCAACTGAATGTGTCTCTCAATTTGATATTGATTCAGGTAATCTGGAGTTAATTTTTTGTTTAAGTCATCGTATTATTTCAAGAATGGTTATTTACTTAGTTTATATATATTGTAATCGATTATTGGAACTGCCTGTTCTGTAGATTACTCAATAAATAAAATAAAAATAAAAAATAAATAAGAGCATTCTCGAAATTTTTTATATTAGAATCACTATAACTTCGTCTAACACGGCTATGATTGTTAGGTGACTCACCATCTTTGGAAAACATTTCTAGTTCAAGTAATATACTCCTGTGGTCGGAGAACGAGTTGTCCTCGACCAAACATATGCCAGTATTATTAAAATTTAAAAAGATTTGATCAATTATTGTGCATGTATCTTTTGTGACTCTAGTAGACCATTAAACAGTTGGTTTACAGTTAAAATTCAACATAACATTACATAAATCCTTAAAATTATCATTCTTAAAAACATCGAAATTAAAATCTCCACAGATAATAAATTTGACATTGGGTTTATATAGATGATTCGCAACAGCTGTGAAATAATCGATGAAAAGTTCAGCATCTCCGCATGGAGATCGATAATAGTTAAGTATAATATCAAGATAACCCTTACTTTTGAAGCTCAATGCACATATTTCAAAATGTTGCTGAATACAGAATTTACTAAGATTAATATAGTTCACATTGATACCTTTTTTGGCCCATATGGCGACTCCGCCACATGACATTTTCGTTCTGGAAAAGTGGCTAACCAGGTCGTAACCATTAATTATCACATTCTCTAGAGAATATTCTTCAAGGCCATGTTCAACAATGCACAAAAAGTTAATGTCATTATAGCCGCATATGTCCGTATGTATGCAGTTTATTTTACCACCATTGAGAGTGTTCACATTAACAAGTAATAGATTAGGCTTAATTACTGTTACTTCGGAGCATCGGTTCTGTGGCGCAGCTGAAAAAAACGTCTTATACAGGCTCCTGACGGCGAAATACTAGGGGTCATTGCTAATTTAAAATTTCTTTCATAAATGGTGACTTTATATGATGTGTAAATGTCTGGAAATTTAGAAAAAATTTGTTCACAGTTTGCCTCTGGGAAGTACTCATGAATTCTCTTCTTAAAGTCATCACATTTGGTTTTCGGATCTATTCTATAAACATGTAATACACTGTATTTTGGATCTCCTTTAATGGAGTCATTATTACCTACAATTACATTTCTTCTGCGTTGTCTACTCTCGACTTTTTGCCATTCCTTTTCATAATTCATTACCGGTGGAATATTGTCTTTTGTTAAGTTTATGTAATTGTCCAATTCATTTCGCACTTCAGCTTGTAACACTGCACTGTCATGATCTGCTTATAGAGCTTGGAAAAGAAATATGATTCGAAAGAATATATTCATTTAGAACGTTCACCTGTAACCTATTAAAATTCAGTATTCAAATATAACTTCTTATTACGTAAAAATTATTCTATCCTAACGAATATTGAACTCAATGAAATCAGACATTTTAAAAATAATTTCATGTTACTATGCGTGAGACTAATTTATTTATAAACCACACGTGGAATGCCCTGAAGTTGAAACAAAGGTTCACAAACATGGATGTACCATTAAAATAGTATCTAATTATGAGTTCATCAGAAAAATAGATTCTCTATTTATAAACGCCCTAACTAAGGAGTCATACAGCTGCAGAGACAATGTAATAATTATATTTAAAAATAACACGAAGCCAATTGGTCATCATATAGTCGTTTATAGTTCTCTATATGTGGTAAAACGAGGATATATATAAAGAGTTGGAACAATAAGACGCCATTATTCTATTCCATTCGGTATTTCATTCGAGTATTCATTACAAGTCAGTATGTATTTTAAATGGCACCTTTTGATCAGATAATATTGTAGTCAAATAGATAAGACTTTTCTACTTCAAGTTAATCAGATGCAACCAAGTTTCAATGCACCAGTCATTAGAACTCACACCGATGAGTTTCTAAAATAATTGCATACATTGATATGTAGTTAGAAGAATTCATCCGACTTCATCATTGCTCCAGTAGTAAATCAAATGATAAATTACTTATCGGGATTTCTCAAGATTAAATAACGGAATTGATTTTAGTGAAGTGAACATCGTAAAGTGTCTATTACAGGGTGAGACCACATATTTTTTCTCTTTGATTTATTGGGTACCAGGCTTTATAAAATGAACATTTTTCCTCATTCATACTTAAATTCATTAATGTTGATTCAATTACTTTGATAAATATTCATTATTTCATCAGATTTGATAGTTGCTTGTTTTAGGAATAAGATCAAATTGATTAATACTATCCATTGATTTATATTGAAAATTTTGTTATTATGTTTTAAAGTCCTACAACATACTAAAGTGGTTGTTTAATGAAGAAAAACAATTACCATGTTAATTGTTTCAATCCAGAGAATTGATTTAAGTATTTGAGATTTGTGAACTTTGACAAAGACAAAGTTTAGATTATACTGATAAAGCTTGAAATAAGTATTAAATATATATACTATTGTAACGAACCTAGGCCGGACCTGTCGCCTCACGTGTTGCCATCGACAGCGATGAGATCATCCCCGGAGATATTCGAGAACCATCCAGTGCGCTCTTCCGCGGAAAACAACGGTCAATATTGGAAACAATTGGAACATGCCGTCGCCAACCGTCCGAATTCGAAACATCGAGAATGCTGTATCGGAGATAAATAGGCAAACCTCAAGTGGAGTAGGACAGTCTGAACGAGCCCATACCATCGAGCTATACAGTGGCGTAGTAATATAAATTAAGTTGTAGATTCAGTGTGAAATAAATTATTTAAACCAAGTTAAGTTTATTTACGTTACAATTGGTGTCGGAAGTGAGATTTTGAAAATAAACAAGTGATCGTGGAGTGGATAGTCAGAAAAATAAATTGATAGACCTTTTGTACGCCCAAAATAGACAGTGGCCCGGTTTTCGCGAAGTGGACAATTGTGCGTGGAATATAAACTGATACACTGTTCGCGTGAAACAGAAAATAGACAGTGGCCCGGTTTTCGCGAAGTGGACAATTGTGCGTGGGAATATAAACTGATACACTCTTCGCGTGAAACAGACAATAGACTGGTGGCCCGTGGAAAAGAATTCGCGAAGTGAATTTTTAACAAACTGATAAACTTTTTCGTGTGAAACAGACTGATACCTCGTCAAAGACAAAATGTGTTCAAGAAAAGTGCGCCTTGCGGACTTGAAGGTAGCGGAATTGAAACAGGAATTGGAGGAAAGGGAACTGGAAACTACTAAATCCGTGAAAGAAGAACTGCAACAAAATTCGAGGACTTTGAAGAGAAGCTTCAAGAAAATTCTAGAAATCTGGAAGAGAAGCTTCAAGAAAATTCTAGAAATCTGGAAGAGAAGCTTCTAGAAAGCCTGGAAGATAAGCTCCTTGAAAACACAGAAGGCCTAAAAAAAGAACTGTGTGGTGTGGCGAATCGTCTAGAAAAAAGAATAGGAACCGTCGAGGCAGAGATGGACAAGATGAAGGAAATAATCAGCGATGAAATCAAAGACGGAATCGAGGCAGAAATGGACAAAATAAAGGAAACGATCAGTAAGCTGGAAAAACGAATTGATAGTGCGCCCTCCACAGAGATGGTTAACAAAAATGCGATGCTGGACTTGAGTTTGAACTTGGATAAAGTTCAAGAGGGTATAAAAGATGTCAAGGTCATTTCTGAAATAGGGAGCTTTCCATGAAGCCGCCTCAATTCGACGGAAAACTCCATGGGAAAATTACCGCCGACAGTTTGAAGCAGCGGCCAAAGCAAATGGATGGAATGCAGGGGAAAGAGCTGTAGCACTAACACTTGCATTACGTGGAGAAGCGACGAATATTCTACAAACTCTTACCGCCCAAGAACAGGAGGACTATGATCAGCTGATTAAACATCTAGAATTACGATATGGGCAGGCGCATTTGGAACACGTATACCACTCCCAACTGAAAAATCGCTGCCAGAAATCGGGCGAATCCTTACAAGAATTCGAAGCTGACATTGCACGCTTGGTTCGTCTCGAATATCCAGCCATACCGGAAAATGTAATGGAGCGATTAGCGGTTCAGGCATTCTTGGATGGACTCCGTGACCAAGAAACCAGACAAGCGTTGATATTAGCTCGTCCAACACATCTCGTAGACGCACTGGCACGAGCTTTGGAATTTGAGGCAGCAAAACAATGCTGCAAAAGCCAAAGTAAAGTTCAAACGATTGAGGAAGACTCACAGGAGCCTGCTAACTTGGAAGCTGCCATAAGAAAAGTGATGAAGGAAGTGTTGCCTGAGAAAAGACATATAAGATGCCGGAATTGTCGCAAAATTGGACATGTGCGTAGCAAATGTCCAACATTCATCGACTCCGATGCAGGAAAACTAAGAAAGGTCGATGAGAAGGGGCAATCGTCGGCATGTGTCCGGCAAGCCCCGGTTAACAACGCATATGTCGCTATGCTTCAACGACAGAACAAGGGTGTCTTCGTAGACGGTCTCATCAATAAGCCGGACTGTGTCCATTCAAGCCTTAAGAAACATCGGCACTTGTAGCGGACATCGAAGACGATGCAATCATCGGAATGGACATCATGAATTCCAGAGGGTTTGAATTGGATTTCAAAGACGGCGTCCTACGTGTCAACGGAGAAGAGCTGGTACTTCATGGGAGAAGTGAAGAGTTGATCCGTGTGCTGTTGGCTGAAGATATAAGCGTACCTGAGAGGGCTGAAACCATCCTGGAGGCTCGCCTGGACGGGAGTGCGAGCAGTGGAGACGTGATGATGTTCGAGCCCAAACTTCATGATGAGAAAATTGGACGAGGGATTGCCCTAGGGAAAACCCTGTTACGTGCTGAAAAATTTGTACCGGTAAGGGTCATGAATGTCAATTACTTTCCAGTGACCTTAAAGAAAGGAACAATTTTAGGGCACTGCTCGTCAGTTTCATCTGTGATCCGGGGCGTACGAGGTACGATTAGCCAACCCAACAACTTGCCCACAGAACTAGAAAAATTAGTTGCCATCTCTTCCAAAGACATAAAACCAGCTCAACAGCCCAAACTAAGAGATTTAGTCAAAAAGTACCAAGACATCTTCGATACCGGACAAGGAAAAGGGGGTCTACTACCTAGTTACCAAGAGGCATTCCCAAGATAAACCGTCCTATGAAGATGTCTGGAAGAGTCTCACCAAACTAAGAGATACTATGGTGGACCAGAATCTGGTGGATCTAGCAATTCCAAAATTGTCCTGTGGTATTGATGGGTTGGACTGGAGAGTCATAAGAAGTATGCTGGAGGCGATATTCAGATCCAGCGGCGTCAAGATTTTGGTTTGCTGTAACCCTCTTCCACGACCGATCATGAAGACCGTGGAGTGTTACTTCCATCGAACTTCACGGTGCAGATATGGGGAGTCATGCAGATATCGTCACACTCCAAGGATGAAATTTCGGGACGAAATGTCTTTAAGAAGGGGGCAATGTAACGAACCTAGGCCGGACCTGTCGCCTCACGTGTTGCCATCGACAGCGATGAGATCATCCCCGGAGATATTCGAGAACCATCCAGTGCGCTCTTCCGCGGAAAACAACGGTAATATTGGAAACAATTAACCAACCTCCGAATTCGAAACATCGAGAATGCTGTATCGGAGATAAATAGGCAAACCTCAAGTGGAGTAGGACAGTCTGAACGAGCCCATACCATCGAGCTATACAGTGGCGTAGTAATATAAATTAAGTTGTAGATTCAGTGTGAAATAAATTATTTAAACCAAGTTAAGTTTATTTACGTTACACTATGATTGATTTTTCTACCTTTGAATAAAAATATATTGTTCATGCCTCAAAATTATAAGACTGTGTAATTGATATGATATTGATTATTGCTATGATTTTATTGTTGTTTTCACATACATATTTCCTGGTGAATTTATATACAATGGGTTTATGAGATTTATTGATTGATGGTTTTGTGTATTGGTTCGAATATTGATCTTAATTATATCTTTTAAATTGACCACCATATTATTATTTCATCTGTTTTGATAGCTTGAGATATGACCGAGTACATAGATTAAACGAACCTCGATCATATATTGAAGGAATTACTTGGATTTGACCGCTCTCTAAGTAAATTTTCTGATTTTTTTCTATTATTTTGAATTTGGAATTAATTGTTTTGGAAGTAATAAATATTGTCAAGAAAGCATTGGCAATTTATAAGAGAAAAGAAGAGTAATTTATAAAGGGTTAATCGTGAAAAAAAGTATTTTCTGATTTTTACTATTATTATTGAAATTTGGTGCATATAAAATTTAAATATGACACCTCCACTAGAAACTCCCTCAACGACTAGTCAGGTACCTCCTGTGTTACAAATTGAACCAAATATTGCTATTACTTTGGACAATGTACCTATATATAATGGGCAAACGAAAATTAAAGATTTTATTCGGATCATAGATGATTGTGCTATTCTGGGAAAATGGAATGATTTGCAAATAGTGTCAATAGTGCGATTGAAATTACGAGGGATAGCGAAACAATTAATAGACGCAGATAGTAAATTACGAACTACCGGAAGTTGGGATGAGTTAAAGAAAGGGTTACAAGAACAATTCGGTATAACAAAAATTCCAGGACAAGATAAAAGAGAGTTATTAGAATGCCGTCAGAGAAAAGATGAAACATGCCGCCAGTATTTGGCACGATTAAAAGTTTGTGCTGCAAAAATTTTAATACTCACGGGAAATGACACTGTAGATAGGGTTATTTTACACAGACATGAGCAGGATATTATTACACAATTTGCATTAGGATTACTTGATCCGGTTAGAAAAGAGTTTTATCTGCCAGTCCTGATACATTAAAAGAGGCTATTGAATTCGCTGAGAAAGAGGAAATAATTGAAAGTTTGACAAAACCGACAGATAGAAGTTTCAGGAATTTCAATTCAAATTCGCAAAATACTAATGTAGTAGTTTGTCATTATTGCCAAAAACCGGGACATACTATAAGAGATTGCAGTATTAAAAATGGTAATTTGCAATCAAGAAATGCAATAATATGTCAGTATTGTCAGAAACCCGGACATAATATAAGAGATTGTAGAATGAAAAATGGGAATTTGCAAAATAGGAGCCTAATTACATGTCAGCATTGTCAGAAATCCGGACATGATATTAGAAATTGCCGAATGAAGAATAAAACTTGTTTCCGGTGCAATGAACAAGGGCACATGTCATATGATTGTCAAAATGGTACGAGACAACGTTATGAAAATAGGAGGGATTTAAACGATCATCCGGTTCTCGATCCGTCTTTGTCGAGAACCGCAAACAATCGTCAATAAATCAACACGAAAGACATATGAGGCCAAACCAAACGATACTTACCTATACTTCAGGAGAAGCTCAAAGAAATGTTATTATGTTAGAGATTGCAGGAATTTTTCGAACTATTCTGATTGATACAGGTGCTGAAGTATCGTTGGCCCATTTAAGCATTACACGCGGTATGAAAATTAATTATGAAGTTAAATATTCATTGAAGGACGTCCAAGGAAATGTCATACCATATATAGGATCAGTAATTTTACCCATTCAATTGAATGAAAGAACGCAAATTGAACATGAATTTATTATCATTGATGCCAATCATTTGAGTACCGAATTGATTTTGGGACTGGATTTTTTACAAGAACACAGGTTAAATTAGATTGGAAAGCAAATAAAATGTTTTTGAGAAATGAAATTATTGACCTTCATACGGAACCGAAAAATATATATCAGACAGAAAAGGATAAAGAAAATCTCAAGTGGAAAAGAAAATTCGAAGATATGGAAAGGAAAATTGAAAGTATGGATAAGAGATTGTTAGAATTAACCACCACAATAGAGGGATGGATGGAAAGAAATTCCGAAGACAAGCTAGGTTCACCATGGGAGTGCACGCCCAGAACAAATAGCCGAGTAATTGGAAATGGATTTTCATGCCATGAGACGAGTTCAGTTGGCTCTAAGCAGGGATTTCACTCGCGAGGAAATCCAGTGGAAAATTCAGGAAGTAGGGATCAGAAAGGAATGCTACGTTTATATGAAGAAAATACAGTTGAAAAAGAGAGAAAATTGCGAAAACAATGGAAAAATAATCGTAAGAAATTGTCCAGAAAGAAGAAAAATAATGGGAAAATGGAAACAGGGGTTACTGGTCAGAATGTGTACCAGAGAGAAGGAAAATTTTCAAAGCTTGAGAATAGGCAGAAAATTAATTCAGAAAAGAACGGGTTAGGAACCGCGGAAACCGGAGCGTCCTGTATATTAGGAAGGATTAATTTGCAAGATAGTGCTATGATTTTGAATGACATTCAAGGTGAAGGAGCCAGTTCATCCAAGGATGACATACCTTCCACCAGTACTATGGAAAAATCCAATGAACTCGGAAAGAAAGTCTCAAAAGGAAGCACGAAGTCTGCAAAAAGGAATCTAAAGAGTGGATTATTTTCATCTAATGAAAATCTGCCTCCTAAAAATATGGTAGCATGTCCCGGAAAAGCGAGAAAACCTTTGCGAGAGAATAATTTGTTAGATAATACAAATTTGAGAGAAACTGAAAGTACTATACAGGGTAACAGGAATCTGTCAGAGCAGGAAAGTATTAAGAAAAAGGGTTATGAAGTGAAAAATTCTAAAACACCTACTGAGTGTACAGAAATTAGGGGAGCTAAAAGGAATAAAATGACAGAAAAGGAAGTCGAAGAAGAAATTTTCAAAACACCTACAGAGTGTACGAAAAATATGAAGAAATTGCTAGAATACGAAGATGAGGATGAAATTTTCAAACACCTACAAGTGTTCGAAAAATATGGAAAAAAAGTCAGGAAATAATGAGAAAACTCATGATACTTATACAGAGGGTACGGAAATTATGGAAGATAACGAGTCATGTAGTTCAAGAAAAATTATTAAAGTAGATGAGAGGAAATTTTCGAAGGATAGTTTAATAAAAAAAGGAAATTCGCCTAAGGGAGAAACTTTTTCTGCCAAGATGTTAGAGTCGACAAAATATCTCGGAAAGACGGAAATCGAAAAAAGTACCATTCCTACTAAAAATAATTACGAGACGGGGATTTATTTGTCTAAGGACATGATCTTGCCTCCTAGGACTATGACTGTTGTTATGGCTAAGGCTCAAAATATTTTGCCGTCCGATAATGTGGTTATTGAAGATAATGAAGCAATAAGTGGATTAGTAGTAGCTAGATCGATAGGTAAAAATAGGAAAGATATTCCTATACGAATAATAAATGTTTTAGAGAGAACTTTATTGATACCCAGAAAACATGTGATTGCCAACGGATTTGAGCAGACACAGATAAGGAAAAGAAAGTGATTGATAAAGGAAAAAAGATTAGACGAATAGAAATTCAGGATGAAAACATAATTTTGCAACAATTGCATTTGGATGATCCAAAGGACATTGGTCAAATTAAATTAGCGGAACTTATAAAAGAATATATAGATATATTCAAAGCACCTAGTCAGAAATTGAGTAGTACCCATTTAGTGAAACATAAAAAAAGGAATTTTAAAAGATATAAGTAGAATCTCCTGAGTGTCCCCGTATAGTTAATTATAAAAAAACACACAGGGCTAAGAGCCACAATTTAGGTTATGTATCGACTATAGAGAATTGAATGCTATTACAAAAACGGATTTTTATCCTTTACCTCATTTGCAAGACACTTTGAGGAGATTAGATGGTACAGAATTATTCAGCGTGATTGATTTAGCAAGTGGATATTTCCAAATCGAGTTAGATGAACGTGACAGAGAAAAAAGTGCTTTTTCTACTCCAAATGGACATTATGAATTCAAAAGACTTCCGCAGGGACTTAAAAATGGCCCCAGCTCATTTTCGCGTTTTATGAGTATTACCTTTGCTGATATTACTGGAAAAGAATGTCTAGTATATTTAGATGACATTATAGTATTCAGTGGACCAAGTGTCGATGAACATTTAGAAAGATTACGCCATGTATTTGTTAAAATGAGAGCAAGCAACTTAAAGTTCAAGCCAACCAAATGCCAGTTTATGAAAAAAGAAGCCAAGTATTTAGGACACATCGTTTCAGGCAAAGGATGTCAAACAGATCCTGAAAAAACTCAAGTAGTTAAGAATTACCCCCAACCTAAATGTGTGAGAGAAATAAGAGCTTTTCTTGGATTGTGTGGCTTTTACAGAAAGTTTGTTCAGAACTTTTCAAAACTTTCACAACCGCTCATCAAATTAACTAAGAAAGATGTGAAATTTCATTGGGGAGCTGAACAGCAGCAAGCATTTGACACCTTAAAAGAAGCTTTGATAACACCGCCTATTTTGAAATATCCTGATTTTTCAAGACCTTTTATAGTTACCACTGATGCGAGTGCATCCGCCATTTCAGGAATTTTAAGTCAAGATTACTCAGGATTTGAACACCCTATATGCTATTCTAGTAGAACACTGAATGCAGCTGAAACTCGTTATTCTACTATTGAGAGAGAATGCCTAGCAGTAATTTGGGCAGTAAAGAAATATAGATGTTATTTAATTGGCACTCATTTTACTATCATTACTGATCATCGTCCATTAATATACTTATTATCGATTAAGGATCCTAGTAGTCGATTAGCTAAATGGGGAATGACTTTGTTGGAATATTCGTTTACGATCAAATATCGCAGGGGAAAAGATAACAGCAACTCTGACGCGCTTACTCGTTTACGAGTGTCTGAAGATGAATCAGTAAGTAATAAAACAGAAACTCAGGTTAGACAAATATTTGCTATAAATAAAGATGTGGAAATTATAGAACCTGTTATAGATACAGTATGGAGTTTAGAAGACATTCAGCAGTTACAGAAAAATGACCATAAAATCTCTGAAATAATTGATTCATTATCCGAAGATGATTCAAATTTTTATGTAAACAATCAGGTGTTATATATCAAGAGAAAGGCTGACGAACGGAAGGATAAAATATACGCACCTCAAGTTATGAGAAAACAAATATTGAATTTATACCATGATAATATATTTTTTTGTCATGGGGGTCAACAAAAAACATTATGGGCCATACAAAAAGAATTTTTCTGGCCGAATATGCGAAAAGGATGGAAAATTATATAAATAATTGCCATTCATGTAATATACACAAATCTTCTAGAAGTAAGCCGACAGAATTACAGAGGATGCCAATACCAGAGACAGTATTTGAATTTGTAGCCATAGATATAGTAGGGCCTTTGAATACTACATATAAGGGAAACAAATATATTCTCACTATAATTGATCACCTAACAAGATATGCAGAAGCCATTCCAATTCCAAATATAACTGTAGAAACTGTGGCAAAGAGCTTTGTAGAAAATATTATTGTGAGATATGGAGCCCCGAGATATTTATTGAGTGATCGTGGTTCCCAATTTTTATCGGCGTTATTTTTGGAAATTTGCACCATCTTGAAAATTAAAAAGCTAAACACTACAGCTTATCATCCAGCTACGAATGGAGTATTAGAACGTTTTCATCGACATTTGAAAACCACTCTATCACACTTAGTGACAGAACATAAGTCTAAATGGGATGACCAACTACCTTTCGCGCTTTTAGCAATTAGAAATCAAATACATACTTCGACCAGAGAAAGTCCATTTTTTTTAATGTATGGCAGAGATATGATATTGCCCCATCAAATTACATTGCAGCCACCCCGTATAAGATATGATACTCATGAAGATTATGCTTCGGAAATGCTGCAAAGAATGCAACTGGCACATTCAAACGCTAGAAAATTGTTAGAAATTTCGGCAGCAACTTTAAACAAGAAAGAAAACAAGAAAAACAAATTAAGAGAATTCGCAATAGGATCTCTAGTATATCTAAAAACTCCACCGAAAGTTTCAGCCCGAAAAGCACTTTCCAAGTCTCTTTTACCAAAATACGATGGACCCTACAGGGTGTTGAAAAAGTTATCCCCTGTAAATTTTGAAATACAATTAGTGGGAAAAATCAAGAAACAGGTAGTTCACGCAAATAGACTGAAACCATATAAGGTGAAGATTTATATAAGAAGAAAGAAAAAGCTGAAGATGATACCAAAAAGGCTGAAAAAAACAGCTGAAAAGGAACAAAACGATGACGAAACGTCGGAACTTGCTTATGTATTAACTCCTGAAGAGTTTGAAAAGCAGTCAAAATTCCATAAGGGCGAAGCTCAAGGTAACATTAAAGAAAAAATTATACATTCTTCAGTAGAAGAAAATATCTCAGAACCAAAATTGCAATTGGAATTACCCCAGGTGGAAGGTTTAGAAATTAATAGTGAAGTTCAAAAAACGAATGATACTGAAAATGGTAGAGAAATTATTACTAACGACGAGTTAAACAATAAAACTAATATAGAGTCCTCTGACAGTGAGAAGGATGACAGAAATAATTCAATAGTAACACATAGATATCCTACTAGATCGAGAGGTCCAAAAGAATACTTTTCTTTAGATATGTAAGTTCGATCAAAATCAAGAGAAATAAAAAAAAAAAACAAAGGATCAGAAACTAAAGATATGTGGTTGTTTGGAAAAAGGTAACTAAGGAATTAAAATTTTAGCAATAAAGTAACTAAATATAGCAAATTAGATGTAACGTAAATAAACTCAAAAAGGTAATCGAATTTGAGGTTAATGGTAGCATAAGAATGAAAAAACAAAACAATGAATATTTTCATAAAGAAATAAAGTAGATAAAAAAAATTATAAATGAGTAAAGAATGAATGAAAATTTATTTAGGCCTGTTACGCAGTATTGACAAGAGTTGAAATTTTCGAATATTCTATGCTTTCTCAACTCCTCAACTTTTTGAACGTGAATAACTTACTTCATCCCGATCAACATGGTTTCCGTACAGGACATTCAACTATCAGTGCTATTAACTCTTTTTATGGAAACATTATACAATCTATTGAAACTGGACAAAATCCAACAGGAGTCTTCTGCGATCTTAGTCGAGCTTTCGACTGTGTAGTACACGAAAAATTGCTTGATAAACTTTATCTTAATGGAATAAGAGGTAAACCTTACGAATGGTTCAGTTCCTTTCTTGAAGGAAGAATCCAGCGGGTAAAAATCAATCACACCAACAATATTAAAACAATAACCCATATCTCAAATCCACAACAAAATAACATTGGTGTTCCCCAAGGGTCCGTCCTAGCACCTATACTCTTTTTAATTTATATAAATGAACTGCCAACTGTTCTGCCAAGAGCCTTCACCTGTTTGTATGCTGATGATGCTACCCTGCTTTTCTGTGATAAATCCGCAGTAGAACTCCAAAATAAAATAAACAACACAACTGATGCCCTACATAGTTGGCGGCAACAACCTCTGTTTCTCATATCTGCCAAGAGCCTTCACCTGTTTGTATGCTGATGATGCTACCCTGCTCTCATAATCTATACCAGGCAAAACACCAATCCACCTTCCCTGACCTGAACATCTGCGGCACACCTCTTGAACATAGTACATCCTCCAAATTCTTAGGTATAATAATCGACAACGATCTTAGCTTTAAATCACATTGCAATAATCTGACTAGCTCTCTACACTCCAAATGCTACCAAATTAGAATCCTCAAACGCGTTTTGGACAAACCTAGTTTGCTCCTATTTTATCACGCCCAGGTACAATCAAGAATTTGCTACGCAATCACAATATGGGGGAGCTCCCCAGCAGCGAAAGACGTATTCATCGCACAAAAGCGAATAATACGTTGCCTTGCAAACGTCTCCCAGCAGACGTCATGTCGAGATCTTTTTAAGAAACTTGGAATTCTACCACTCCCTGGTCTTTTTATCTTAGAAGTCATAACATATATTCACGCGAATAAAAAAACGTTTCCCACAAACAACCAATATCACAATTATAATACGAGAAAAAAAACGACTTCCATTTACCACCCTCACATCTCACCATTTCTCAAAAATCACTGAACGTGATAGGACTGAGATTATACAATGTACTTCCAAATGAGCTGAAAGTAATAGAACAGACGCATATTTTCAGAAAAAAAATCAAAGCATTTTTATTGGGCATTACTCCATACAACCTTGATGAATATTTTGAATATTTTTAATGTTTTATTTTTATTTTATTGTTATAACAAACATTTTATCTGAAATATGTTCACATTCATAATTGTTCAGATATTTATAATTTTTTATCGATTTTGTGAGTTGATATCGTTGATGTGTGTCTCATTTTATCTATATCCAACTATGTATTGTATTTTATGAATAACTTTATTTATACATGTACTTTGTTTTGACTTGTCCTATAGCTTTATGAGCTCGCATTTGGATCAATAAACTATCTATCAAAAAAAAAAAAAAATAACTGCAACTACCAATTGCAGAAATCACCCTGTATTCAACCAACCGAAGTCTCTGGAGACGGCTTCTTACAAATACATAAATTGTACAGAAACAGGAAGGAACCCTTTCAAATTATCGAGAATCCGACTTAAATATTCTGGCCATCGCATAAGTTAAAGCTGCCACCATAACAGGTGTTTGCCATTAGACTACTGTGGTTTATTTCGAGAAGAGCATTAGACACCCCGCTGTGAACTCTTGTGAATCGCCGAGATAGTAAACTCAATAAATTAGGGTAGGAACACGAAGAAACTAAACTACAGATGTTATGATGAGGACCCATTTAATTCTCGTTATATTCTTTGGAATTAAAATAACGACTATTGTAGGACTGATAGCTTATGACTGCAGAAATTCTGATGGGAATTTTTCTACTTTGTCTCTCCGCGATGTACAAAGATTCCTGATATACCTGAGCTTATTCTGTACATGAGACTCGTATAATAGCTTTAGAAAAAAAAAGATATGATAAAATTTCAGTTAAATCATGTCTTATAGAAATAACGCAGTTGATGATGTCTTGTGGTATGTTTTCACATACCTCCTTAGTACCGGATAGTTTGATTACTTATTTGCATACCGTTGGAAGAGAAGAATGTTGGAAAATACATCAATATTTGGAGTATCGTGGATTCCCAGGGGAAATTATAAAACTCCAAGCAAATACCTCTCAAACTGCGCAAATTTTAATGGCGGGAGAATTAAGCGATACAGGAGAATGTAAAGGTGCTACATATTCATTTAGGGGAAGAACATATAAGAATGTAGTGGTTACGGCAAATGCAAAAATCACTCTAAAAGATTATACCGCCACAGCTCGATTAGATTCCAATAGTATTAGTTTGGAAAATCAATTATCATGTACCTTTGACAAAGAATATTGTTTAGATGCATTTTAAGGAGAGATCGTTTGGCAGGTATCTAAACAAAATGAATGCAAACGTTATCGAAATTTATATGAAGGAAAAGCTACCCGAATAACGGAAAAATTGGACTCTTTTGACATAAATCAGTTTATGGTTATTGAGGATCGGACAAAAATATTTGCTGTACAATTGATAAAGAAAACTCAACTTTGTAACTTACTAATGTGGATCACAGAACATCCAAGGATTTTGATATTAGAAATACCCTTGAATAGTTCAAATACATATCTAGATTTCTCTATCACTTTAGGAGAACCAACAGCTGATATAATTACGTATGTAAATTCGAAATTTTTGTACATAGAACAATCATTTAAACGCAATATGAACGAATTATTAGCTGATACCATACACAGACGATGTTTATTGAAGAGAGAAATTTTGAAAAATAGATTGATTATGGCGCAACAAATACCGGAAATGATTTCTATATTATTGCAAGATCAACCTGGAGTTCTAGCCAAAATTAGCGGAGAAGTTATGTATTTACTTCAATGCTCTCCTGTCATAGTAGAAGTTAGAAGAGACAATAATTGTTATCAGGAATTACCAGTAACTTATAACAATAAATCCTATTTTATGGCTCCGATAACAAGAATATTACATGAAATTGGGCAACAAATAGAGTGTTCCACTGTCATTCCACCTATGTATTTTTAGAGGAAACTGGATTTTGTTTGATTCATTGCCAAAAATTAGTTCTCCACCACATGAGTTATCTGTGTTGGAACATAATCCCATGAAATTGGATGGAATTAAATCCCTGGGAATAGGTGGGATATACACCGAAAAGGAAATAAGACAGGCTCAAGAATTGTTATTATTCTCATCAGAAAAACAAGCAGTAAATAATATATTGATACATAGAATGGCAAATAAAACATTTATAAATCAAGGCTATTCACCGCTGAATTTATTTGATGCAGAAGAAATGGAAAAATTAGCCCAAAACACTCTGAAAAGAATATACGGGTGTTACCACTATTGGTGATGTAACAAGTGGATTTTGGGAATATATTTTGTTTGAGAATTGTAAAATTTTGTATAGAAACCGGTATCAATGTTGTATCGATACATCGTATTACCGGTTGTTCAGGACATTTGTTTTTTGCTGTATGGAATACTCTTACTTGGCTTGTTATAAACAATAAATCACCAAATGAAAAATGTCAGAAACCGAAAACGGACGATTCTCAAATCATATTAGAAATGTCGAGTATTGTGGAAGAAACTCCGTCTTTTTCTCGAAAAAAAAGAACCGATTTATGCTACGATACAAACCCATCCTTTCAAGGGATTATCTTGGAAACATGAGAATTCAAAGTGAAAGTGTCACCAGATGTCTGTTGCCGAAACTAAAATATAGACATCTCCCACGTTTTATATTGAAAAGTGTTGAAGGATATTTTAAGTAAATATGGCCTGAAAAGTGACAAACATTGTAACCCATATTTTCAGTAACCGGACAGTAAGATACCCGAAATAAGAATCCCATAGTGGATATTGTTTAACACCCCATAAATAATGAAAAAAATGAAAAAAGGTTTACAAGATTTTTCGAAATTAAAAATAGGTAGAATATGTTACGATGCGTGAGAACTTCGGGTAGACCCAAAGGCTATGCCCTATAATATAAGTGGAAAAGCTTAGAGATTTTGCCAGTGTTGACTAAAACCCCTTAGACTACCTATCGCGAGAGTAATAGATATCTAGTGTCATTAACGAAAATCTATATAAGTTATTATGGAAATGTTACTGAGTGTGCTTCCCCTCATTGAAGATTGGACCACAAGAAAACAGATATTGTTGAGCTCCCTCAACAACTTGCGAAATGATATCCTATACTGGAAAGGGTTGACGCCTTCCAACTTAAATTCTACTCAGTTGGCTTACAGCGTAATGTATTTCAATAAATATCATTCGGAATACGTAAAATTGCTGAGTTCCCACGGAGTAGAAAGCTGCGATTGTGACCACTGCAATACAGACCGAAACAGAGGGATGCAGCAACCATCAACCTCCACTGTGGAATCTGTCCACCCACTAATCGGATTACTGCAACAACACAATATACCCTCAAATTGTGATTGTCTACACTGCAATGAAAATCGAGACAATTGGCCACTATGCGGATGCGACACTTGCAATACGGCCCAATTCATTCTGAGACATCCAAGTCAGCCAGGTCCTTCAAGAATCATTGAAACGAGACGGGACCTGAACATCCCGTGGTTGCCTGTAAATGGGCCCCGCAGGTGGAATTGCCAAAGCCCGTCGTCATCCTCTGGGGAGAGTGATGAAGATTAAATAGGTGGAGAAACATTTGATCCAGATAAGTTATAGTGAACATAGACATTAATATTGACAAATTTCATTTTATTTGATAAATTTTTTATAATTACTGTAAGTGTGCATGTTAGTTAAGAACAACTAAAATTTTATTTTACTATTTTTTCCATTTAACCAGAGACTTAAATTATTTTTATTATTGATGATATTTCTCCCATCGATTATTGTAAGTGTGCATGATAGTTAAGAAAATCCAGATGTTTTTAGAATTGATAGAAACTGCTGTTAAATTCTTGAAGTTAATTATATTATTATCGCTATCTAAAATTTATGCAAAACTCGAGGCTAGATGTGACTATCAGAGTTAAGCAGAAAAGGAAACTATTTAATCTATAGATTGAATACTATAATAATTGTATTATACTAAATGATTAAGTGTTAAAATTAATCATTTAGCTTGAGAATGGGGACGAATGTCATGATCTGCTTATAGAGCTTGGAAAAGAAATATGATTCAAGAATATATTCATTTAGAACGTTCACCTGTAACCTATTAAAATTCAGTATTCAAATATAACTTCTTATTACGTAAAAATTATTCTATCCTAACGAATATTGAACTCAATGAAATCAGACATTTTAAAAATAATTTCATGTAACTATGCGTGAGACTAATTTATTTATAAACCACACGTGGAATGCCCTGAAGTTGAAACAAAGGTTCACAAACATGGATGTACCATTAAAATAGTATCTAATTATGAGTTCATCAGAAAAATAGATTCTCTATTTATAAACGCCCTAACTAAGGAGTCATACAGCTGCAGAGACAATGTAATAATTATATTTAAAAATAACACGAAGCCAATTGGTCATCATATAGTCGTTTATAGTTCTCTATATGTGGTAAAACGAGGATATATATAAAGAGTTGGAACAATAAGACGCCATTATTCTATTCCATTCGGTATTTCATTCAAGTATTCATTACAAGTCAGTATGTATTTTAAATGGCACCTTTTGATCATATAATGTTGTAGTCAAATAGATAAAGACTTTTCTACTTCAAGTTAATCAGATGCAACCAAGTTTCAATGCACCAGTCATTAGAACTCACACCGATGAGTTTCTAAAATATTTGCATACATTGATATGTAGTTAGAAGAATTCATCCGACTTCATCATTGCTCCAGTAGTAAATCAAATGATAAATTACTTATCGGGATTTCTCAAGATTAAATAACGGAATTGATTTTAGTGAAGTGAACATCGTAAAGTGTCTATTACAGGGTGAGACCACATATTTTTTCTCTTTGATTTATTGGGTACCAGGCTTTATAAAATGAACATTTTTCCTCATTCATACTCTAAATTCATTAATGTTGATTCAATTACTTTGATAAATATTCATTATTTCATCAGATTTGATAGTTGCTTGTTTTAGGAATAAGATCAAATTGATTAATACTATCCATTGATTTATATTGAAAATTTTGTTATTATGTTTTAAATTCCTACAACATACTAAAGTGGTTGTTTAATGAAGAAAAACAATTACCATGTTAATTGTTTCAATCCAGAGAATTGATTTAAGTATTTGAGATTTGTGAACTTTGACAAAGACAAAGTTTAGATTATACTGATAAAGCTTGAAATAAGTATTAAATATATATACTATGATTGATTTTTCTACCTTTGAATAAAAAAAAAATATTGTTCATGCCTCAAAATTATAAGACTGTGTAATTGATATGATATTGATTATTGCTATGATTTTATTGTTGTTTTTACATACATATTTCCTGGTGAATTTATATACAATGGGTTTATGAGATTTATTGATTGATGGTTTTGTGTATTGGTTCGAATATTGATCTTAATTATATCTTCTAAATTGACCACCATATTATTATTTCATCTGTTTTGATAGCTTGAGATATGACCGAGTACATAGATTAAACGAACCTCGATCATATATTGAAGGAATTACTTGGATTTGACCGCTCTCTAAGTACATTCTCTGTGTCAATGTTTAGTTGCACAATCTTCAGTATAGAACCTCTAACGACTTTTTGTAAGACACGCTTCTGTACTGTCAATTGTGTGAAAAAGATTCAGTATTGAGTAGAGTGCATACAAATAATACCAGTATAGTTAGACATTAATTGATGGTATTGGTAAAATCTTTCTATTGGATTTTCTAGAGTGTTTCTTTAATAAAAGTTACTGTGAGGTTCGACAAACACTTGGGTTTTCGGAGTGGTGTGTGAATTCATAACACTCTGTATATACTCAGGTTTTAACAATAACTGGTCAGTGGTGGGGTCTTTAGAGTCTCCCCATATATCAGGTTATAACAACACCCTGTTTAGATATCAGCTGTTTGAAATTCCCTTCATGTTCAATTGCGACTTTTTTATCGTTTGTGTTTGGGATCGGCTTGTTTACTGTTTTTTGTAGATTAAATTGGTCACGGACAGTATTTATTTTTGTTAATGCTCCATTCGAGGAAGTGTTCCTACTTGTTTTGACTGAATCACTACAAGATGGAACTAATGGCATTGAATTTTAAACATTCAGTGGTTTGAGAAGAGATATTAATTCTTCTTGTTCTTGGGTTCTCTTTTCGAGATGCATCGATAGTTTTTGAAGTGTTTCCAGTTGGAATTTCAAAGACGTTACTTCATGTTTCAGTTAGTTACAGGCAAGTTACTGAGCACTATCAGTTGTCTCCGCTGAAAAAGCAGATTAGCGAATATATTTCGAAATGTTTGATATGCGCAACGACGAAGAGTAATCGGCTTAAAGGAGAAGCAGGTATGCGACCCCACGAGCCAGATAGGCCGTGGCAAATAATTTCTATAGATGTTATAATAATAATAATAATCATTTATTGCCCAACAGGTAAAACCCAATTACAGGACATAATTAAATACATCAGTACTGTTAAGTAGTAGATAATTAACAAGTAATATTAAGTTCAAATGTGACATGTGATACAATATTAATAAATAAAAAAAGAAGAAAAAAGACAAAAACAAAGTGTAAATTACACTAGTGAGACGAAAAATCACTAAACTAATATAAACTAATCAATGGTAATGCACGGTTATGAACGGTAATGAACGGTAATAAACGGTAAAAGTGATGGTACATAATTTCTAACGGTAACAAAAAAGAAAAAAAAAACAACAAAAACAGATTTAACTATAGTCAATTCCATATTTCCATTGCTACTTTTTTCATATGCTTCACAGAACAAGTATTGATATCGCAAAATTGAAGTAATAATCACACATATACTCAATTGGAGAATGCAAGATTAAATTTGTTCGCGCTGTGGAACAGTAAAATGTGAGATTCAGCCGTGAATGAGCCCTTGGTACCCTAAAGTTCAGTTCTGATAAAAGCAAACTGCAGTCAATTAGGCCGTGCAGCAGTTTATGAGGAAAAGTTATTGACGCACATTTTCTCCTTTTTTCTAAAGAAATGAATTGAAAGTGGTCAAGAAGGTTGTTATGGTCAGAGCCTCTAGCTGGATAGATACCACAATTTTTGAAGTACATGAATTTCAAGAACTTTCTTTGTACTTTTTCGATTGTGTACTCATGACAAACATAATAGGGTCTCCAAATGACTGAGCAGTATTCAAGTTTGGATCTTACATATGAGAAGTATAATATTTGCAGGGCATTAAAATTTGTAAAGTTCTGACAGTTTCTTATGATAAATCCTAACATTTTAGTGGCTCCGGAAGCTTTTTCATTCATGTGATTGGCAAAAGCCATTTTAGAGTCAAAGAATACACCTAGATGTTTAGTCTCATTACAACGAGTCAACAATCTACCTTGAATATTGTATGGGTGTTCAGTATATGTGTGTTTTCTTGTATATGACATCGCTTTAAATTTATCAATATTCGAATGCAGGTTATTAATTTCACACCAAGCCTGTACATAATCTATGTCTTCCTGAAGTTTTATGCAATCATCCACATTTTGGATAGAACTTACTATTTTCAGATCGTCAGCAAAAAAAAGATTCATAGAGTTTATTTGTGAGTTCAAATCATCAATAAAAATTAAAAACAACAATGGTCCCAAGTTCGACCCTTGGGGTACACCAAATTGAGAGAAAGGCCGGCGAGAGTTGTTACGTGGTTCTGAAAGGCGGTGCCGAATGGAACGTTCACGTTAATGATATACGGGTAGCACCTAGCCCTCGGGCTGGGCAAGCAGAAATATACCCTCGGCCACCTCCGGTTGAAGAACCAAATGATAATCCTAGGCGGCAAGTTTTGGGAATGTAGACAATTTCCAAATATTTCTTATATAGTGCCGTGTCCCAAATGGGAAACCCCATAGTTGTCATCATATTTTTACCTGTACATAGTGCCGCGTCTCGAACGAGAATATTTTCCTCCATGGGTATAGTGAACCCGAATTTTTGTATACATCCTTGTCATGTCCGTGAGTATAGTGAACTCCAACTTTCGCCACAGCAAAAGTATAGTGAACTTTTAGAATTAGTACCTTTTTTATATAAATAAGTAAAGTGTTTTAGGACGTATAGGTCCTCAGAGAAATGAAGTATTTTTCTTTTAACTCCATCAGAAGTTAAAAGTTGAAAAGATGAGACAAGAAGTCTGAATATATGTTAGGGATGTGATATTCCCCTAGTCAAATTTTAAAGAAAAAATTGATAGACATGGTAGTCTACCATTTTGAACTCGAAGAGTTGTGGAGCTTGGATAAGTCCACGTGTTGTTGTGTCTTCCTTTGGAAAGAAATTTAAGAGTACCTGCGACAGAGTAAAACCTGAGATTATGTTAGAAACATTATAATAATACTTACCTAAGTTTTTTTTACCTATCGTTCGTTTTTCTTAAAAAACAGCTATATTCCCGGTTACGGATGGCCAAACAGCTATATTCCTGGCTACGGATGGCCAATAGCTAGAATTCTGGCTATATATTGTCACTCTTTGAGGGGGATTGTCCCCAAAGAGAAGTATCCTTATCTGTTCGGGTCATGTTACCTGAAAAAATTTGAAATTTCATTTTGGGCTGAGAGCCACATGTTCGAGTAGTTTTAAGTTAACATTATGAGACTAAAGATCTAGGTGTATTATTTGACTCTAAAATCGCTTTTGCCAATCACATGAATAAAAAGGCTTCCGAAGCCACTAAAATGTTAGGATTCATCATAAGAAACTGTCAGAACTTTACAAATGTCAATGCCCTGCAAATATTATACTTCTCATATGTAAGATCCAAACTTGAATACTGCTCAGTCATTTGGAGACCCTACTATGTTTGTCATGAGTACACAATCGAAAAAGTACAAAGAAAGTTCTTGAAATTCATGTACTTCAAAAATTGTGGTATCTATCCAGCTAGAGGCTCTGACCATAACAACCTTCTTGACCACTTTCAATTCATTTCTTTAGAAAAAAGGAGAAAATGTGCGTCAATAACTTTTCCTCATAAACTGCTGCACGGCCTAATTGATTGCAGTTTGCTTTTATCAGAACTGAACTTTAGGGTACCAAGGGCTCATTCACGGCTGAATCTCACATTTTACTGCTCCACAGCGCGAACAAATTTAATCTTGCATTCTCCAATTGAATATATGTGTGATTATTACAACTCCATATGCAGTTTTTGTGATATAAATACTTGTTCTGTGAAGCATATGAAAAAAGTAGCAATGGAAATGTGGAATTGACTATAGTTAATCTGTTTTTGTTGTTTTTTTTTTCTTTTTTGTTACCTTAAGAAATTATGTACCATCACTTCTACCGTTTATTACCGTTCATTACCGTTCATAACCGTGCATTACCATTAATTAGTCTATATTAGTTTAGGGATTTTTCGTCTCACTAGTGTAATTTACACTTTGGTTTTTCTCATTTCTTCTTTTTTTATATATTAATATTGTATCACATGTCACATTTGAACTTAATATCACTTGTTAATTTATCTACAACTTACCAGTACTGATGTATTTAATTATGTCCTGTAATTGGGATTCACCTGTTGGGCAATAAATGATTATTATTATTATACCCAATTAGGATAGGGGAAAATTATTGTTAACCCTCTGGGGTATTCGGGCATGAAATGCCATATAAGATGTATGATGCTGTTGAAATAAAGTGAAAAAAAAATAAGCCTCTTTCAAGGCGTTGGTGGTTGCGATGGTGATGAATATGGTTGGTACATTTGTTAAGCGTCCTTTTTGGAGAGGGTCGTGTCGTGAAATGCCGCATTTGGCCCATTTCAGCAAATTAATGTTGAATATTATTTTTCATAAAATATTTTTTGTATAATTCGGAAAAAAGTTCGAATGAAATCTAGAGTGAAAACACTTGAAATATAGTATATCGCGAATTGCAGGGTTACGCCCCTTTTGACAATTCCGACCAATGGCGAGCCGCCACTCTAGACGCCGTCTTATTTAAGCATGCGAAGTTACCAAAAGTCTTTTAGTCTTGCTCAGTTAAACTGAGAGTCAAGTCGCCATATTTTGAGCTCTGGTGGATTTGCAGAAATAACTTTCCCGAGGAGCAACTTGGACAAGTTGCACGAAATTCTCCGATTGGAAATCTTATTCGTATCATCGATAGAGGATAGCTACGACTATCACGTACTAGGATTATATTTCATGGTTATTTAAGGAGGACTCCAGCCTACCAATTGTACCAAACTCATATTCATTATCAATCGTTTCTGCCAACAATAAGTTGGTTTCAAAAAGGAATTCGAAGCCCAAATTACGTAGTCTACGGAACGAGGGAGCAGAATAAGAATTTTAGCAGTGTGTTTTTATTTGGATGCCATTCCTGTCATTCCGCTACATGCTGGTGATTAGCCATGACAGCCGAGCTGGTATTGGGGTGTCACCAGGTGTAGAGGGTCGTGCTTTTTTCGAGGTTTGGGGCCACAGAGTCTCATTCCACGCACTCTTGGATAGGCCGACCTCGAGGACGTCTCCGGAGGCGAGCGGGCACCACGTGTGACGGTGTTAGGATACACGTGGTGAGATAGGCGCGATATTTATGACTAGAAACAGTGTTGCTTAGGGTATTGGGGACTCGTACAGCTTCCTACAGGTCCGCGCTCGAATGAAGGGGCATCACAGGGTCCAGGAGCTGAGCTAAATCATTTTCTCATGAATTACAGATTTCTGATAGGGCTCTCTCGATCAAAGATAGAACCCTAGACGTCCCGTCAGAACAGGAAGTTCGGCGATGAGCAGTATTAATAATACATAAACCATATCAGGCCATTCGCCAATATTAAAGGTTTTAAACTAGACATATAAAAACATCTCTTCTAAAGTCAAGAGAAGTTTTAATGCAAGTTCATTTTCAAATTTGTTCTATTTTTGTTAAAGAAAACTAAATGTTGAAGTTCATTCTATTTTATTTTGGCTTGAATAATTTCGGTTTTCTTATTCGAAATTGGAAATTGTCTAGACTCACGAGATTTCCGCTTTAGTGTTCTTCTCCTCCATTACAAATATTATAGGATAGCTTGGAGCTCATATCGTAGTTTCGTTTTATCACCCCCTCTGAGATCGAGCTGGCCGGAAGTGTATTTTCGGTAAAACTTCAACTAGAATATTTTTTTCAAACGATGCCCCTCCGAACTAGACATGGCGCGCAAGAAGCGTGGGACTTTCAGAGCTATTTGAAAATTAACCCTGAAGTTTCTCAAAGTCAAGAGAATATGGCATTTTCAACTCCAGCAATTCCGAGGTCTAATCGGCCTGAAAAAGCACAAGTCACTTATAGTAATCAAATCAAATCAAACTATGCTATTGTCAGAAGAAACTGGTCTTATCGACAAAGACGTTGAAAAAATACATATTAAAACAGAAAAGTAAAACATTAAAAACTAAACAATAATAATAAAAACGACAAATGGTACAGGTACAGACTAATTAAAATTCGTATAATTTAAAAATTAAGGAATGTAAAATAATAAGAGGGTACATTCCCAAGATGCAAACATATTAAAATAATTCCTTAATGAAGGGGCTGGTGTAGTTCACTATAAACGAAAGAGTTCACGACTAAAAAATTCCTCTATATTGTAGAAAGGATGAATGTATAGTAGTTCTTTCAGTTGTTTTTTGAATAATGCAAATGCTTCAATTTCTCTTAGGTTTAATGGTAAGCAATTATAAATTTTTAGCCCGTTGTAGATGATAGATTCTTTAGCAAGATTACTTTTAGGTATAGGTAATAGAAGTCTAAATTTTTGCGAAGATCGATTGTTATGATTTAAAGGCGCTGATATATATCTGTCACGGATTCTATGAATTAGACATGTAGTTTCTAAAATAAAAATCGAGGTGACTGTGAGGATTCTGTGGATTTTGAAGAGTTCCCTGCAAGCTTCACGCGGTTTAACTTTACAGAGAGCCCTAATGGCTCTTTTTTGAATAACTTGCACCATCTGTAATAATTGATTGCTACACACTCCCCAGAATGCTATACCGTATATCAGATGGGATTCAATAAGAGCAAAATATGCCGTTTTGGCGGCGGTCAAACCCAATTCACGTGATATTATCCTAACGGCATAGCATCCGGAGGACAATTTCTTGCACAATTTTGTAACATGTTCGTCAAATTTCAATTTTTTATCGATGTGAAGTCCGAGGAATTTGGTGAAGGAGACATTTTTAATGGTGTTAGTTCCTAAGTTGAGGGTAGAGAGCTCGCAGCGGAATGTAAGTAAATTCGTTTTAGAGGCATTGAAGACAAGAAAGTTATCATCACACTAGGATTTAATTTGTTCAATGTCTGTTTGAATATTGTGATGTAATATATTCTCCTTGGAGCAATATCGATAAATGTAGGCTTAAATGATGGAATAGAAAGAAAACGAGATTTTTCGGGTAACGAAATGCCTGAGAAAAATACTTGAGAGTGCAGTAATTAATTTTCAGACAATATTGCAAGGGCAAATATTACCACAGGATTTGATAGTAGTGATGGGGGAGAACAGCGAAAAATTAAATCTCGAGGGAAATTTTGCACAAACACAAAGGCGGCTGTCAGATATTTTTCAAGTTCCTAGTATAGAATCAAATCGTAGTGTTTTGAGGTTTGGAGAACCAAATCCACAACTCGCCTCGACGGTGACGCTGCCCAGTCAGAGGCAAGTTATTTCACAGATAAATTAGTCTTTTGCAGTTTCGAGGGCGCAAATGCAAAACTGCTGGCGCCCTAATTAAGAAATTCAGGAAAGAGCTGATTTCCTTCAAAATAATGTTAGTCATAGAGATGATGAAATTCCTACGAATAATATGGATCGTAGAAGTAATATATTTTTTGAGAACAATAATGTTCAAGAAAATAATGCCACGGAAAAGCTTGCAGCTTTAGTATTGCAAAATATGAATAGCATAAAAAAATTGGATACTCAAAGATTGCCAAATTTTTCGGGCACAGATACCGGGAATCCTTATTCTTTTCTAACTAAAATTGTAGACGAGTTGACGAAGCATCGGATACCACGAGAAGAGTGGGTCTCTTTCGTCCGATGTCAACTAAAAGGTGAATCATTAAATTGGGCTAATAACTATGCACACGTCTATATTTCGTGGGAGTTTTTTAAAGCCAGATTTTTTGCGAGATACGATAGCCAAGAGTGTGTCGCTCGTTAAACTAGCAAATTTTACGGTTGGTCGCAAGCGAAAAATGAACAAGTAGGAATTGAGATTAGTCGTGATATTAACCAGTTGGAAAATTTGGTGATTTGAATTCAAATGGAAAGGAAGAATCGTTAGTATCATTGGGGGACGACATCGCATTAGGGAAAACACTCCCACGAATAAAATTACAAGTGAACGGTCACGAGTGTCTGGCCCTAGTGGATACAGGGGCGACTTCAAATTTCGTCCGACCTGACGTATTGAAAGTAGTAGACCTGACAAACCTGTCACACCCGGTAACGGTGAGACTGGGATGTAAGGAGAATTCCAGCCAAAGTCTAGGGAAATTGGAAGTTTCGTTACGAATTGGCGACGCAAGTTTCAGCACTGTTGCATCAGCTTTACACAATTTGAATGAAAAAGTAATTTTGGGAATGCCTTTCCTGACGGAAACGGGTGCTCTCATGGATATTACCAATGAGTGTATCCATTTCGGGAGGGAAAGTAGGCAAGTGGCGATGTGGGTGTGTCCCGAGCCGGAAGGAGTAGTGGGGATTGAGAATCCAGCACTTCAGAAGGGCGGATTACAAATTTCGCGAGTTGTTAACTACCCTGTTTCGAAGGTATTGCCGAATCAATAGGGTTATTCTGAAGTTGTAGACCTACTACCTGAAAGGAATGAATTTAGGGGTGAAGAAGAAGAGGAGACGGATAGCGAGTGTTCAGAGAGCGAGGTAGGCTCCGAATTGCTATTAGAAGTCTTAGAATCGAATAAATTCTTGGAGGAAACAAATGTTCTCCGAAAGGAAGAATGTCTGAATGTATTAGAAACTTTCTACAAGAGAGTAGTTGCTGCACAAGCAACGGCACCATGCGTAAAAAGATTTACAGAAAGAATTGTGCAAGCCAAGGTGAACGCCCAACCTTCCGAATACGAGAGAAGAATAGTCAGTGAATTTGAGCTGATTGAGGGCGTCCTATATTATGTAGGTCCAAACAGGAACTTGCGGCGTGTAGTTATACCAAAGCTTTTTTTTTGGAGGTGATGCGTCGTTATCACGACATGATAGGGCATCCTGGGGTCGAGGAGACCTACAGGCAAGTTAGTGAACACTATCAGTTATCTCCGCTGAGAAAGCAGATTAGCGAATATATTTCGAAATGTTTGATATGCCCAACGACAAAGAGTATTCGGCCTCAAGGAGAAGCAGGTATGTGACCCCACGAGCCAGATAGGCCGTGGCAAATAATTTCTATAGATGTTATGGGCCCATATCCTGCTACTTCAGAAGGAGATAAATATCTTGGCCACCGACTGTTTTTCTAAATGGGTAGAAGGGCGTCTAGTCCCAAAGGCAGACGAAACGGCGGTAACTAGGTTTTTATGTGAAGAAATTTGTAACCGTTGGGATTATCCCCAATTGGTAATCAGTGACAGTGCAGCCCAATTTGAGGGTAGGAAACTTGAGGAATATTGTGGGAAATACCAGATAGAACTGAAGTTCTCGGCGGTGTTTCACCAACAAGCCAATCCCGTAGAGAGGCGTGCTCAGGAGATATAAAGGATTCTTCGAGCTGCCCTCCTCGGTAAAGCAGAAGCGCAGTGGGGTGAAAAAATCCCACATGTGTTACATTGTTTACGAACGCGGAAGAATGTGTCTATTATCTTATCTATTACTAGGCTATGAATTTCCGAAATCTGGCGAATGGGCTACGCCAACTCAGCGGAGAAGGATGAGGCGATTGGTCGCGCGACAGGTTCTAGTAGATGCGGCCAACGAACAAGCGCAAAAGTATAGGGATAAACTTTTTCCTCACCGAGATGATCCTTGTGTGACATTTGTAACCGGCCAGTGGGTATTGTGCCACAATCACAAACAAACACAAGGAAATTTTGGCCAAACATGGGTAGGGCCCTATCAAATCGAGAGAAAGGCCGGCGAGAGTTGTTACGTGGTTCTGAAAGGCGGTGCCGAATGGACCGTTCACGTTAATGATATACGGGTAGCACCTAGCCCTCGGGCTGGGCAAGCGGAAATAGACCCTCGGCCACCTCCGGTTGAAGAACCAAATGGGAATCCTAGGTGGCAAGTTTTGGGAGTGTAGACAATTTCCAAAAATTTTGTATATAGTGCCGAGTTCCAAATGGGAAACCCCATAGTTGTCATCATATTTTTACCTGTACATAGTGCCGCTTCTCGAACGAGAATATTTTCCTCCATGGGTATAGTGAAACCGAATTTTTTTATACATCCTCATGTCGGTGAGTATAGTGAACTCCAACTTTCGCCACAGCAAAAGTATAGTGAACTTTTAGAATTACTACCTTTTTTATATAAATAAGTAGTGTTTTAGGACGTATAGGTCCTCAGAGAAATGAAGTATTTTTCTTTTAACTCCATCAGAAGTTAAAAATTAAAAAGATGAGACAAGAAGTCTGAATATATGTTAGGATTGTGATATTCCCCTAGTCAAATTTTAAAGAAAAAATTGATAGACATTGTAGTCTACCATTTTGAACTCGAAGAGTTGTGGATCTTGGATAAGCCCACGTGTTGTTGTGTCTTTCTTTGGAAAGAAATTTAAGAGTACCTGCGAGAGAGTAAAACCTGAGATTATGTTAGAAACCTTATAATAATACTTACCTACGTTTTTTTAACTATCGTTCGGTTTTCTTGAAAAACAACTATATTCCCGGCTACGGATGGCCAAACAGCTATATTCCCGGCTACGGATGGCCATACAGCTATATTCAGGCTACGGATGGCCAACAGCTAGATTTCTGGCATATATTGTCACTCTTTGAGGGGGATTGTCCCCAAAGAGAAGTATCCTTATCTGTTCGGTTCATGTTACCTGAAAAAATTTGAAATTTTATTTTGGGCTTAGAGCCACATGTTCGAGTAGTTTTAAGTTAACATTATACCCAATTAGGATAGGGACCAATTACTGTTAACCTTCTGGGGTATTCGGGCATGAAGTGCCATATGAGATGTATGATGATGTTGAATTAAAGTGAAAAAAAAGCCTCTTTCAAGGCATTGGTGATTAATAGGGTTGGTACATTTTATTAAGCGTCCTTTTTGGAGGGGGTCGTGTCGTGAAATGCCACATTTGGCCCATTTCAGCAAATTAATGTCAAATATTATTTTTCATAAAATATATTTTGCATAATTCGGAAAAAAGTTCGAATGAAATCTAGAGTGAAAACACTCGAATTGCAGGGTTACGCCCCTTTTGACAATTCCGACCAATGGCGAGCCGCCATTCTAGACGCCGTCTTATTTAAGCGTGCGAAGTTACCAGAAGTCAGGTAGTCTTGCTCAGTTAATCTGAGAGTCAAGTCGCCATATTTTGAGCTCTGCGCTGCGCTTCATTGACTATTCATATTGGTGGATTTGCAGAAATAACTTTCCCGAGGAGCAACTTGGACAAGTTGCACGAAATTCTCCAATTGGAAATCTTAGTGGTCACATCGATAGAGGATAGGTACGACTATCACGTACTAGGATTATATTTCATGGTTATTTAAGGAGGACTCCAGCCTACCAATTGTACCAAACTCATATTCATTATCAATCGTTTCTGCCAACAATAAGTTGGTTTCAAAAAGGAATTCGAAGCCCAAATTACGTAGTCTACGGAACGAGGGAGCAGAATAAGAATTTCAGCAGTGTGTTTTTATTTGGATGACATTCCCTGTCATTCCGCTACACGCTGGTCATTAGCCATGACAGCCAAGCTGGTATTGGGGTGTCACCAGGTGTAGAAGGTCGTGCTTTTTTCAAGGTTTGGGGCCACGGAGTCTCATTCCATGCATGCTTGGATAAGCCGACCTCGAGAAAGTCTCCAGAGACGAGCGGGCACCACGTGTGACGGTGTTATGATACACGTGGTGAGATAGGCGCGATATTTACGACTAGAAACAGTGTTGCGTAGGGTATTAAGGGACTCGTATAGCTTCCTACAGGTCCGTTCTCGAATGAAGGGGCATCGCAGGGTCCTGGAGCTGAGCTTAATCATTTACCCATGAATTACAGATTTCTGATAGGGCACTCGCGATCAAAGATAGAACCCTAGACGTCCCGTCAGAACAATAATTTCGGCGATGAGCAGTATCAATTTGCAAGTAAACAACCAGCAAAAACAGCCCAACATCAGTTAACTTTTCAAGCAGCAAAAAGTGTGAAGCAGCTGAAAGTATGAAGAACAAAAAGTGCTAGCAACAAAAAGTGTAATTATTACACACATTGAACACAAATAATCCATTCTGGTTCATCGATATTAGCCCAGGAAAAATAGGACAATTATCAATAATTCTTAAAATAGAAACTCATCTCGTGGAAGCTTTTCTTATTTATAGTCTGAATTAGACTAGACCAGTGACGTGCCCGCATCAAAATTAAAAAAGGATATTCAATAATGTCAACCCATTTTAAATGCTGTAAAACTAAGGAATTACCGAATGTGTGTTGCATACAGTGCCACAATATATTTCATCTCAGCTGCCTAGACAGGAAAAAGAATGCTGTTAAAATAGAAGAGCACAGGATCTTATGCTCCAAAGAATGCACAACTAATAAAACCAAAGAAGACAAAAAATATTATGAACTGGAATCAATCATTAAGAAAATCAATGAACAACTCAATTTAAAAAGTAAGCTCTTAGAAGACTCTGAAATAAAGCAAGAGGAAACTATGACAGACATGATGGTAACAATTGCTAAATTGCAGGAAGAAACGAAAGAAAAAGATCATTTTATTCACCGACTAAGATCTTCTCTACAGGATGTAATAGCTGACACAGAAGAGGGATATATTAGAAGCATAAACGAACAAAAGAGAACTATAGACGAACTAAAAAAAGAAAATTTAAACATAATAAAGAAAAATCAGGATCTACTTCTGGAGAATGACAGAATTGCTAGAGAAGTTATTAAATTATCCAATGATATGGAAGAATTAAATGGTATTAATGAAAATATGATAACATCAATTGAAACACTAACCCTGGATAATAAAACATATAGAGAAGAACTCAAACAGCTAAGATCTGAACATATTGTCTGTCTAAATATTAAAACAAAGAAGACAAGACATGCAACAGAAATTACGAGAAGGGTAACAAATGAAAAACAGTTGGAACAAGTAGAGAAACGTCATGAAAATTCAACAAAATATAATACAGAATTGATAAAAAAGAAGACAACTGAACAAAAGAAGTATGTTGTGACCAGTATCAAGCATCAAGTAATAGTGAAGTTAATAAAAGCGACAAAAGTAAAATGATGATATTATGTGATAAACATGGCCGTGGTTTGGGAAAAACTATCGGAAAACGAGTTGGAGGTACTACTACAGGTCAGACTATCCTAATGCAAGGTATGACAATGTTATTGACAATATTGTGAATATATCCCAGGATTTCTCTTTGGCTGATAGCATAGTAATTATACCAGGATATAACGATTTCCCAAGAGGAAAATACCCATCCTTTAAAAACATAAATGATAAACTCAAACATTGTACACATACAAATATAACCCTTGTATTGGTAACGTACATCACAGAGGACTATATAACTAATACCAATACATTCATTTATAAATTTAACATTAGACTAAATGATTATGTGACTAGGCTAAACAAGTATGCTGAAGGCAAGGTGAGGTTCTTAGAACTTAACAAAGTAAATGGTAATAGATTGAACATATCACAATCAACACAAAACATCTGTGAACTGGTAAAAATCAACCGAATGAAAGACTTTACAAAAAATTTGGCATTTGCTAAAACAACCAGCCTGAACATCACGACACAAAATCAAATTTGATGGTGCCACAGGAGCCAGTAATAAGAGATAGATTAGATTATATATGTACCAATATTACCTGTCTATCTTGTGAGGTCACTAATAGTGGTCTGTCTGATCATGAAGCTGTCATTTGTAAAATACAAACCAATTACATAAAGCCAAAATCTTATAAAAATTTTCGACGCATATTTAGTAGAAATAATTTTGGAACATTTGAACAGCCGAGTTCAACTATATGCTGGGAGGAAACTCTAAAGAATAAAGACCAACTGAACGATTTTCACGCACAACTTTGTGATATATTCAATACTGCATTCCTTTTGATCAAATCGAAAACTAAAGTCAGAAAGCAGTGGATAACAAAGGGTATAAGAGTTTCATGTTAAAACTTGCGTTCCCTTCATTATTTAAGAAAATATTCGCTTGAAAATGAAGCCTTTATGTTGTACTTTAATAATTATGGGAAAATGTATAGAAATGTTATAAAAGCAGCTAAACAGCTATATTTTGGAAAAAGAATATGTAAGTCCAACAATATGTCTAAAGAAAGTTGGGCAATTATTAAGGATCTTAGAGGGAAAAACAACCAGTCTGCCAATACACTAGATCTTTTCCTCACCACCAATCCTGACCCGTATAGAATAGAAGTTTGTGCCCCACTTGGAAACTCTGATCACACCCTCATCTCCACAACATGCTCTTTCCATTTACCATCGAGCTGCACAATACCACCCCGTCTCATGTGGCATTACAATTCGGCCGACTGGGAAGGTCTTCGTATGTTTTTCTCAGCGTTTCCATGGAAGAGAGTTTGTTTCTCTACAGTAGATCCAACACAATGTGCTGAGACAATTTCTGAAATCATCATGTTGGGGATGCAAACTTACATACCGAATACCGAAAGAAGAACATCATCCGATAAGACCTGGTTTAACAGAAACTGCTCTAGAGCTGTGGCTTCCAAACAGGCAGCATACCATCGATGGCTAAAAAATCCGGGCCCTGAGACCAGAGCAGCATATGTCGAGGCTAGAGGCATATGCAAAGAGACAATAGAACGCTCAAAAGATGCCCACAATGCCAAAATAAGATCAAAACTTGCTGAATGTCCTAACGGATCCCGTTCATTTTGGTCTTTCGCCAAAGCTGTGGGAAGAAACTTCACTTCCAGCTCATTTCCTCCTCTAACCAAAGAAGATGGAACACTAGCAACGACTGCTCAGGAAAAAGCCAATATCTTTGCGCACCTATTTGCTGGAAATTCCACTCTGGATTCATCGGGAAAACAACCCCCGAACATTACACCTATTGACAGTCACATGCCCGAGATCACCTTTCGCCAACGTACTATCACGGAATCCCGCCGATTGTACTCAAGAAATGTGCCCCCGAACTAACACCTGTTCTTTGCAAGTTGTTCAACCACTCTTACAATTTGGGGGTATTTCCGTCCAATTGGAAAATTGCAAGAGTACAGCCAGTCCCTAAAAAGGCAAAAAGGCCCTACCTAGCAACTACAGACCTATCGCACTGCTATCTATTATTTCAAAGGTCATGGAAAAAGCCATCAACATCGAGCTCATGAAATATCTGGAAGACTCAGGAATTGTCAACGATAGGCAATATGGCTTCCGCCATCAGAGATCAACTGGTGACCTGCTCGCTTACGTCTCACATATATGGCAGCTATCTATTGAAAAGTATGGAGAAACTTTAGCTGTGGCGTTGGATATCTCCAAGGCGTTCGATCGAGTTTGGCACCAGGGACTCCTCGCCAAGCTTCCGTCTTATGGCTTGCCCCCTCAGCTGTGTTCTCTGCTTGCTAGTTTTCTCTCAAACAGGTCTCTCCATGTAGTGGTCGATGGAGTTTCATCTGACACTCTACTCATAAATGCTGGTGTTCCGCAAGGATCTATTCTCGCACCAACACTATTTCTACTTCACATCAACGACCTGTTGAAAGCAACTTCATGTCCAGTACACAGCTTTGCCGATGATAGTACCCTCCATACCGCTTTCTCTTCCAGGGCCCCTATATCAGCCCGTGAAACCAGAAATGAACGAGGAAGAAATGTTAATAATATAAATATGGACTTAGCAACAATTCTCGAATGGGGATCTAATAACTTGGTAGAATTCAATGCAAACAAAACACAAGCATGTCTTTTCTCTAGAAAAGCCGATCTCACTGTGCCTAACATAACTTTGTCAGGAGTAACCATACCACTGAAGCCATCCATATCGATGCTTGGTATTACTATCAGCAATAACCTTTCCTGGGAAAATCACGTGAGGTCCATTGCCAAAAGTGCATCCCAAAACTTGGTTTTTTGTTTCGTGCCAAGAGCTATTTCACCCCCAGTCAGCTGCTTATGATCTATAAGGCACAGATCCGACCTGTCCTGGAATACTGTTCCCATATTTGGAGTGCGGCACCTAAACATATCCTGAGGCTATTGGATTCTGTCCAAAAAAGGGCAATTCGTCTCGTCGGTGATGCCTCGCTTACAAACTCGCTCACTTGTCTGGAACACCGTAGAAAAGTTGGCGATTTGTCTCTATTCTATAGATATTTTCATGGGCGATGCTCTTCTGAAATATCAACAATCGTTCCTGCTTTGGCAGTCTCTTCGAGATTAACCCGTCAAGTTCAGTCATCACACCCCTTCGTGGTCACTTCGGAGACCTGCAGAACATCACTTTCCAAAGACTCGTTCATCCAACGAACAGCGAGGCTTTGGAACTCATTGCCTAGGGAGGTGTTCCCCGAGGCATACAACCTTCAGAAATTTAAGAAGAACACCAACTCCTACCTTCTTTCCCTAGGTTCCCAGGATGTTCTCTGAACATTACAGGATATCCCTTTTCGTGGGAACCAGAACATAAAAAAAAAAAAAAGTAAGCCACCCCTAAATACCATTCTAGCGGCTGATGAAATCAATAATTATTACTGCACTATTGCCGAAACTCTATCTAGGGATATTAAAACATAAGAAGATCCAGTCACCTATTTAAAGGATATATCTGTGAAAGATTCCTTTTTTCTATCACCCACTAGCCCAGAGGAATTGAAAGAAATGTTAAAAGATATAAAAAATAGACATACTTCTGGTTGGGATGAGATCTCCGCTAATGTTCTAACCCACCTTCCACATAATGCTATGTCTGCCTTAGCCAAGGCAATTAATATATCATTTTTGAATGGAACAATCCCGAAATGTCTCAAGATAGCGGTAATCATCCTTCGCTCAAAGGAGGAGACTGTGATATAATTTCTAATCTAAGGCCTATTTCACTATTGCCAACTTTGGCCAAGTTAGTTGAAAAATTAGTTAAAAAAGGATGTCTTCATTTCTGCTCTATCATAATTTGTTAAGCTCTCGCCAATTCGGCGTTCAAACAGCTAAGAGCACAAATGATGCCTTGTTTGCCTTACTAGAGAATATATATCTCAAAATCAACGAAGGTGATACAGTTGCAACAATCTTTTGCGACCTTACAAAAGCTTTTGACTGTGTTGATCATAAGATACTTCTTCAGAAATTAGAAATTTATGGTTTCAGAGATGTAACATTAAGATGGTTTCAGTCATACTTAACGGAACGCAAACAAATAATAATAATAATATTAAAGGTCTTTATTGATTACGTAACAATTTTCTTAACACATTATAAGATAGTAGGGCGAGGTTCAATTCATTCGGTGGCTAAACTGAATGTCTGTTCTTCCACCTAACCCTGAAAAAGATAGACAAAAAAGCGCAGAGAATAACCTATACTGAGGAATTCAGTTCAGTTCAATACTTAAAAAAGCAAGATATACATTACTTACTAATAAAAAAGATGCTCGAAGAGTTTAGTTTTAAATAACATGATTCCGACGGATATTCTAACGTTTGACGGGAGAGAATTGAGTAATTTGGCGATGTTATAGCTGAATTACCGTTCGAACTGTCTGTATTGTGTAGGGGAGGTGTAAGCTTTCCCTTGAATCTTATATTCAGGTAATGAGCATATGTGCGAAAACTGATTTTTTCATAAAGATAGGGTGGTGTTTTATGATTCAATATTTTGTGATACATACATGCAGTATCTACGTTCTTTCATTCTCACCCATTTGATTTCTTTGTATAAATGACTGATATGACAGTACCTTCGAACCCCGAAAATGAGTCTTACACACGAGTTTTGCACTTTTTGAATCCTTAGAATCCACGTTATTGAGACAGTTACCGTAAAACATCACAGTAATTTAACTTTGACAACACCAGCGTTTCACATAATAGAACTTTTATGGATCTAGTAAGGTACTGGCGTATTTGGTAGATTAATTTTAAACTAGCATCGCTCTCTGAAGACAGATAGAGACGTGCTTAGTGAACCTCAAGTCTTGGTCCAAATATACACCTAATTTTTTTACACATTCTTCACTTTTAATGATTTCATTGTTGATTACTATTGGATGATCTTCACTTAACCCAGTTACTTTTAGCCGATCTTTGATTCTTCCAAACAATATAGCAGTAGACTTTTTTGGGTTCAACATCAAGCAGTGCTGTGAAGAATGTTTGTGTAAATTTTGAAGATCAAAATTCAGAGAAGTTATAGCTTGTGTATATTCGTCAGGCTGAAATGATATATATATATATATATATATATATATATATATATATATATATATATATATATATATATATAACTGAGTATCATCTGCGTAAAAGTGATGATTGCATGAATAAGAATATTTTTGTGAAGTTGGAAATATATAAGGAGAATAATAACGGACCAAGTATTGAGCCTTGTGGAACACCAATGCTATTGATTAAGTACTGAGACAGTCTGTTGTTATAACTCACTACTTGTATTCTGTGACTCAAATAGTCCATAATAAGAGTAGAAGCACTCACAGTCAATCCACAGAATTTCATTATGGCCTCGATAATTTGATGATTCAGGGGGTCGAATGCTTTCGAGTAGTCTAACAGAACCAATAGTGTTAGTTTTGCTTTATCATTCTCCCTGAAAATATCATCGGTAATCTTCATCAGTGCAGTACAGCAGCTATTAATTTTTTTGAATCCTGATTGGTTTGCCGGGATTATTTTATTTTCCAACAGGTGTTTGCAGAGTTGAATTTCTATTATTTTTCGAGGATCTTTGACATTGTTGGTAAAATATTTATTGGTCTTTATTGGTCTCGCTCAACGGAGAAAGTTCAAAATCTCAACTGGTGAGTTGTGGGGTACCACAAGGATCAGTGCTTGGCCCCCTTTTATTCTTGGTGTACATCAATGATCTGGCAATCATCAATATCAGGGGTAAATTCACTATGTTCGCAGATGCTACTACAATACTGTGGCATGGCAACAACAGTGATGAACTGAATGAACACATAGCTACAGACATATCCCTGGTGATAAAACTGGTGTGATTCCAATAAATTATCATTCAATGTCTCAAAAACATGCATTGTAACCTTCAGATGCACTCTGAATGACATAATCTTAGGGAACTCGAGAATAAGTACTAAACCATCAGCCAAGTTTTTGGGACTCCATTTGGATAACAGTCTGTCTTTCAATACGCATATCAGTACTTTATGCAAGAAATTGTCATCAGGTTGCTTTGCAGTAAGGGTCATATAATACATCTGCAGCAAGAGCAACATATTTTGCTCTGATTGACTCACTGTTGAGATATGGAATTTGTTTTTGGGGAAATAGCTCTCAATTTCTATTGAACTCGGTGTTCGTTTTACAAAAGAGGGCTGTGAGATACCTTTGTAAAGCAAAACCCAGAGATTCATGCAAACCCTTGTTTATTGCTGAAAAAATATTAACATTGACATGTATCTTTATTCTGGAAAGTGTATGTTTAATTCACAATTTTTTTTACAATAATATCCAATCTCTGTCAACTTACAAGACGAGGAGTGATAACTTCACAGTATCCCTACCAATTCCCAGAAGCTCCTTGGTAAAAGGGTCAATAATTTATAATGCTAAAACAATGTTTAACCACCTGCCTTCACATATTCGTTCTTTGGTGACACATAATAGATTCAGGATGGCTGTCAAGGAGTTACTGCTAGATAGAGCATATTATAATTTGAAAGAATTTTATGACAATGTATTTTAAGTATTTGATTTCGAATTGTAATTTTAATTTAGCTTTAAATATGTGTCTGTTTATATACAACGTGTACATGTTATATACAAACATTTTTTAGTATGCGATTAGGTCTTTTCATTGATCCTGGCGTTATTGTGACTTTTCACATATAATGTACATGTATGTATATATGTATGTATGTTTATATATGTGTATATATTTTTGTATTTTAAATGTTTGTACTCTTTTATATTTTAAATGCTTATAACTATTTCATTTTTAAATTTGTTCTATTTTTGTTGAGGAAAACTAAATGTTAAAGTTCATTCTATTTTATTTTGGCTAGAATAATTTCGGTTTTCTTATTCGGAATCGGAAATTGTCTAGACTCACAAGATTTCCGCTTTAGTGTTCTTCTCCTTCATTACGAATATTATAGGATAGCTTGGAGCTCGTATCGTAGTTTAGTTTTCTCACCCCCTCTGAGATCGAGCTGACCGGAGGTGTATTTTCGGTAAAACTTTAACTAGAATATTTTTTTCAAACAATGCCCCTCCGAACTAGACATGGCGCGCAAGAAGCGAAGGGCTTTCAGAGCTATTCAAAAATTAATACTGAAGTTTCTCAAAGTCAAGAAAATATGACATTTTCAACTCCAGCAATTTCGAGGTCTAATCGGCCTGAAAAAGCACAAGTCACTTATAGTAATGAAGTAATAGCGATAAATGTAGGCTTAAATAATGGAATAGAAAGAAAACGAGATTTTTTGGGTAACGAGATGCCTGAGAAAAATACTCGAGAGTGCAGTAATGAATTTTCAGACAATATTGCAAGGGCAAATATTACCACAGGATTTGATAGTAGTTCTGGGCTGAATTCTTTGTATAAGGAGCGAACCCACGTGATGGGGGAGAACAGCGAAAAATTTAAATCTCGAGGGAAATTTTGCACAAACACAAAGGCGGGTGTCAGACATTTTTCAAGTTCCTAGTATGGAATCAAATCGTAGTGTTCTGAGGTTTGGAGAACCAAATCCGCAATTCGCCTCGACGGTGACGCTGCCCAGTCAGAGGCAAGTTATTTCACCGATAAATCGGTCTTTTGCAGTTTAGAGGCCGCAAATGCAAAACTGCTGGCGCCCTACTCAAGAAATTCAGGAAAGAACTGATTTCTTTCAAAATAATGTTAGTCATAGAGATGATGAAATTCCTACAAATAATATGGATCGTAGAAAGAATAGATTTTTCGTGAACAATAATGTTCAAGAAAATAATGCCATGGAAAAGCTTGCAGTTTACTATTGCAAAATATGAATAGCGTAAAAAAATTGGATACTCAAAGATTGCCAAAATTTTCGGGCACGGATACCGAGAATCCTTATTTTTTTCTAACTAAAATTGTAGACGAGTTGACGAAGCATCGGATACCACGAGACGAGTGGGTCTCTTTCGTCCGATGCCAACTAAAAGGTGAAGCATTAAATTGGGCTAATAATTATGAACACGTCTATATTTCGTGGGAGTTTTTTAAAGCCAGATTTTTCGCGAGATGATAGCCAAGAGTGTGTCGCTTGTTTAACTAGCAAATTTTACGGTCGGTCGCAAGCGAAAAATGAACAAGTAGATATATTCATAGCGGAAAAATTAGCTCTTGCGTACAGACTCGTTCCGAATTTTTCGGAAAAGGAAATCATATTATTGATTATTGAATTATTGCTGCCACAAATTCGTAGCCATTTGAGGGGGACAATGATATTCGATATTGACCAACTATTAGAGTTGTGTATCGGAATAGAAAGGGATATCGGTTCGTGTCGGAATTATGAGAATTCGAACAATAATAATTGGCGTTCACAAGGTCGTAACGACGTCTCGGACAGGAACCAAATTCATCAGTCAGAATTGAGAAATAATGATCGGCCCAAGTTCGCTTTCTCAAGGAGAAAATAGGCAAGGGGTAGTAACGATCAATCCCACAGTGGGAATTTTTCTCAAGGAAACGGTAATGTCGGGCGGAGCGGTCAGAATAATGAAAATCGAGGTTTTCAATCGAACGATAGTCGTAACTATCAAAACTCGGGAAGTCGAAATTTTTCGAATCCCAATCATACTCCAAATCGGCCAAATTCTCCTGCGGCTGGAAATAGCCGTGGAGGGGGTCGTAGTAACTTAAATGTGTTGTCGGAAAACTAAGGCGAGGCGTCCACGAAACGACCGTGGATCGCCTAAAGGAATTGAGATTAGTCGTGATAATACTAACCAGTTGGAAGAGGAATGCTCTTTTGCATTTTCACCAAAAGTTGGTGATTTGAATTTAAATGGAAAGGGAGAATCGTTAGTATCGTTGGGGGACGACATCGCATTAGGGAAAACACTCCCACAAATAAAATTACAAGTGAACGGTCACGAGTGTCTGGCCCTAGTGGATACAGGGGCGACTTATTAAGGCTTGATTCACAAATCAGACACACAGGGGGGTAATTTTTTATGTAAGAATGGATGTAACTTATAACAAATTTGGGACTTATATTATTGAAAAGAATATGTGGAGTTTCATGGTTCAAGTCAAGATTGCTAATAATAGTTACACACTAATGGGAATTTATCATTCACCAAATGAATCACATATTGTGTTTTTAGATTACTTAGGTGAACTGCTTGAGGAATATTCAACATTGAATCTATGTAATTGTAATTTTATAATGCTAGGGGATTTCAATATAGACGGGAATGCAGAAAATAGTCACAGCGGGAGATTGAAACAGTGTACTAAAGATAATGGCTTAGGGCAAATTGTAAAAACAAATACACACTTTTGGAGGAATGGAAGCAGTATGATCGATCTAGTTTTCACAAATTTGTCTGATATATATATATAATATATATATATATATATATATATTGTAACGAACCTAGGCCGGACCTGTCGCCTCACATGTTGCCGTCGACAGCGATGAGATCATCCCCGGAGATGTTCGAGAACCATCCAGTCCCTCTTCCGCGTAATGCAACGGTCAATATTGGAAACAATTGGAACATGCCGTCGCCAACTGGAAGAATTCGAAACATCGAGAATGCTGTATCGGAGATAAATAGACAGCCCTCAAGAGGGAGTGGACAATCTGAACGAGCCCATACAATCGAGCTACACAGTGGCGTAGTAATATAAATTAAGTTGTAGATTAAGTGTGAAATAAATTAATAAAACCAAGTTAAGTTTATTTACGTTACAATTGGTGTCAGAAGTGGGATTTTGAAAATAAACAAGTGATCGTGGAGTGGATAGTCAGAAAAATAAATTGATAGACCTTTTTGTACGCCCAAAATAGACAGTGGCCCGGTTTTCGCGAAGTGGACAATTGTGCGTGGGAATATAAACTGATACACTGTTCGCGTGAAACAGAAAATAGACAGTGGCCCGGTTTTCGCGAAGTGGACAATTGTGCGTGGGAATATAAACTGATACACTCTTCGCGTGAAACAGACAATAGACAGTGGCCCGGTTGGAATGGAATTGTGGGGGAATAAAATGATACTTTGAAGGTGGGCCTTAAGCTGATAGGCTGTTCGTGTGAAACAGACTGATACCTCGTCAAAGACAAAATGTGTTCAAGAAAAGTGCGCCTTGCGGATTTGAAGGTAGCGGAATTGAGACAGGAATTGGAGGAAAGGGAACTGGAAACAACAGGTAAAAAGCAAGTACTCCAGGAAAGACTTGCAGAAGGACTTATACAAGAAGGTGAGGACCCCGAAACATTTTTATTCGAAGTTCCCGGAGGTGATTTAAGTTTGGTAATGAATAAACTGGAAGAAAATTCAAGAAGCCTGGAAGAGAATGCTAGAAATCTGGAAGAGAAGCTTCAAGAAAATTCTAGAAATCTGGAAGAGAAGCTTCTAGAAAATTCAAGAAGCCTGGAAAAAATGCAAGAAGCCTGGAAGAGAAGTTCCTGGAAAACACAGAAGGCCTAAAAAAAGAATTGTGTGGTATGGCTAATTTTCTAGAAGAAAGAATGGGAACCGTTGAGACAGAGATAGATAAAATTAGGGAGCAAATGAACACGGAGGTAGATAAAATCAAAGATGGGGTCGAGGCAGAGATGGACAAAATAAAGGAAACGATCAGTAAGCTGGAAAAACAAATTAATAATGCGTCCTCCACAGAGATGGTTAACGAAAATGCAATGCTGGACTTGAGTTTGAACGTGGATAAAGTTCAAGAGGGTATAAAAGATGTCAAGGTCATTTCTGAAATAGGGAAGCTTTCCATGAAGCCGCCTCAATTCGACGGAAAACCTCCATGGAAAATTACCGCCGACAGTTTGAAGCAGCGGCCAAAGCAAATGGATGGAATGCAGGGGAAAGAGCTGTAGCACTAACACTTGCATTACGTGGAGAAGCGACGAATATTCTACAAACTCTTACCGCCCAAGAACAGGAGGACTATGATCAGCTGATTAAACATCTAGAATTACGATATGGCCAGGCCCATTTGGAACACGTATACCACTCCCAACTGAAAAATCGCTGCCAGAAATCGGGCGAATCCTTACAAGAATTCGAAGCTGACATTGCACGCTTGGTTCGTCTCGCATATCCAGCCATACCGGAAAATGTAATGGAGCGATTAGCGGTTCAGGCATTCTTGGATGGACTCCGTGACCAAGAAACCAGACAAGCGTTGATATTAGCTCGTCCAACACATCTCGTAGACGCACTGGCACGAGCTTTGGAATTTGAGGCAGCAAAACAATGCGCCAAAGCCAAAGTAAAGTTCGAACGATTGAGGAAGCCTCACAGGAGCCTGCTAACTTGGAAGCTGCCATAAGAAAAGTGATGAAGGAAGTGTTGCCTGAGAAAAGACATATAAGATGCCGGAATTGTCGCAAAATTGGACATGTGCGTAGCAAGTGTCCAACATTCATCGACTCCGATGCAGGAAAACTAAGAAAGGTCGATGAGAAGGGCAATCGTCGGCATGTGTCCGGCAAGCCCCGGTTAACAACGCATATGTCGCTATGCTTCAACGACAGAACAAGGTGTCTTCGTAGACGGTCTCATCAATAACGAGCCTTGCACCATGCTGCTAGATACAGGTGCGACTAGGACAATTCTCGGCCTTCCTTTGCCAGAACACCGGAACGGATTTAACCGACAACTTGAAGCTACACACAGCAACAGGGGAGCCAGCTACTGTATATGGCGAGCTACCGATTGAAATAATTTTGGGCAACACTAAAGTGAAACATCAGGCACTTGTAGCGGACATCGAAGACGATGCAATCATCGGAATGGACATCATGAATTCCAGAGGGTTTGAATTGGATTTCAAAGACGGCGTCCTACGTGTCAACGGAGAAGAGCTGGTACTTCATGGGAGAAGTGAAGAGTTGATCCGTGTGCTGTTGGCTGAAGATGTAAGCGTACCTGAGAGGGCTGAAACCATTCTGGAGGCTCGCCTGGACGGGAGTGCGAGCAGTGGAGACGTGGTGATGTTCGAGCCCAAACTTCATGATGAGAAAATTGGACGAGGGATTGCACTAGGGAAGACCTTGTTGCGTGCTGACAAATTTGTGCCGGTAAGGGTCATGAATGTCAATTATTTCCCAGTGACCTTGAAGAAAGGAACAATTTTGGGGCACTGCTCGTCAGTTTCACCGTATTGGACGAGGTACGATTAGCCAATCCAACAACTTGCCTACAGAACTATAGAAATTAGTTGCCATCTCTTCCAAAGACATAAAACCAGCTCAACAGCCCAAACTAAGAGATTTAGTCAAAAGTACCAAGACATCTTCGATACCGGACAAGGAAAAGGGGGTCGAACTAATGTGGTCCAGCACAAGATTGATACTGGGGGTGCCGACCGATCCGGCAATCAGCAAGAAGACTTCCTCTTGCCAAGAAGGCAGAGGCTGACAAAATAGTCAGCGAGATGGGAAAAGAAGGAGTTATCGAACCGTCTGACAGTCCCTGGTCCTCTCCAGTCGTACTGGTGAAGAAAAGGATGGATCGACACGCTTTTGTGTAGACTATCGCCAACTTAATAATGTCACGAAGAAGGACAGTTACCCTCTCCCGAGAATAGATGACACCCTAGACACGTTGGCTGGTTCCACGATTTTCTCGACCCTTGATCTGAAGAGTGGATACTGGCAAGTAGAACTCGCTCAGGAAGATCGAGAAAAGACTGCTTTTACCATCGGCTCAGGATTGTGGCAGTTCACCGTTATGCCATTCGGGCTCTGTAATGCTCCCGCCACATTCGAAAGATTGATGGAGACAGTGCTGAAGGACTCTCATGGAACACGTGTCTAGTGTATCTCGACGACATAATTGTGGTCGGCAGATCGTTCGAGGACCACGTGAAAAACTTGGAGGAAGTATTCCTGCGACTGAGGAACTCCGGATTGAAGCTGAGCCCTAAGAAATGCCATCTGTTCCAAAAAGGAGTACGATACCTCGGCCACGTTGTCTCTGGGGAAGGAGTAGCAGTGGATGACCAGAAGATCAAAGCTGTTAAGGATTGGCCCATCCCAAAGACATTCACCAACTTCGAAGTTTCCTTGGTTTATGCACATACTATCGCCGATATGTGCTGGGATTCGCCAACATCGCTAAACCACTGACCAGGCTCACGGAAGGCCAAACAAAGTTCCAGTGGTCCGAAGAATGTCAAGATTCATTCAGGAAGCTGAAAGGAGCTTTGATCAACGCACCTATACTGAGCTATCCCTACCCAAAGGGAAATTCATTTTGGATACGGACGCCAGCAACGTGGGACTTGGAGCTGTCCTATCTCAGATCCAGGAGGGACAGGAGAAGGTCATTGGTTATTTCAGCAAGACGCTTAGCAAACCAGAGCGCAATTACTGTGTCACCAGGCGAGAGCTGTTAGCTGTTGTAAAGGGAGTGGAACACTTCTACAAGTACGTGTATGGAAGAAGATTCCTGTTGAGAACTGACCATGCAGCTCTCAAATGGCTCTTACAGTTCAAAAATCCTGAGGGTCAAGTAGCACGTTGGATCGAGAGACTCCAAGAATTCGATTTTGAGATCGAACATCGAGCCGGAACTAGCCATAGAATGCAGGTGCCTTGTCGCGAAGACCATGTCCAGATGATTGCTCACATTGCCGACGAGCAGAGAGAAAGAAGCAACACTTTGTAGAACCGCGGCAATGGATGACAACTGGAATGACAGCAAGATCCAGAAAGACCAAGAGAGAGACCCCGACCTTGGCTTAGTCGTCAGCTGGAAGAAGGGCAATCGAAGACCATCATGGCAGGAAGTCGCAGGTTACTCGCCGGCTGTTAAGTCCTATTGGGCACAATGGAACTCTCTTATTCTGGACAATGGGATCCTGAAACGTGTGTTGGAGGCCGATTTGGTGGGAAGACAGACGCCAAATAATTGTTCCCAGGAACAGAAGAGAGGAAGTGCTGCGGGAAATCCATGATGGAGTCGCCGGAGGACATCTGGGAGTGACGAAGACCCTGCAGCAAGTGAGGCGGCAACGGTTTTACTGGGCCAATTGTCAAGCTGACGTCCAGGACTGGTGCAGGAAGTGCGCTGTATGCGCTGCTAGCAATGGACCTCGAATACGACCCAAGGCCCCGATGCGTCAGTACAACGTAGGCAGCCCGTTCGAGAGAATCGCCATTGACATCGCCGGCCCGTTTCCCGTATCCGACCACGGGAATAAATACATCCTTGTGGCAATGGACTACTTCAGTAAGTGGGCGGAAGCCTATGCCCTGCCCAACCAGGAAGCCATCACCGTCGCCGACGTCTTGGTGAAAGAGTGGATATGTCGATTCGGTATTCCAATGGAGCTGCACTCGGATCAAGGCAGAAATTTCGAATCCAACCTTTTCCAAGAAATATGTCTACTGCTGAACATCCGCAAGACAAGAACCACGGCCCTACATCCGCAGTCCGATGGAATGGTGGAACGGATGAACAGGACGATCAACCGCCACTTGTCCAAGGTTGTCTCTGACCATCAAAGAGACTGGGACCAGTATCTTCATTTGTTCCTGATGGCCTATCGATCCGCAGTACACGAGTCAACCGGTCAAACTCCTGCTAGTATTATAATGGGCCGAGAACTGCGACTGCCTTGTGACCTGAAGTTTGGGATACCGCCAGGACAAGACACTGCGGGAGAGGACTACGTCAGCAAACTTCGGCAGAGAATGGACGACATCCACGAACGAGTCCGGTTGAACATCCAGAGTGCCAGCGATAAAATGAAGAAGACCTATGACATCAAGGCCGACGCTGGAGGATTTAAGGTTGATGACCTGGTTTGGCTGTACAACCCCAAACGTCGTCGTGGACTATCACCAAAGTTGCGGAACTCGTGGGAAGGCCCGTATAAGATCGTGAAAAGGATAAACGACCTTGTGTACCGAATCCATAAGCCACCCGAGGGAAACCAAGGGTCGTCCATTTCAACAGGTTGGCCCTTACGCTGGAAACCATGACCAAGTTCGCACCCTCAAGCCACCGGAGGATGATATGACGTTCGAGAAGTTTATGTCCTTGTATTCAAACGGGCAGAAAGTTCTACATGGGGTTACTAGAGAGGAGTCACGAGACCTTTCGAGGTGCCTGCTGACTACGCACTAGCGCACTGTGTGGCAGAAGATCTTCGAATGTCCAGGGGCATCGCCGTAGTGTTCTCCAAGAAATTTGGTCAACTCCAAACACTGCGGGGGCAGAATCCAGAAGTTGGTGGGGTGCTACAGTTGAAGAAAGGCCAGAGAAACATCTACTATCTAGTTACCAAGAGGCATTCCCAAGATAAACCGTCCTATGAAGATGTCTGGAAGAGTCTCACCAAACTAAGAGATACTATGGTGGACCAGAATCTGGTGGATCTAGCAATTCCAAAATTGTCCTGTGGTATTGATGGGTTGGACTGGAGAGTCATAAGAAGTATGCTGGAGGCGATATTCAGATCCAGCGGCGTCAAGATTTTGGTTTGCTGTAACCCTTTTCCCACGACCGATCATGAAGACCGTGGAGTGTTACTTCCATCGAACTTCACGGTGCAGATATGGGGAGTCATGCAGATATCGTCACACTCAAGGATGAAATTTCGGGACGAAATGTCTTTAAGAAGGGGGCAATGTAACGAACCTAGGCCGGACCTGTCGCCTCACATGTTGCCGTCGACAGCGATGAGATCATCCCCGGAGATGTTCGAGAACCATCCAGTCCCTCTTCCGCGTAATGCAACGGTCAATATTGGAAACAATTGGAACATGCCGTCGCCAACTGGAAGAATTCGAAACATCGAGAATGCTGTATCGGAGATAAATAGACAGCCCTCAAGAGGGAGTGGACAATCTGAACGAGCCCATACAATCGAGCTACACAGTGGCGTAGTAATATAAATTAAGTTGTAGATTAAGTGTGAAATAAATTAATAAAACCAAGTTAAGTTTATTTACGTTACAATATATATATATATATATATATATATATATATATATACTTCTGTACTAGATGAATGCACTTTCTCAAATCATAGAGTTATTCGAATACACATCCAAGATAAATGCCCTATAAAAAAAGTTACCATTAGAAGCAGACTAACAAACATTTCAGAATTGAATGATAGGTTATTGAAAGTGGAATACAATTATAGAGAAAAAGACGTGCATGTTAGATGTAACAATTTAACTAACCAACTGCAAACTATAATAAATGAATTCATGCCTAAAAAGGAAATCACAGTAGCAAAAAAGAATGGTTCAATGATAATATTCGTCAAGCAACTCAAGATAGAGACATAAGTTTTAGAAGATTTAAATTCACTAGAGATCTGGTTGACTGGGAATATTACAAAGATAAAAGGAATAGAGTTGTGAGTATACTAAGAATAGAAAAAAATTATTATTATAACCAGAAAGTTGACATGTGTAAGGGTGATTCTAAGGAAATGTGGAAAACATTAAAAAGCATTATATCATCCAAGAATAAAGATCATTTAACAAAAATAAAATTCGGGGATGAAGTTGTTAGTGACAAGTTGCTTATGGTAGAAAGATTGAATGAATATTATATTAAAAGTATACAAGATATTGTAGGTAGCATTCCAAATAATGTAACCAATTTCAATTTGTCTAATAATAACAACAATAATAAATTTACTGAATTCAAACTATTAACCAAAATAGTCCAGATGAAATTGGGGCATTTGTGTTCAAAAATCATTTCACAAACATAGCAGATCCTTTATAAATCTGTTAATAGTTCATTAGAACAGGGAATTTTTCCTGACAACCTCAAAGTCTCAAATATAATTCCTATTAAATAAATTGCAAACAGCAGTAATACTGAAGATATGCGACCAATAAATACTTTACCTGCTATTGAAAAAATCCTTGAAAAAGCTGTATATGCTCAACTTAAACAGTACATAATTGAAAATAAAATACTAAGTGAATATCAGTCAGGCTTCAGGGAGGAATATAGTTGTGAAACAGCACTACAATATGTTTTAAATGAATAGAACGAAGGGAAAGATGCAAGTAAAATAATAGGAATCATATTTGTGGACCTGAAAAGAGCATTTGAAACTATTGACAGAATAAAATTACTTGGCAAATTAGAGGCATATGGTATTACTGGCAATGTATATACATGGATAAAAGACTATCTGAATAATAGAAGACAAAAAGTTAAAATAGGAGATACAGAATCAAATGAATTAGGTATTAACTTGGGAGTACCGCAAGGTAGCATACTGGGACCATTATTATTTATATTATATATAAATGACATTCAGCATATATTTCAAAATTCCAAATGTCATTTGTTTGCCGATGATACAATTATTTATATAGAAGGAAAACAACTGGACACTCTTGTAAATAATATGAATGAGGATTTAGTGAATTTGAAGGATTGGTTAGAAGTAAATAAATTCAAATTGAATGTCAAAAAAACGAAAGCAATGCTGATAGCAAACGGCAATGTCCGCAGTCAATTCGAAGAAAACAATTTGAATTTATGGTGAAGAAATCCACAAGTTCAGTGGATGAAATTAAATATCTGGGGGTAATAGTTGATTGTAAACTGAAATTCGATAAACATATAGATTATACTTGTGGTAAAAAATTGGTGTTTTGCGTAGGGTAAGTGAATATTTGACATTGTATTCCAGGAAGTTGATTTATAACACAATTATTCTACCTCATTTCAATTATTGCCCAACAATTGTATACATGGCAAGTTAGAGTGAAATAGAAAGATTGCAGAAAATGCGAAATAGAGTCATTAGAGTTATATTACGATGTGATTATAGAACTTCGGTTTAATCTATGTTTCACACCCTGAACTGGCTGGATGTCAAATCATTCATAGAGTATAATGTTATGGTATTCATCCACAAGATCAACATAAACACATGTCCTCAATATTTAAAAAATATATTAGTAAAATTCAAAACTGTTCATGACTATGATACTAGCGGTAAAGATAATTTTGTTGTGAAGCAAACACAGACGCAGAGTTCAGTATTCTACAAAGGTGTGGTGGAATATAATAAACTAGGAAATGAACTGAAGAGGAGTCCACTGAATATGTTCAAGGATTATGTCAAAGATTTTATCAGAAGTGAACTTATTAATGTAATATAATAATTTTGTAGTGACATATTATATATGTATCGTTGGAATGTATAGCGAAAGGCTAAATAAAATTACTACTACTACTACTTCTACTTCAAATTTCGTCCGACCTGACGTTGTAACAAGGCTAAATTGGCCTTAGACCCATTTCCCTGTTTTATATAGAAAAAAAAAATATAATACCTTTAACTTTACCTGACAAGGAGAAATTTATCTTTTCATAACTTTCTCAACGCTGTCACCCCTGAAATACTAGCCACTTCAGTGAAAATGAATAACAATGATCTTCATAAAAAAAATGTCCCGCTGATGTCACCATTTATAACGAAGAGCCTGTCTATCGACAGTTCTCTGTTTTACCATTTTTTCGATATCTTTGGAAAGAAATATTCATACTTACTAACCATATCTTTCTCTGATGTCCACCTTGGAAAGGACCTGCCCTTATTTTCATTTATATTTATATATGTTTGCCCTAACCAAAATGAGCTCTTTCTTTTGCTCTATTGAATACAATAAATCTTATAAAGGGCTCTAACACTGTCACCAATAAGTTGTTTTTAAATTTTTCATATCAATTTATTTTTTCACTAGTTTTATCACCTTCTAGTCTAAAAGAGCTAGAATTCGGCTCAAAGCCATTGATGAGTCTTTGGTGATTTTTTTTTATAAAAGTTCTTAAGGAGGTTGTAAACTCTACTACAATAAAAAGACCGAATTAATTATTAACC